>CAHIKZ030005594.1:302500-660000 GCA_903632075.3 Acanthosepion pharaonis | reverse complement strand
ATATATATATATTTTATGTTTATACGTTCTTTTTATAGTTACAAATATTTAAGTAAATGCTCTGTTTATGATAAACAGTATTAACAACATTTATCGGCCAGAATGTTCGAAAAATTTTCATAGAAAATATGCGTCCTCCGATAGGAATCGAACCTGTATCCTATATGAAACCATCATATAGCCTGACGTGCCTTAACTGATTGGGCCACAGAGGAGCATTCGGTTAGCGAAGTCACTTTTACTGTTTTTAAACACAATTCTCAATGATTTTCTCTCATACATTCACATCTGCTTAATGTGTATCCAAATGTAAACAAATGAAGTCACACATTATGAAATGGACAAAGTCTGACAATTATTTTTTTAAGACATTTTTAAAATGTCTTAAAAAATAATTGTTGAACTTTTGTCCATTTCATAATATATATATATATATATATATATATATATATATATATATATATATACTCCTGTTTGTCAGTTGAGCACTTTGGAAGAAAGGGTATTTGACAGCTGCTGCTGCTATAATGCTAAGTTCTTTGCAATAAATAGAGCACTCTGGCAGCTGATAATGCATATATCAAGTATATAATGCATTAAAAATTCCCTTTTCAGTAGCTTCATGGGACAGCCTAGGGATAAAAGTCTCTAACTGATGTTAAATCGGTTGAGTTTCGATCCCAGCTTGAAGCAATTGCATGCCTAGACACACTGAAGAGCTGTGATACAGCAAAACAGTCTGTTGATTATATATATATATATATATATATATATATATATATATATATATATATGGAAAATGATATATAAAATTTTTATATATTAAGAAAAATCTTGGAAAAACTAAGACAAAGTGGAAAAAAATTTTGTGTGACATATTTTATCTTTTAGGATTTTGATAGGATTACACATGTGCACAAAGGAGAGGGGACACTGAGAATTTTAATGTGTTTTGGCTTTCCCTATTGTATCTTTCACACTCCCGTTGAGTCTTTTGAACAGGGGTAGAGGTTTATCCCTTGTTTCCTGTTTAAGATTGGGTTTCTTATGCCTTCTCTTTCACTCCCAGTAGCCCCTTGCATCTTAGTGCTGTTATCGCTTTGCTTGGGGTGAAATGATTAAAAAAAAATATATTCTAGTTAATTTCATTTATGTTTTTTATCACTTTTGTTCTTAATAGATAATAGAAAATCTGCCAAGAAAGGTGAAATGTAAGAAGCTGGACGTCAATTAACAGTGGATGATCTAGCGATTAAAAAAAACTTTCTATACACTTTTGTCTTATTAAATTGCTTCCACTTTTAATTAGTAGCATTTTTAAAATTAAAATCATGGTTAGATTCATTTCAATTAGCAACTAATGCATTGTCTTGTTTTGTAAAAGATCCCTTTTGAGTTCATGTAAAAATTTATAAATCATTTAGTGCAAATTTGTAAACAATGACTACTGCTGCTAATACTGCAAAGTTCTTCCATGAATTGAGCCCTCTCGATCACTGGTGTGTTTATTCAAAGGATAAGTATGTAAAAATCCACCTTCCTTTCTACCGGACGCTGATAGGGATAAAATCTCTGACTGAAGCCAAATCAGACGGGTTTTGATCTAGACTTGAGGCAATTGGATGTCTAGCCACACTGATGAGCTCTGATACAGAAAAACAGCCTGTTCGTGGATAACAATATATATATATATATATATATATATATATATATATATATATTAGCATGTCTGATACTGAGCTTCAGGAGAGCAATTCATTGCACCTTCTTGGCCTCATGTTTTCCACTGACATTATGTGGAATGATTATATTGAATCAATTGCTAGATCTGCTGATGGGAAAGTTGGTTCACTGTGTCATGGTAGACAAATTTTCTCACCTGAAATGATCTTGCAAGTTTATGAATCCAACATTCATCCATGCATTGAATATTGCTGCCACATCTGGTCTGGTGCACTTGCTATATATCAAGAGATTCTTGACAAAATCCAAAGAAGGGTCTGTAATGTTATTGGTCCTGACCTCACATCTTCAGTCACTTTCCTATTGCCATGACATGACTTCCCTGTATCTTTTCTTGGTAACCAATCTAGGAGAAGGACAATTCAAAAGTCAAAACATGCAATGGTAGAGGAACCCATGTAGTGAAGACATTTAATGGCTAAAACAGCACAAAAGCCATGACCAACAAAGCTGAATTGGCACCTGATAGTCTGGTTGGCCAAGGTGATATATATATATAAACAACACACACAGACTCAAAGGTCCAGTTAAGTACACAATGTAAGATATATATATATATATATATATATAAAAGGCTCAAACACTAATATTCCATGGTTATAATTTATTACATTGGAATAGATCTGATGAATTGGACCGTGATTACGATTCCAATGTAATAAATTTAACCATGGAATATTAGTGTTTGATGCTTTTATATTATATACTTACTCTGTCCTGGACATTGAGTTCAACCTGGATTCTATCCTCTTTTGGGAATTTATATATATATATATATATATATATATATATATATATATATATACATTGACCACTAATATTATCTATCTATGTATATATATATCAGCATGTCTGATGCTGAGCTCCAGGAGAGTAACTCATTGCATCTTCTTGATTTCACGGTTTCCACTGATATGAAGTTGAAAGATTATATTGAATTAATTGCTGCTAGGAAAGTTAAACATTTTTTCTTGCCATAATCCATCTTGCAAGTTTATAAGTCTACCATTCGTCTGTGCATTGAATATTGCTGCCATATCTGTTTTGATGTTCCTAATATATATCTCGAGATTCTTGAGAAAACCCAAAGAAGAGTCTGTTATGTTATCAGTCCTAACCTGGCATCTTGACTTCAGCCATTTTCCCCACCATTGTAACGTGGCTTCCCTCTGACTTTTCCCAGAAATTGTTTTAATGAGCTTTTTTTCCTTGGTACTTTGACTGCATGAATTTAAGCATACTACTATATCAGCAATTAGGTTTCATGATTTTACTGTTGACCTACTGTCATATAGGACATAAATGAATGGAATTGTTCATTTATGCAAATAAGCAGAGGTGAGGAGAGTTAGCATTAGGTCAATTGATAAGTGTACCTTCATATAATAAACATTCTATTTCATTACTTACCTATGAGTTTGTCTTCCTTATTTATTTCTGTTATCTCAAAAACACGATACAACACCTACTTAGATGTAACCATAAGTTCTATTCAATTAGCTCCTTTTCTCGTACTTCTTACCTGCCATCTACAATCTTTAAAAATTTAAATGCATCATCAATTGCCATCTTCTGTCTTCCTGAATCGTGGTCTTTTATTGTTCTATTTTCTCACTTTCTTTTACTTTCAGTAACCGTTTGCATCTTAATGGCATAATCACCTTGCTTGAAATGGAATGATTAAAAAAAACAGTTGCACACAGACACACCTTTTCATTGACCAGCTAATGGTTATCAAGCATTGCATCTTCTTCCAGTCAGTGTTCAATCAAAACTGGGAAAGGCTCACTGCACGTTCATAAGGTAACACAAACAAAAGCCGTTTTGAGAAATCATAACACAAACTCTGTTTCTTATATTATAAAATAGGTGTTTTTATTCAGATTTTCACTTGTTCTGTCTGGGTGGTTAGGTAAGGTAGGTTGGTGGTAATTTCTGTTATAACAGTTTAACAGATCATCTCTTTCCCACCTACCAACTCTCTGACCATCTTGTGACATGACCCTCTTTATTAAAAGCAATTAAATTGAATTAAATCAATCATTTGTGATATTGATATTAAATATAAATTCCCATCCTAAAATTTAATTTATCTTTCATATTTTTTCTATTGCTTCATAATTGGATAACATTGAGAACTTGAAAACATCAGATGATTGCAAAATTAGGTCACAACTAAACGGCCTCAACTGATTTTTAATTGGTTCAATTTGATTTCATATGTAGTGTCCAACATAAATTAGTGCAGGGACACACCTAATCACAAGAATCATAGCCGTTACATTGAGAAGATGTGCAAATGTTTATTTCTTTGTCTGTGGGTTGGCGCTCATGTAAAATTGTTTTCTGATCTTCCAGAGATGGAAAGTTAGAAACTTCTGGGATCATCAGACACTCAAAAGCCAAGATAGACTGTATCCTCCATGAATGAAAAGCAAATTGCTTTCAGGATGATAATCAGACAAATAAACAACACTGATCAGAGAAAATATTTACACATATAAAGGGAAACAACTCAACCAATATAAAACAAGATTTGTCTACCTTGTACTATTTATAAAAAGTAAAGAAAAAGAAATAATGATCAAAAATCATCAATAAGATTATTTAACAGATAAGGAAACCATTGAACATTTCTCTTATGACAATTTTTATATTTTCTTTCCTTTCTCCTAATCTTTATGTACATGTAAATGTTTTTCTTCCTCTTATTTTATGACTTATGTTGTTCTTTATTAAATAACGTCTGTATAAAAATCTTCCACATGTTGAAATTTTTTTCTTTTGAAAATATTGATTTTTATTTAGTTTGAATGTAGCCAACCTCCTGCTGCAAACTAGTGACCAACACCAATCATGTCCAATACAAATTGTAGCACTATTCACTAGTGTATTCCCAGGTGATACATAAGGGAGCTAAAAATATTAGGGACTTCTCTAATTAGAAGTTAACCCCATTTTGCTATAAATATTAATTCGCTAGATATATATTTTGAACCGGCACTGAATTTATAATTTTCATTGCATATTGAGTACATAACTTAATATGCTATGAAAATTACAAATACAAAGTCTGCCTGGAATACATCCAAGTATTTAATATCAGAGAGAGAGCGAAGGAAACCTTACCCCAGGTAATAGCATCTCGGTCCCCCTCAAAGTGCTCCACTTAGAACCTCATACACTTACCCCTTGTTATACCCATTTATTAAAAGTGTGTAAAGTTCTCTTAAGATTATTTTTTTTCAATCATTTCACCCCAAGCAAGGGAATAAAGCCACTAAGATGTAAGGGATTACTGAGTGTGACAGAATATGAGAGAAAAAAAAAAAAAAAAAAAACATTATTAAGGAGTGAGAAGAGGTATCAAGAACACAGAAGATAATAATTGACATTGATCTTTAAAAATTTAAATACAATCTTGACTGGAAAACAAGAAGCCAGAAGAGAGAAGAAACTGTTAGCATATAGAACTTAACAGTTATATCTATCCATTTCAAATACAAAATGAAGAGACCTTGCCACCAAACTAGTACTGTGTTTAAATTCGTAAAGCCTAGGTACCACAGAGGAATGCTCAGAACAATTACCATGAAAACATTTATAGAAAAGCACACAAGAAGCTACATTATGGCGATGGGAAAGTGACTGATGCTAGGTCAGGACTGATAACATTGCAGATTCTTCTTTGGATTTTAAGAATCTCTAAATACATAGCAGAAGCACCAGACCAGATGTAGCAGCAATATTCAATACAGAGACATATGGGAAACTTATCAATATGTAAGATAGATTCTAGCAAAAAAAACAAAAATGGTCTAGCAAGAACTCAGTGAACCATTTCTAGCAGCTGAACTAGCAATTAATTCGATATATTCTTTGCATTTCACATCAGTGGAAAATGTTAGATAAGAAGTCAAGATGAATGACTCTCCTGAAGACTAGTATCAACCATTTTGATGGAAGACAAAAAAGGGCTCTCCACAATGATAGCAGTTTCGTTTTGGTGGTATTAAAATTAACAAGGTATTTCTTGCTCCAGTTCATGACATGGATAGTCTGAATGCAAAAATATCTTTTATGAAAGAAACGTCATATTTCAATGTAGCTATATTTTGCATCTGATACTTTGGTGGTTAGTTTTGTGATGTCAATGAACCCTTGTTGCCACTTTCGTAATGCTCATTGTAGTAGAGACTTTGTAATTGCAGTTACAACTATAGTAACACCGCTGAACAATACCAGTGTCAGACACCTTTGAATATCACTTTTACTAACAGTACTTGCTTAATAATACTCGCTTGACAAGTAACCTGTATAGTGATCTGAATAATAGTATAATGAATAGAGTAGAGAATAGCGGTCCGTATAGTAATAGATAATAGACTAGAAATAATGATCATTAGTCATCAGCTATTTCCTCTATGGTCATGTGGTCTACTTAATTCAATAATGGGATCACCTGTGTTTGCTCACTGGCGATCTATGTTCAAACTCAAGTGTCGGCAGTGACACTTTATGCCTATATAACATTTAGACTCATTGATACCCAATTTATAAGTTGGGGAATTTTGAATAATCTCATGGAATATTATGCTTTGTTACTTGATCCATTACTCTCAAAAATAAAATTGGTGATTTAAATTCTTCAAAAAATTCTGCTTCTAATATAGTCACTAAAAATAACCTTGAATTTCTGAAGCTTTCATAAAATTAAGTAAGGGGAAGAAACACATGTAAGAAAAAATATTTTTACCAAGATTTTCTAATAAAAAATATTTCAAAAATAATTTCATTGATTTGTCAAGAAGTCCTGAAAATTTCATTAAACTCCAATAATTACTTAATTTTTGCAAGAATTTCCAAATTAATGTCTGTCACTGCAAAGAAGGGGTGAAAATTTGCTAAACATAAAGGTTAGTACAACCTGCTGACGCAAGAAAAACAAGTTTTTTTTAATCAAAGTTTCATATGTTCTAAAAAGGAGTAAAAAATTTAATAAAATAATCAAAAAATACTTTGATCCTTTGTTTTAATAATAAAGATTTTGACAATAAAACTGTTTTCATTATGTTTGGTATATGTTTTTATCAAGGTATGCTGATTTTTTAGCAATCTTGTGGATATATATATATATACATAAATAAATAAATAAAATGTATGCATGTATTTATTTATTATAATGAAAAAAAAAAAGATAAGGGCACTAAAATATAAAAATGAGAGCTTGTCTCTTGAACCACCTGAAGATTGTGAGTCAGACATAACAAAATGGGTTTTCACATGAAGTTGTGGAAAGGTAGCAATATTTGAGTATTATATATATATATATATATATATATATATATATATTTTATCTCGGTCAAAGGAATTTCAGCTTTAGTATCCTTTGATAATCTTCTGGAATTGTATAACTAAACCATTATCTGCAGGATGTAGATTCTTCTTATTTTTCTGTATATAAGAATAGAAAATTCATGTTTGTCATCACACTTGCTATTTCCCCTGAACCAAATTGTCATATTTTCTTGTGTATAATATGACTTGAGTATACCACAGTTTAGTATTTCTGAAGCTAAAAACAGGGAATGACATCCTTGAGTATAATACAACCCTGTAGTTCAGCCACCTCCATGTAATTTTTAAGTTGTATCATATTATCCATTAAAATCTCAATGTCCCACATATATTTCACTAAAATATTTAATTTCTCACAATATTAAAGAATAAAAAGGAACTGGATGTTTAGGCATTGTGCGTTTTGTCTTTGCTTCAAAACTTATTTTCAAATTATTTTGTGTGCTGAATGTATTTGCAATCTTGCTGTTACAAGTAAAAAATTGTTTAAGTTGAAAATGTGTACTTGTGTATAATACATCTACCCTTTTTTGGTTTTAATTTCCATTCAAAATTTCTAGGGTGGGCCAAAAGCAGGCTTACACTTAGTAGGTATGCACTTTACATTTTTTAAATATATTTTATTACATTCATATATATTTGTTACAGTCATATTTGTTCAAAACTTTTTATGTACATTTGTTTAACACTTTACTTACATTTTTTTAGCACTGTTTAAGTGCACAAAATTGCAATATTCCTTGAACCTCTCCAGAACAATGAAACACAGCATGACACAAATCCTGATCTGCATCAATTTCAATAAATACATGTGAGATGTACTCTTTTAATTTGGCTACTGTGTGGGGATTTCTCTCATAAACCTTGTTCTTTTACTACACCCCAAAAAAAGAAATCCATTTGTGTTAGGTCAGGTGAATGTGGTGGCCATTTGATGCTGCCCATTCTTCTGAACCAGCGTCGTGGAAAGGTTTGGTTAAGGTAATCCCTGACTGCCGAAACATAACAGAGAGGTGGAATACTGGTTTGGAATTATGATTTGGATAAATTAGATCTAAAATGTGAAACAAATAGTGAAACAACTATAAGCCTACTTTTGGCCCACCCTGTACATAAGAAAATATGATATGTGATTTCCACTATCTGACTAAGGGACTGAATTACATAACCATTAGATGAGACCAATCACAGAAAGTTACTGCAACAGACACTTTACGTTCATAGGATAGAATAGGGTAAAAGAATGAAAACACTAGTTCCTGATATAAGCACTTATGTACATTAATGATTTAACAAAAATAAAAGATGAGGGTTAACAAAGTATAAAGAGTATTTGAGTTAGTCATTCAATTGTTAAATTCATGTTGACAATTCATTTAAAAAAATATTCTACAATAAAGAACAGAACAGACAAAATAAAACAGGCTTCATTTTGATTATCTTTATTAAAATGGGTTTTTTTGTGTGTGTGTGTGTGTGTGTGTGTGTGTTTATATATATTTTAAATGTCTGTCACTCTCATTTTGTTCTGTTTGATGTATTGGAAAATGTCTACTGTTTATATTCAGTCTGTGACTGCAAATAAAAAAAAAAGGTTAATAAAAATAAAAAGTCAGCCAAATAAGCTTGCGTCAAATCTGTCAGCCATATTTTCTTCTACAACGTGTGGCAGAAATACCTCCCACAAAATGGTAAGACATTACCTGAATGAAGATGCCTTTGTCACTAATGTCTTATCATCATTATGTGGGAGGTGTTTCTGACACCTGCTGTACATGGCCAAAAAAATGTTATTTTATTTACTTTTTAATTTAAATTTTTTTTTTTTTAAAGTCTTTGTGTTTAGTGATTTTATTACACCATTACTGTTAGGTAAGAAAACATTTTTTTTTTATGGCCAGATGGATATAGCAGACATGCAAATAAGAAAAAAAAAATTGCATGTACCATGTCCATTGGATAAAATGTCTTTGTCTTTGATAATTTGCATGTCCTCCACTTTGTTATATTTTTTTTTTCTCAGTGCAAATATTTTTTCTTTCTTAAATAGATGGATGCATTTATATAGTTTTCTTGAAAGGGGATCATTGGAAGATAACTCATGACACTTTATCCATAATACATATATACATATTTACTAAGCTAAACTTAGTCCAGCACGAGGTCACAAGTGTTGTTAACCCAATGAGGATTGAATTCACTGTAATAAGAAAGGGTGCAAGACTAGCTTGTTAACCACTGTTCCACAGTGAGCATTTCTTGCATATACTCATTTATCACATACATCTATACACGCACACACATTACATACATCCACACTATATGTACATGTATGTTTTTTTAATACATATATGTATACATTCATACAAAATATATTATTTTTTTTATCTGGCCTAATATTGCAAATGCACAATTAAAAAAAAGAAAACGGTCACCATATATTCAAAATTCTAAAAAATGAATAAGAGGAAAAAACAAAATCACAGAAATTAATTTCTAATAAAGAGATTATGAAAGAACGTGACAGATTTGCAGTGCAAATCATGAATAGCTGACCTAAATCCCTTAATTCATATTGGAAAGAAATGTCTTATTATAGTCCTTGTAGTAAAGGCTTATTTTGAGCAAGTTTCAAAATTAATTTATTTGGTTAATTTCACAGTATGATTTTCTTATATATTTTTTCTTAAGCATTTGTTTTTCATGTTTTTTAAAGTTATAATGCTACAAGTTTTTAAAAAGGCATTTGCAATATGAGGTTAGCTAAAAAAGTTTTTTAAATTTTACAAATTATAAGCAAGACATACATTCCACATATTGATATCCTCACTTATAAACATCCCTCATTCTCCCCCAAATGAACACACCCATCATTTATGGGAAGAGATTCTGCTTTTTTTTTTTTTTTTCCTCTCTCTCAATTTTTTTTTCTTTATGTAAAGTTTTTTTTTCATTCTCTTTTACAGTGAGAGTTTTATTTTTTAAACATTTTTTCTCTTCTCTCCTCCTGATTCCAACAAAGAGATCCAAGGCCAACAAATTAAAACACTGCAGATTTCCCACTGTACACACTTTAGAGAACTTCAGTATAGAAAGTAGAAGGGATGCACAAATTGACCCTCCCTTCTCCATATTTAAAATTTATACATTTTATTTATATAATATAAAAAAGATTGCATAGCTACTATGCCATATCAGAAACTGAAGTCACTGCCTGAATTTAATGCGGAGTACGAGAGAGAGAGAGGAAGAAAAAAGCCCACTTGAAACTGGATTGGGCTTAGAAAAATTTAAAATACAGCTTTAACAAAAGATATTGCTTGAAGAAAAAAAAGTAAATTATCAATCTTAGATCACTGATGCTATTTTTACCGTAAGAAACAAAAGAAATCCTAAAATAAACACTTGCCACAGGTGGGTAGTATATATATATATATATATATATATATATATATATATATATATATATATATATATATATATATAAAAATTGTGTATTTGGGTAGCAATCCCTCTTTATACAAATCTTGTTATAAGTTGATATAGGTATCATTTAAGATTTTATTTAATTTTTTTGTGTTCCTATAATTTATTTTTTTTCTGACATAAATTATGTAGACATATAGAACATTCAGACAATTTCTACATAATTTATGTCAGAGAAAAGAAAAAAATTATAGGAACACAAAAGACTTAAAGAAAAAACTTAACCACAATATCATGTCGGTCATATTTAATGAAACTATATATATATATATATATATATATATATATATATATATATATATATATATATATTGCACATTAAGTGCCGTGTTAGTAAAATAGTGCTCGATGTAATATAAGAGAGCTATTAAGTATATATTAATAAATGTACATATTCCTTACCAGCAACACATTTCATGCACAATGCAATCTTCAGGCTTCTACATAGCACCTGAAGATTGCATTGTGCCTGAAACTCCAAGTCGAATTATTGGTGAGGAATAATATGTATATTTTTTTTAATTATATATATATATATATATATATATATATATATATAAAATGATAGAGTTCTTCATACAAAATTTGAAAGCTTCTTTCCCAACTTTTCTTTCTTTTACTGACCAGGCTAAACATTGATTTATTTTGGTGAGATCCCCACGTGGGCACTTCATACTAAAGACCACAAGTGCCAAGCATAAGGTTTACAGGCATTGCTGCTGAGATCACAACTCTGAAGGTTATTTTCCTTCCAATTAATTCCTGGGTCCACCAAATCAAAGCTGTGGAATAAGGCTCTGGAGGAATTGGAATTGGTTGCAAAGATATATAGTGTACATCAAAAAAGCTGAAACGATTCACAGGCTTGCAAAGAGGAAGTTGTCTTAGGAGGCCAGCAAAATCCTTTATTACGGGGGAGGGGGGGAGATAATTTATGGATGCTTGTGAAAAATAAACAGTGATAGGTATAGAAGATCACAGTCTGCTTAGATTAAATACGTGGAAGAAGAAATAGCACAGATTACTATGGTTTAATATTGAAGAGATGCAATGGAGTTAGGTAGCCCGCAGCAAAGGGAATACTTAACAAGGAGGTTTCAAGAAGCTCGTAGAATTATTTATACTGCAGCTCCTTGTGATACAGGCATGCCTGTAAATTAACAGATGTGGGTTCTGATTCCTCTGGTGATAGACATGGCAGCAAGTGAGGATTTTATAGAGTGGTGTGAAAATTTTCAGAGATGTTAAGGCTTTGAAGAATTGCATGTAGTAAAAAGTGTGATTCAGGTGATTCAATAGATATTCCAGTTTGTATTTTCCATGGCTCAGAATGCCATCTAAGTGACGTAAACTGTAGAATGGATTAGATGGATCCCTGTGTATTGATGGCAGACTGCAGATCTTGAGCCAGTGAAATGCTTGCTGTAGGTGGTAAAAAGAAGATGCCAGGATAGAGAGAAAAATTTGATTGCGGATTATAACATAGGGATCTCTTTTATGCTGCTAAATTTAAGTTATTGATTACAGGTCACAGCCAGTAGCAGCAGCAGAGGTGGGTAGGAGGAGATTTTAAATGTTGGTGTTAAATTTTGCAAACCCCTGAAGGTACAATTTAATACCTATTAAATAAGGACCAAACGTATAACCAGAGCAGAAAAAGAACATTTTGCGTCAAGAGAGAGAGATAGACAGAGTTTGGTAAGTGTTTGCAGGAACAATTCAAATTTAGAAGATAGAGGATTTCACACCAGACATGACAGTTGAGCTACAAAGTGTGACTTAAATGAGGACTGTCCATTGAAAGAGACAAACACTTTCTAGCAAACTAAAAATATATGCATGCTGGTAAGTTGCATGCAGGTTTTAGTGATAAACAGTTGTTAGGTGGTTTGTCTGCTGTAAAGTGAATTTTTGAGATGTAAGTTAAAATACAGATTGCTAAAAGAATGTGATTCTCAAGCAACTAAACATCAATTGGTCTAGAGGTGGGTGGGAAAAGCCAAACTGCATATGTCATATCACTTTCCAGAGTACACTCTAAGACAGCTAGAAGAATTGTCATTTTAAAATAATCTGGCACTACTTAAATAGAATGGTCCCCTTGTAAAAAAAAAAAAAAAAAAAAAAAAAAAATGGAAAAATTCCTGGGGAATAATTTTTGTGGATTAATATTTTTTAAACCTTTCTCAAGCCATGACATTTGTCAGAATTGAAAAATATTGAGATTTTATTCATTCAGAAAGGGGGTCCTGTTAATAATTAATGCAGTGTCAAATCGATCCCTGACCTTTACTGATTTATCAGCACATTTTTTTTTTATATACAAATGTTGTACTTTGAAAATGTGCTTATGTTACTGATATCTACATATGTTAATTTATGTAAATCTTTCTTCTTTAATTAAAAATGTGGAACTACTTTAAAAGTCTATATATCTATTTGTTCTTTAATCCCCCCCCCCAAAAAAAAATATTTTGTAAAAAAATGAAAAGAAAAAATTCTATTTCACTAAACAATTCTGGTTTAAAATATTTTCTTAAAATAGAACATAAAAATGCATAAATATGTTTGTTCTTTATTTAAAAGAAATCTTTATGTAAAATAAAAAAAATCTGTTTTCATATATGGATATCAATGATAAGATAAAGAACAAATAGGAAATGTTTCTAAATCTAACGTTTTTGCTTTTATTAAAAGTTTAATCTGAGAATAAGATATGGATAAAAAGAAATTCTGACGTATTTATTTTTGTGTTGTTTGATTTTCAATGATTCAGCAGACTTCATGTGCATTTAGAGACCAATATGCACGGTTTCAAACTTGGCATTTGCAAATAAACAATTAATTTCTGATAACTCGGTAAAAGTCAGGGGTCAATTTTACACTGTATTGATATTATGAATCAGACCCCCCTTCTAAAATGATAACAAATCAATATTTTTTGATTCTGACAAGAGTTGCGGTTTAAGGGAGATTTAATGAATGCTAATCTACAAAAATTATTTCTAAAAAATATTTTCCCGACTTTTTGCAAATGGACCAGTCTACTTAAGTAGTGCTAATATTCCAAGTAATAAAATCCTTTTAAGATGAGGATGCTGGTAGCTTTAGTAGAAATAGTAAGGGCCACTGATGTCAAATACTAAAAATGCAAAGTGGAACCAAGGCCAATGAAATGAAGTGAGGTTAGAAAAAGGTTCCCCGCCTCCCCAGTCAAAGAATTCAGATTAAGACTGTAAAAAGATCTGCTATGAATTGCCATACAATAAGAAATGCTTAAGATGGTGCAAAGTGAAATTTGGGCTGGCAATTTGCTTTGATTGAAGAAGGATGCTGTTGAATGTTTCTTCTGTGATATTTTTAAACCACAAAACCAATTAGGTGCTATTGACTTTTGATAATGATGATTATGATAATGATGTGATGATGATGATACAAGGATCCTTATAAAATAATGGAAATTGGGGAGTGGGAAGAATCAATATAGATTGTCAGAGAAAATAAAATACAAATTCCAAACACCTTCTTGTACATCTTCATGCCATGATGTCAGACAGGTGGGAAAAGAAACCACTGTGAGTCTCTGCAAAATCTTTCATTTATTCACTCCAGGCCACGGTGTTCCTCGGGCTTCAGGAGATGCCTGACAGATTCTGGATTGTTGAAATCATATAGGCTGCTAACGACATTGTATAGATCCATGTAAAATTATATTAAGTGCAGAAAATGCAGCATGGATCCTAACGGCCTTAAGGTCACATAGGCTTGCCAAAGTTAAGTTGTACAGGACCTCATCCAGCAAAGCATGGGAGGCTTCAGAAGGTGACATATAGATCTCAGGCCAGTGATGAGATGTAGGCTTCAGAAAAAAAAAATTAAATTAAAATAAAAACAGAAGTAATTCCATATGCATCCCTAACCAAGCAGAAAAAAAAGAGCTTCATAAGATTGGTATAGAGATAGGCTCTGAAGCATAAATTGGATAGCCGAGTGGTGGGTCAGCTGCTTGGACGGTGAGGTTGCGGAGGATAGTCGGATGGGCTTGTATGCTGTAACGTTCCTCATCATCATTGGTGAAGTAGAGTAGCTCAAGGCTCAGATTGGCCCACTGACCACGCACAACCTCGGGGTTGAGGCGACCAACTTGCATCATTACATCCTGAAGGGTCAGCACACGACTTGTATATGTTGCCTACAAAAGCAAAAGAAAATTTTTTTTTATCATTAAAGGTTACCTGGTATTGAACAGATTAAAATGGCTTTTGAAATTATCAATCTTAATTGGGTCATTTTATTTTGTCAGACCCACATTTAACACAACAGATAAAAATAGGATAGATGAATTTTATTACAGGAATTTTCCCACAACCACTACATGGATCAATACGACTGCGCACATGGTAATATTGGAATGTTCCTGTCCTAAGTACAGTGCTGTTCGATAAAAGTGACTTAAAAGAAAACATATGGAGCATTATAAAGTACAGGCTCTTGAGAAAGCAGTTGAGCAACATGCTCCATAAGTTTTCTATGGGGTTGAGGTCAGGAGATTGGGGTGCCCATGTTATAACACTCACCTGCTTCTCATCAAAGTATTCCTTCATCAATTTTGATTTGTGACAGGTAACATTATCCTGCATAAAAATGAGCTTGGTGGGGTCGATTTGCACCCTTTCAGCAGAAGGGAGCAGACAAGACTCTAAAATTCTCTTGTACTGCTCACTCCTGAGGGTCTTTTCAATAGGTTTTAAAAAACCAGTTCCATGAAAAGAAAAGCATCCCCAGAACATTATACTGAATGGATGCTTGACAGTACTTACTGATAACTTCAAAGAGCTTTCAAAGCTTCTTCTTCTGATTTTAGATCGCTTATCCTTTGAATTTAGCTCAACTTTCGTTTCATCAGAGAAGAAAACATTTAGTAAAAAAATCAGGTGTGTCACTTTTATCGAACAGCACTGTACATCATTACTTCATTAAATGTGAAAGTTTGTTGATTGTAACTTGTTTGTGATTTATATTGCTGATTCCCTACCCATTTTAGTCATTGTGCACATATTTATGTTTTGTCTTTATTTGAGCTCTGAAGAGAAGGGAGCAATAACTTATTAAGTTTTTTGATGTTGTTTTTGCTTGTTATAATTTTCATCTCACCACTTAACAGTGTAATATTTTTTGATATCCTTGTTCTTCCTTCCCCTGTTTTAATATATTTCTATATATTATTATTATGTTTGTATATATATATATATATATATATATATATCTCATGTGTGTGAGGTCAAAAGGATTGAACATTTGAAGTTGAACAGGGCTCTCCAAAAAGGGGATGTAAACACAATCCTAGAAAATATTCAGTCTGAGCTTGTATGTAACGTTCGTGAGAAGGTTGTTCTATCTTGTGCCAGATTTGCCAGTCATCAAAGATCACATGAAAATCAACAGACTAATGCCATTTATGTGAATGTCCTTCCTGACAGACCTGCAGGGTACTTATGTCAGTTTTGTGATAAAATTTGCAGGTCTGGCACCAGGCTGAAGTGGCAAGTGTGAGTGCACAAGGAAAAAGTCACTTTCAACACCTTCAAAAAGTTTTTTGTGTGTCATATAGGTAAAAAGGTATGCAGGAGTGAGGCTAAATTGCAAAGTCATCTGCAGGCCCATTGCCGCAGTTCAAGGTTGAAGAGCTGGCTGTCTTCTGTAAAGTTGTAGTTATATATATATATATATATATATATATATATATATATATACACATACATACATACATATATATATATGTATATATGATAAAAATATAGTTTTAAGGTATGCTATATTTATAGGTAAAAGTGCTCAATATCAGAGATAGTGTATATGTAAATATAAAAGTGGACACTGAGGCAACAGTCTTTTTCATGTACCAAGACAATCTTCAGGCCTGAAGATTGTGTTGAAGCATGAAACAGACTGTCACTACTTGGAGAAGTTAAATCCTCATTTTGTTTGTCAAAAAGAAGCACCATTTACCAAAAATCTGCTTTGAATTGCTTTTATAAATAAGATACAAGAACACTATTGTCTTCAGAAAATTTTTTTTCAATGAATAATGAATTTTTACATTTTTTTAAAAATTTTACTTATCTTTTAAGGATAATTAATACATCTGGGTCGTCTATTGCACAGCATATCATAAATAGCAGAAATTGTGTCTCTGAATTTAGTGCGGACAGTTTTTCTATCTTATCAAGGTCTCACTCTTCATAACTCCTAAAGGTTCTGGAGTCCTTATATATCAGATCCTGCAAGAGGGATTATTTGCTGGGTCTGAATATTATTGGACTTTAGTTTTCCTTGTAATTTTTTTTCCCAATCAGTCATCCTCTACTTAGCTTACATGTCTCTTATTTTAATTCCCAAGAGTAAACTTGATAAGACTGGAATGAAACCGGTTGTTTTTTAGCTATTAGAATTTACATTAAAAATGCCTTTTTAATTATGCTTATTCCTTGCTATTATAAAATTTTTTACACCAAAAAATTTGTTTATATATATATATATATATATATATATATATATATATATATATATAGAGAGAGAGAGAGAGAGAGAGAGAGAGACATATACACAAGTGTTGGTAGCCTTTTTTAACCAGTATATTGGACTTTGACATAAAATCCTCACCTAATCTCTGGACTACTTTTAAGGTCTATTACTTCAGTAGCTTCTGCATATCTAGCAATGCCTAAAAATATTGCTAAATAATTTTGCATATGCACTGATTGCATTACCTTATGTAAGCACTGTCTTGTGTAAGTAGCTTTTCTTTTCTTTTTTTTACACTGACTTGTATATTTTTTCTATTTCAGAGTTACCATCTTCTTCTGTAAATAAACCTGCTGACTACAGATGCTACATTACAGCATTCAGTGTGATTAATAAAAGTAAAATAATTTATTCTGGCTGCCGTGAACAAAAGAAAGTACAAAAATGACAATGAGCAATGAGAAACAAGAGAAAATAAAGATCAAAAAGTAGCATAATAGAATACAACGAGAAAACAATTTTATTTTTAGTACAAAAGAAGCCACAAAATGTATTCGTTTTTGCTGATGAAGGACAATTTTCAAAGTCAATCTGAAATCTCAAAAATGGTCACTTTTAAATAAATAAACCAATTTCATATTATATCTAAAAAAAAAAAAAAAAAACCCCAAAAAAAACATATATAAAATTTAGTGAAAGATGCTTACAAGAGATGATCATTACATGTTGATAGTAAAATAGAAAACTGATTTCTCAAAATGAATTTGCATTAATTAAATTAATTTGATTTACAAAATGAAGAAAAGAAAAAAGAATTCAAAAAGAAAAAGTGCAAATAGCACGAAAACACTGCCCGATTCTCAGTCTGTAATATTTTCCTCTTTATTTTTTCAACTAAGTGATTTTTAAACAAGCAATTTTTTCCATTTTTCTTGTCAAATCCAATTTATTTCAAGCTTGTGTTTAATTTTTTTTTTTTTTTTTTAAGTGTATTCAAATCTGCTTGGAAGAAAAGATTATTTCCAAAAGTCTTATAAAACACAACCAAACAATTTCTTTAAAACTGCCACAATCAATGTTACAATTAATTTTTTATTAGGTAAGTCTAAATTCTCTGCTCATGTTTTCATTAAAATTTTTCATTATTAAATTATTACTGTTAATAATGAAAACAAGACAAAAAAAAAAAAAAAACATAATGATTCATCCCATTAGCAATCATAAATTGCTTAATTGACCTCGTCTACTTCCTTTTTTAAGGAAAATATCACAAAAAAGAAATCACAAATAAATTAGCCTTATTTTTTTTGGGTACCGTACTCATAGTAACTATGATACTATGAGTATGGTACCCAGTAAGGATCAAAATTATTAGAGTAGACTGCAAGATGGGTTTTTAATTATTGTTCCAAGATGAGACAACCAATTTTAGCTTTTGTTGATAATTCAACATCTCTAATGGTTGTCATTAAGTTTAGTCTGGCACAAGGCTATGAAGTTTGAGTACCCAGAGTGGTTCATCCATTCAACATCTCTAGTAGAGAAGATGTGGTTAATCTCTGAGAAGAGGATTAATATTTGTTTGCAGTTTGATAATTTTTTTAAAACACCTTTAATTTTTTTTAAATCACCTTCTTTGATAAGGACAGTGTAAAATAGAGAATGATTGATTGTTCTGCTTAGTCTGGTAGAAGGCCATGAATATAGAACACCCAGTAAAGATTATTCATTCAACTTTCTAATGGAAATTGTAAATCACCTTTTTTGCTGAGTGAAGTTTGTCCCTCTACTTAGCTTAGTCTGGCACGAGGCTATGAGTGTAGAGCACTCAGTGGAGATTGTTCATTTAACATCTCTAATAGAAAGGATATAGTTGATAATCTTTAAGATTTGATTATTGGTTAAATGTAAATCATGTTCTTTGTTCCTCTGCTTTGTTTGTACTGTTATTACAGGACTATAGTCAAACCCAACAAGAAAATAATATGACAATACACTGCATGGAATTTGGCTTTAAAAATGACATTTTCTGGACTAACAGACATTTCACTGATTTAAACATGAATAAGGTTAATGATCAGGATTTTAAAGTTTGTCTTACTGAATACTTTCAAATGAACAAGTGAATTCAAGTTGGCAATTTTTTAAAAATTTTCATAAATACACAATTCTTGTTTTTACCCCAAAAGCTCAACTAATTGATTTTTAAGACTTTAAGATACAGGAGTTATCAATAGATTTTCTTAATTATTTAACAAAAGATTTAATATCCTGACATTGCTTTAGAGTGCATTGGAGACAAGAGATCACATACCTGAGAAGTGTTGTGTCCCAGAGAGAAGAGGTGAGGTTTCCCAGCTAGGATCGCTCGACTCCAGTCAGGATCAGATTCTAGACCAATGAACCAGTTCCGGTCGTAATCTTCCAGGCATTCCTGAAGTTCTTCATGACTTGTGATTGGATTCATCAGCACTTCATCCATCATCAACTTGAAACCATATCTGCAGTAATAATCATAACAAGACATCAGCAGCTGATAATAAAGTTGATAAAAATAATAAATACAAAATTTGTTATTTAATTTTGGTCTGAAGCTTTAGTGTCTTTAAGGTAAATTATTCACATTTTTTTCTACATTTTGTTATGATTTAATTTTTAAATGGGCTTTTCATGGCATAGGGAGTAGGTTCAGCATAGTTTGGGGCCACGTTCTGCTATATTTACAACATTGACAGCGATGATATTTTTTAAAAAATGCATTTATTCATAAGAACATTCTGAAGTATTTCAAACATTATATTACTATACTTTAATTTATTCAAACTATTTTCTCATTTTGATTATTGGAGCTATGATTAGACATGTTTCAGCCAAGTACCCATTCCCTTTTGGCTGACATATATCAAGCACCCATTAATTTTGGGCTGACATCTGTCAACCATTGTGATACCAGTTTTTGTTTGTTCCTGCTAAACCAATACATACACTATTTCACTACCTGATCCAGGGATTGAACTCTCAACTGCTAGATGACAGCAACATATGTTTAACCAATCCTATATATAGTATATTTGAAATTTGGTCATCATGGCAGGTCTGTACCACTTTTGATAATTTCATATTTCATTATTTTTTTGAGATGAAGAATTATCAATATACTTTAAATTATTCAAGTTACTGCTCTCATCATGATTATTAGAGAGGTTATAGAGAGAACGTTTATTTATTTCAAAGTAATCATCGGCTATATTCAGATGTCTATTAATTTTTGGCTGATATATGACTATCAGTAAACAAAGAAAGGTAAATTATGTCTTATAATTTAAGACCTGCACTTTAAAGAATTTCACTTTTTTTTTAATTCATGAATATGAAAATCTTTGGGGTTATTTTTTGTGAAATTGACTCTGCTTCAGAATCAGTCTCTTTTCAGTGTTTTTATTAGTAACTGGTTAAATGGCCTTAAATGAACTTTTAACTGGGAATTTCTGGGCTTGTTGGGCTCAAGCACAAATGGAAATTGCTGGTGTAATTTAATCAGGCCAGGTTTCAGAA
Organism: Acanthosepion pharaonis; assembly: GCA_903632075.3. Classification (NCBI taxonomy): domain Eukaryota; kingdom Metazoa; phylum Mollusca; class Cephalopoda; order Sepiida; family Sepiidae; genus Acanthosepion; species Acanthosepion pharaonis. The sequence continues at coordinate 639,333 of CAHIKZ030005594.1, read as the reverse complement.
GCCCATAAGATCAATGTCAATGTTCCTCAGGATTCTTTCCTCAGTCCTACCTTCTTTCTGCTTTCTTTGCTAAGAACATATTCTGATCCTTAGTGAATATCTATGTGGATGCTAAAACAGTTTATAGGTGCCCCTCCAAAAATCTGGATGGCTAGAACCTAGCAGCTCATCTCTCCTCTGACATGGCCCTGGTGATTCAACGAGGAAATTGTAAAATTGAATATATCCAAAAGCAAAATAGTAATGTTCCAGCACCATCGAGCAGACCATAAACTGTCACCCATCATGATGGATAGGTGTTCTCTGAAAGAGCCTTCTTACCTTGAATGTCTATTGGAAATCACCCCAGACCTCAAGTGAAACTCACCCCAGACCTCAAGTGGAACACATATATGTGATCTACTGATAAAGATGAAGGAAAAATGGACAGTTCATTGTACCATGCCAATAAGTATCTGACTCCCTCTGCTATACTGTATCTTTACAAGAGCCAGATCAGACCAAAAATGAAGTATTACTGCCATATCTGTATTGGAGTTGCTTCACTTACCTGTCTTGAAACAGTTCAAAAGCGTCTACATGTCTCATGATGGGTGACAGTTTAAGGTCTGCTCGATGGTGCTGGAACATTACTATTTTGCTTTTGGATATATTCAATTTTACAATTTCCTTGTTAAATCACCAGAGCCATGTCAAAGGAGAGATGAGCTGCTAAGTTCTAGCCATCCAGATTTGTGGGTGATTAATTATTTTCCAAACTACAACCCCTTTCCAAAAGTTGAAATGTCACAAACTACTTGCTACTCTATCCCTATTTTCATGACGAGCTACATTCCTTGGTTCCACGAACATTGATCTTTGCAACTGGAACCACCTATGCCACATACACAAGGATGAATCATCGTTATTCCCTTTATATTCCATTAGTAAGAAGTAATTTCCACTTAGAGAGTTTCCTGCCAAGAAATGCTGCTTTGTGGTAAAAAAACTGCCAGCAGAATGTTTTTCAAATCACTACAATCTTGACCTCTTCCAGTCTAGGGTTAACTTTTATCTTTCCAGCATAACCTCAGGAACTTCACTTCTTGTCTTTTCTAACACCACACAGTAACCCTCTACCTTGAATGACTCTTGAGCTTTGTATATTAGTATAAAAAAATGTAATTCATAAGAGGATGTTTTTCAGGAGTTTCTGTTTTTCTATTGCATATTAGAAATATTTTTCATGTATTTTATTCAACTCCCATTGTCATCTTCAATGACTGATTATCTTCAGTCCTGTTGTAAACAGCTACAATTATCCATAACTGACAACAACAAATGCCAGAAATGACTCATGGGGATTTCTATAAGTTATATAGGAACGCAATACTGAACTCTGAACTGTTATGTAATATTGGTCCTCCTATATGACAGTGAATGCTGGACAATCTTCTAACAGATGAAGAGACTTGCTTGAAGCAACAGAAATGTGATTCTACAGAAGGAAGCTGATAATACAATGAACCAAATGTGAGCAACAATAAAATTTTAGAGAAAATGGAAACAAAATGACAATAATGGGTATGTCCCCATTTACATAAATGCAGTAGTAAATACTGTATGTTGGTCTGCAGTTGGAGATTCATTGTGGAATTCACTTGACTACTACTTCTATGTGCTGCTGGCAAATCTTATATGTGTTGTTCTTGTCCTACGTATTATCATTCATTACCAACCTTCATGTGATTATTCTAGTTGGCAACCTTCCCTAGATTACAACAATAACTTACCTAGCAAGCTTGAGTGAATTGATGGCAGAACAAGGTTTAGGAGAGATAACGAAAAGACAAAATTTATTAAGGGCTACAAAGAACAGGAAATTGTGGAGAGCCATGATCACCAACATCCTGAAGAGACACAAAATTACAAATGTCTACAAAAAGAAGTAAGATTTAATTTTTTTTTTTTTGGTGGTGGACTTATTTTAACATTTACTTGTACAACACTAGTACCACCTACTACAATAGACTGAATTGATTTTCTCAGAATACTATCAATCTTAGGTAATCAATCAATTTGTTAATGACATACCTGAAAGCTTTAAGAACAATATTTTGTAGATCTTTGTTTTCTGCAAGCCAATCCCACATGGCATTCCAGGGAATGTTTCCAATATAATATTTGTACAAATAGCTAGCTGGCATATGAATGTCTGAAAATATAAACAAACGTATTATTTAGTGAACTAAAAATATGATCATTCTTTTATGGCAGATAACACAATTTCAAAGAAAAGCAAGGAAAAGTCTTTAATGATTGAATAATGATGCTATGAATTTATATGAGCAAAGAAAATTTCATTAATAATACTGGAAACTTTTGTAATATGTAAGACTTTTCTAATTGGGAGAAATTAAGCAAAGCTGCATAGTTTCCTCCATAGATTAAGTACCAATTTATGGTTGGCTAATTCTTTCAAGTGATGTTCCTAAGTGAAAATTTTATGAGCAGCATTTCATTTAGGGTAGGTAGTGTAATGGATATCAGAATAAGTGAGCAGAATTCTAGTTTAGTCTGTTGTGTCTACTTTCACACAAATGCCCTTGAGAGAAACTTGAATCTGTTTCTTCTCCCTCAGCTATAGGTTAAATATCTATAGACTAGGCTCTTCAGCCTTGGTCAGCAACCAGTCTAAGTGAATTGTTTGGTTGATTTTTTTTTAGCAGCATATCAAACTTCTATGGGTTATTTAATGCTGAAATCTAAATATTTTGAACATAATTTTATGGCTTCAAGTACAGATATTTTGTACATAATTTATACTTTCATGGTAAATATATGTTTTATAGATATATGGTTTGTATATGATCTGTTGAAGCTGTTATATGTTTTGGTATAAACCTATTTCTTTAAGGTAGGACATTATGTTAATGGTTTCAGTATTTTCAAATAAAGTCTAAGAGGAATAAAACTCTAAATTGCTGAAAGTAGAGAAAGAAACCGCTCCATAATTCACTTTGATTGAAGAAAAACAATGGCTATGCAAGGAATGTTTACAGTTTGTTAGCTGTTAACTTTGCAATGATTTCTTTTCTGAACATTTTGAATGTTTGAAGCAAAAAATGATGGTATTTTATTTTGTAAAGACATTTGTACAATATGCCGTAATACCTGTTTTTATTCAGAGTTAAATTACTTTTTCTCTTTTTGAATTGCATGAAATGCAAAAGAAAAAAGAAAACAAAAAGCCAAGAAATAAACAAAAATCAAAATCCCCCCACCAATAAAACAACACAACACAAAGAAAAAAAAACATACAACAAAAAGCAAAAGACAAAAATTTACAAAAAAAAAAAAAAGAAAGAAAAAATTTTCATTTCATTTTTAATAAATTAATCCAGAAAGAAAGATTTTGTTGATCACATCTTTACAGAACTTAAAAATGTAGCTCTAGTCAACAATTTAAAGCACACTCAACAGGTACACCAATAGTCTATTGGTTACCAATAGTTAAAGTTCTAATCTACTCCCAGGCACTACATCTAAGAGATTGAATTTGTGTAACAAAAAAGATACAAAAAGGTTTTGTTTCAATTAGAGTGTGGTTTAACCAAAACAATTACCTACCTTGGGATTCAAAAACTGATGAGCAGGCCATAGTTAGCTGAGAGTAACTGTTAGCCAAAAGGTTGTCGGCTGCGACCTCCTCAATAACATGTTCGACGGGCATCTGGTGTGAGGCTGACCAGGCCAGCTGGCCAAGGACATGTGTATACCAGTCCCGAGGGAAACCATCCTGTAGTTTCAGTAGCCATGTTGGCTCAATGGGCAGCTCACGCCACTTGACCGGCAGACTTAGTTGTGAAGAATAGATGCACTTGAAATCGGGAGAGCCAGCCAAGCTTGTCAGCGGACGGTAAATGCTGCTGCTCCCATTGGAGGTCATTTTCTTTTGGTTATTCTTGGAATAACATGGCTGTGGAGAAATGCTGTGAAGAAAATAGGAGCTAAACATCAGTGCCAGATTAACTTATGAGCAAGAGTAGTAAATGCTAGTGGCCCCACATTTTTAAGGACCCTATATTAACTATGTCCAAACTGTCAGTTGAATTGGAATGTTAATGCTTGCATGTCAAGGGAGCTGCATCTTTATTCATTCATTTCAGGTAACAAGTTAAATATTTACCTGTTTTATAAGCTCTATCACTATACTAATAAATATCTTGTGATTTAAAATATATTGGAAAAAGCAAGCAAGAGCTTAGATATTTATAATACAAGAAGAAAACATTCTTCAGTACTGGATTAAACTAATAGCAAATGCTACAGGTTCTGCATTTTTGAGGGCTCTGGACTAAATACTTTCAAGCTATCTGGTGAAATTGGCTTCTTATGATCTGACAATTCTAATGTTTACAAATTCAGGGAAGCTGCATTTGTAATTATTCATCATTTCAGGTAACATATCAAGGATGTTAAATCTACTCAAATATCTTGTTAGATTCATATTTTTCTGGGTTTGCTTATCATGTTGATAGAAGTTAAATATTTACCTGTTTTATTACTATACCAGTCAATAACTTATGATTTTATATTTATGTGTATTTTAATATTATTATTATTTAGGACCACTTCATAATATATGTTACAGGCCCCAGATTAGCTTAATCAGGCCCTTATAACCATCCATAGAATCAAAAACTAAAAGGATCACAGATTACCAATCATGGTTTTACTTAACTGCAGCTGACCAAATCAGTAAAACTTCAAGATGTATTAAGCTAAGACTACTTTGCAAAATATATATTTATAATATTATAATATATTATTAAGATAGTTATCAATATATTAAGATATTATTAATATTATAATATATATTCAATGAATCAAGTATTATAGCAATCTCCAAGATAAGAGCACCAACCAATCATGCTACTATCTATATGACCTTGCATTACTAGCTACAGACTAATCATAATGGTGTTATATGTTAGGTTATTCTTTAGTCTCTTTGTGGTGTATAAGGCCACAATTCCTTCATGTCATGGGTGATGATGTTAGGGTTCAATAGGAAGCAGTTACTTTTATTTATTGGGTTGATTTGCTAGACCACAAGACACATACCCAACTCTCCTTCTTTATTCGGGCTTGGAATTTAAGTGAATTTGGAGCCCAGTCTGCTCAGTTATCTTAGCTGGGGAGAAGAGATGAATTAAGCTTTTACTAAAAAAAGCTGAATGAGGTTGCTTCCTCAACCTTTTGAACCCAAATGCCCTGATGAGTATGGATCTCCCACACTGGGCCCCTGCTTGTCCATAACTCTGGCCAGTATATCTGCCACTTGGGTTCAAAGGGTTAAAACTTAAAAAATGATGTCTGTTTATGCCATCTCTTAGACTCCAAATTATATCCTGAATAAATCTGTTTTAAAATGGTGTTTTCTTAAAGCTTCAAAGACAATGGCTTTGTAATTTGTAGAGTGCATTTAAGTGTGAAACTGACAGTCAACAGTCATATAGTGTGGATTCCTGTCTACACAGTCAGTCTCTCTCTCTCTCTCTATATATATATATATATATATATATATATATATATATATATATATATTATTACTTAGACGTTTTTAGTGGGTATCCATATTCAAGTAGACACTCCATTTATTTATTAAACAGTATATTTATTTTCACCTACTGGCCTGAATAAAACTTGTTAAAATCAATATTTTTTCAATCGATAACTAATTGATTTTCAATAATTTTATTAGTTCTCTAATGTTTTCAAATACTAAATTATATTTTCAACAGCGACATGACATTCTACAGCTATATTTGTCTCCTTGCCCAACATTTTTAAGCTAGATCTAACTTCTTGAGTTTAACCATTCTAGCTAAGCAAGGAAAGAAAATTTATTAAAGAAAATTATGCACTCTCCAGCAGTATTCAAAATTGCATCCCCCTTGGCAGTAGAAACCGTCATTAGATCCAACCTGTCTCAGCCATGAAATGCATCGATGATCAAGCAAAGGATTTTTATTTATTAATCCGACAGATTTTATTACTTTATGACCAGATGGTGTGTGTGTGCATGTGTAATTATGCATATATATATATATATATATATATATATATATATATATATATATATATATATACACACACACACACACACATACATACAGATTGAATTAATGGAAGTGAGTTATATCTCTTAATTGTGACATGCAAGATATAACCAAAAAGTTATTAAATACTTCCATTTTATAACTCAATTGAAAATTTTACAAACTAATGCACATGAAACATTATATCTTACAACAATGTTCTTTGTCTTTCAAAATTCTGAATCTGCAATAAATTAAACCAAAAATTCTTACCTATTAATATCCGAGACAGGTAATCCTAAGGCCCTAGGCTCATCAAATAAATCGTCATCCTCAGACTCTTCCATGATTTCTGGCTTAGCCCTTGGCTGGACAATGATCGTGATGGGAGATATCTGGTCCTTCTTTAAAACAGTCATTGGCGCCTTCTTTCTGCTATCCAGTGTGTCCCGGTCGTCTGACCAAACACTGTCCGTAAAGCTGACCACAGAGGACGCCCATGATAGCTTTCGCCTCTGCACAGTGGCCACAGCATTTGTGACTGCAGCCGAATCTGCAGTAGATGGGCGTGACGAACCCTGGCTCCCATCAACACGGAAACCGTTGCCCATTGACAAAACATCTGGCTCTACCATTGAGGCCTTTTCAGTCTTTTCTGCCGGAATGTCAACAATTTGTGAAGTTTTATCAAGAAATGGTAATTGCGATTCCTCCTTTTTCTCTTTCACCTTGAAGACATGATGCAGCAGAAGCCAGATGAAACTCTTTAAGAAATAAGATTTGGTGATGAGAAGGCTGTTGGGAGAGTCAATCACCCCAATTAGGACACTGCGAGCATCTGAATAAGTCCGCACAGGGAATGCATCATATGGTGTAAGTGTGTGGAACGGGTATTTGTTGAACATATTCCAACTGAAGGCTGACACAGATGAAGTAGCATTACTGTGCTGGTGGGGCTCAAATGTGCTCTCAAAGTGCGTGTCAATGTGGGTTGCCTCCACCGTGTGGCAAGTTGTTTCTTGCAGTTCCAGTCCCTTAACACTGACACACACGTGGCTGCTACCTTGTTCCAACACACTAATCCAGGCAAGTCGATCCTGGAAGCGTACTAAATAGTAACTACCTGGGTATGGATCACCTAAAAAAGATTATGAGGAGGAAAAAAGAAATTAAACAGGTCATCAACAATATCTAATTTAATATTAGAACAAAAGAATTTAGATTTCCTGTTTTAATTGTGCCATTGAAAATAAAGAAAAAATAAATAGATGCACTTCAGTGTACATTAAATTAAGTAAGTACCCACCATCTTATCACAAAAATTTCAATGACATTTTTTTAAATTAGTACAAACTAAAAAATGCCTATAGTTTATGTGATGAGTGTTATTGAATGTGATACAAAAACATCTTTCTTTAAAATCTATGTATTTAAGCCCACCTCAAAAAAAAAAAAAAAAAAAAAAATGTTCCTATAATAAAAAAGACAGTATAATTGAATTTTGAACATCAAAAATTATGTTTCTTTAACAAGTTGAATGCATGTAAAACATGATTAACCAATGAAAATCAAACAACTAAATGGGGAAGCCACTCATATCTGAGGATGCCAATTTACTAGGGCAGCTAGCTAATCCCCATTCAACACCCACAGAGACCATCTGTGGTTTATACTGCAATTATGTTGAGCAGATCTTAGTTACAGTTTCTGGGAGAGAGTGCGTTATCTAACAATCAGCAGTCTGAATAAGGCCAATATGCTCAAACCCTTGGTCATGATGACTTGTGACTTTGTTCTAGCACAACCACCGATGACTCCCAATTACACTCACCAGACTTGGGAGAACCTGTGGTGTGGTTTTTCAGGCACTTTCCAAAGGTGTCGCACGCTGAGATCACCTTCTCCAGACTGATATCATTAAGAAGTTACCTTCCTGACAAATCGACCATGGTGAGATTTGAACCTGGGTCTCATGGTCAGAACGCAAACGTTCTAATGACTCAGCCAAATCAAACAACATGAAAGTAAAAACACCAGAATTTTTTCTTCTTTTTATCCATATCTCATTCTCTGATGAAGCTTTAACAAATTGAAACATGTTAGATTGATAAATGTTTCCTGTTTGTTATCTTATTATGGATTCTGATTTATATCTAATCCCAACTCACAGTATAATTTGTAAATAAAAAAAAATGCTTTTTAACTCACCATTTCAAATAGCTATGTGTAAGCTTACAGTGTTTGCATGCTGAAGGCTTTTATAAGCAGTTATCTCTTTACCCTCTCTCTTTTTTTATATTTATGATCTGAAGTGCTTAATCTACATCAATATAAAGAAAAAAAAAAGATTATTTCTGGTCACAGTGCCTATTGTAAAATGCTGGGATTTAATACAGGAAATGACTGGATGACTCATGTAATTCTTCTGTAAGGGTCTTGTGACATCTTGCAGAAATAACAACCGATGATACCAAAAAAAAAAAAAAACAGAAGCCAGTTGTAAAGATAACTTATTTTCCCTGTTTTTATATGGTTTACATTTGGACGACTCCTTACCAGACATTGTATAACCTATTTGCATATCTGTGCTATCACTAAATCTTTGAATATAAAAAAAGATATTTGTAAAATTATTTTACTGGCACCAATAATCAGTATTCAAGCACAGGTCAAAAGCTAAGACACTGATTTTCAAATCTAGCAGCCAGCACCACTCCATTTGAATGATTAGTAAAATATCCCATTCTTACTAGGTTGGCCAGAAAGTCTGAGACTCACTTAGGAAGTGGAAAGAAAACAACAAATCTTGATCTCTGTCTGGTAGAATTTCCAAGGAGTACTGTATTTCGAGCTTGTTCCACATGGTCGCACCATCAACGCTAAACTGTATTGCCAGCAGCTAGACTGTGTATACAACAAAATAAACAAGGAGTATTCTGATTTGGTCAATTGAGGTTGGGCTTTCTTTCAGCAAGACAATGTGAGGCCATACACTGCCAGGTTGATTAAGAAGAAGTTCAAACAGATGGATGATGTTGAAATTCTTCCACATCCAGCATTCAGTCCCGATGTTGCTCCAAGTGATTATGGCCTACTCCACTCAATGGCACACTTCCTCCATGACCAGTGATTCAACACTTTTAATCAAGTGAAGGAAGCTTGTTTACAGTTTTTTAATTCAAAGCCAGCGGACAGGTGTCTGGGACAGATTTGGATGCTGGATGATCACCAGCAGAAGATCATTGAGAATGATGGACTTTATTTTGAAGAATAAATGTTGGTGTTGCTCCATAAAATTTTGTTGTTTTCATTCCACTTCTTAAATGAGTCAGAACTATCTGGCCAACCTAATATATAGACATTTATGGAATTTAAAAAGTTCTGTGTTTGTATGTATTTTAGTTGGGTGTATGTTCTCCTGTAAACAATTAAAGAAGAAGCATACAAACATTTTTTCTACCACAGACTATTTATTCTCTTTGTATATATATATGTATATATATATATTTAAATATGTTTTTAACGATACAAAAACATATTATGGCATTAAAGGCAAGAAATTTTTTACTATAGGCCATGATAAAGTTAAAATTTTCTATAGCGGATCACTTGACAAATAATCTGACCTGTGCTATGGATTTTAGTATGAGCTGGTTCTCTGTTCTGGCCAGAGCACACTCGTTATTCCATCTGAAGGTGTTGGAAATGCTGATCATCAGGTCCAGGCGACCCGCTCTTCGTAAACAAAGAGATTGTTTGCTTGAGCTTGCAGTGCTGTGTCTCTAGCATCTTTGGTGTTATAACTTTTATTATTATATTTTTTTTTCCTGTTCATTCATTCACGTCATCTGCGACAGACTTTCTTCTCATAATTTGTTTCCCCGTTTACAGTTCTGACGAGAGGGGACGAAACCGGTCGACTTGTTTTTGTTTTAAAATTTATCATGGCCTATAGTAAAAAATTTCTTGCCTTTAATGCCATAATATATATATATATATATATACACACACACACACTGTTTTTAATGTCTCTTCAGTATGTTTGTTTTCATTTTGGTCCAGTATTTAGGGTAAGTATAAGCATTATATTAATGGTTGAGCTCAAGTGAGCATATGCAGGGTTGGAACTACCAAAGGAAAGTTTAAACATTGCTATAGGATGTCCATTCTTCTTTTAGATAAGACTGTTCTTCTGTGGCCTTTTACAAGTGCAGATCAGACCAAGAGGGAGGAGAGACAAAAATGAAGGAAATTACTTACCCAAACTCCCTGAAGTAAAGGCACTATGCAGACTGCGTATTAAAGCCATAGCAAACTGGCGATAATAAATGGTGTCCGGGCAAATATTGGCTGAACTGCCAATTGGAGCTGGCCAAAACTTGACTGGCCGTGGAAAGCCAATGAATAGAAGTGGCAGCGTAAAAAGGGGCAATAGTGGTGCACTGGCAACTGTTGTCATGGCGATGAGCAGTAGCACGACGGGAAAGAAGATGACAGAGAGGCAGAAAAGGGTGCCAGTGCCGTGACGTCTCAGCTTGCGATCGGTGAGTGAAGTGATGAGGATGGTGAGAAAGAAGTAGACCTTGTTGATAAACTGCACGAGACGGTCACGTGCAAGGCTGAGCAATAGCAGCAGCAAAGGAGCGTACCGCTGCTGGAAGAGCCAAATGTCTAGCGGATTCATCAGGATGAGAAAGTGGCACACAGACACCTCGAGCAGGGCATGCACGGTGCTTTGCCACACCTGTCATTAAAAGTAAGAAAAAAAAAAAGAAAAAAAAAAAAAGAGAAGATTTATATCATATTGTGAAAGAAAAAATTCTATAAAATATACTGTAGGTTGTAGATAGTGAAAGCCCAAACAATATATATCCAGAATGTATCCAACCATTTTGATTATCTTCAAAATTGGTTGCACAGTCTCCATGTAATTTGGCAACCAATCAGATGGGACCTTTTTGCCAATGTATGAAAAGACACTCTCCTATTAGGTTACAAAATTAGCAGTGAGACACTGTTAAAATAGACTGACACGGATTCACCAGGCAATTAGATTGGTTTGGTTAACAGCATATTAGTTCCTTATGAGCCATTTAATTGGTAATTTAAAAAAAAAAAATGTATTGCTGATAATTTTTCTTTTCCTTTTTCAATAATGTATTGTTGATAATTGTTTTATTATGAAATTCTATTTCTGGTATTCTTACTACAAAAATGCATTTTTATACTTTCATAATGTTTGGTCCCAGTTTGAGGGTTCACTATTTTCCAACAGCTGAGACCCTAACAGATGCTACCATCCCAGGTCAGCATGGACCTAGGAACAACAGCAATTGAGAAGTGGTTCCACACTCTTCAAAACCTCCCAATCAGAGGCCTTGCTGCCAGATGTATTTTATCATCATACCCAGGATGACTAAACAATTAGAATTATTTCTTAAGTGAAGATTAGTTTTGGCACAAAACTATAGAGCACCCAGTGAGAATCAAGCTCACAGCACAGTAGTAATGGTGAATTAGACTCTCTCAACATTATCTCATGGCGAGGCACCCCAGGCAATTAGAATTAACTGACTTTGAAGAAATATCATGAGCTTTTATTTTATTGAGCTCCATATGTTATAGTGATTTTCCAAGTGTAGCTTGAATGTGGCGCAAGGCCGAAAGTAAGGGGCACTCAGTGAGGATCAAACTCACTACTTATTTGTAACTGTTCTAGTGAGACAAGCTTGCTAACTATTACACCACTTTGAGGTGCCCAAGCTCCATATGCTATATGGGCCTCTCTAATACATACATAAAAACAACGACACCACAATTCTATCATGACTGCATTTACAATGACCAAGCAGATAGATTGGTGGCCTTGTGCAGGTTTTTAGCAAATATTGCAACACCCAGGTATATCAGTTCACACCACATTCCAGAATATTTCAAGCAATACTCAAAAACAGTATTTTTTTTTATCTTTTTAGAAAAAATATTGTTTTAAACAAACATAAGCCACAAGAAATAAAGACCTGTCAAAGATAATTCCGAGAGTAACAACTTTCAGCTACTACTACCATGAAATGTGATATACTGTATATAATTGCATATCATGTAACATTTAAAGACATAATTTTGAAGCTAATTTTAAGGTGGTTGTATCATACATGAGATATATAATTAGTGTATGTACTGCTGGTACTAACTAAGCCATTAACCAAATTATACATCTATTTACTGTAAAGGTCGCATGATACACAAGTATATATGGTAATTACGAGATCCTGTTTCTTCCAAGTGTTCACTTACTCTTATCTGTCAAGCACTGTGACAGAATACAATTTGAATTAACTGATAGGTGGTATAAAGTTATGGAAAATACTTTTGGGGACTGAATAACAATGCTATAAATTTATAGAAACAAAAGAATTTTAAAAAAATAAAAAATTCTGGAAACTTTTGCATCAACCTAATATGATGGAATACATATTTTTAGCTGAAATATTTTCTGGGAAAATATTTTAATGACTGAATAATGCTATCAATAATTATGAATAAAATATTTGGTTTGGTTAGTGAGTTTATCAATATTTCAACCTTCATTGAATTACTTAATGTCAAATATAAGCTTCATGGGATAAAAATCACAATGATTCATCAAAATGATAAATGTGGTAGGTGCTGATTTGTGAGTAGAGATTTAGCCAAAATACATATAAATGCCTAAAATATATACATTTGAAAATTTGGTTAAATATATGCACACACACACACATATATATATATATATATATATATATATATATATATATATATATATATATATGAATGCACATATATATATGTATGTCATGGAATCATGGAACCTTAAGGTTGTCTCTTTTTATATATATATATATATATATATATATATATATATATATATATACACACACACTGACCAAATCTTCAACCCTGTTGACAGGGATTAGAATATGCTAACTGTACACAGCACTTCCTGCAGAGGAGTATGACCCCTCTAAAAGTGAACATCCTCAAAAAATTTTTTACACACACACACACACACAAAGAATAAAAGCTTAAAATATAAAATAAACTGAAGGCTCAAAATGCCAAAGTTGACAGAGTCTAAACATAACAATATCATTAATTTAATAATACCAAAATTCACTACTCAGAGTTTCATGTGATAATAATTTTGGTATTATTGAATTAATGACATTGTTATATTATAAACAAACACACATGTGAATATATGATCAACAAAAATATATATACTGCGTTGAAACCATAACAATCAAGTCATTTTAATGTAAAGAGAACTGATAATGTAATAATACAGGGAAAAGTGGATTCAAACCTTTCCCAAAGTATTTGTATGAAGTAAACAGTCTTACCTAGGATTTGAACCTTGTTCTTTGGCAGTTTTTCATTTTTGTGTCAATAACCATTATACCACCTTGATATGTTATATAAGATATCAGTAGGTACATGCAATGTATGAAAAAAAGCTGACTTACCCAACGGAAACTCCTCATAATACCAAGTGACCACCACACAAGGTGAGTACTGTTCATTTGGTCCACCAGGGCTAATGCTGGTTGCACGGGTTTCAAACATACTATTAAATAGGCAACCATAACACTGGGACCAGCTGGGCACCACAACATTGGATGAAAAGAAAAAAAAAACAAATCATAAGAACGGAATATTTATTATTAATTTTAACTTATTTTCTTTCATCTCAATTTTTTTAGTTACTTTTCTTCACAACTTTAATTGTCAACTAGACTACCCATAAACCCGTTGGGTTCCTTTTATAAGCAGTACATGATACAAAATGATGAGGTAACAATATTATCAATTTTATTATTAATAATACATATTTTAAGTTATTGCAACAATTATTATTACACACATTATACAACATTATTTAGATCAAATAGAATAATAAATTAATAATAATTATATTTTTAGTATACATATTTGTTTCTTCTTCACATTTATTCCAAAATATGTAAATGGTGGCAAACCAGTATGCATCTATTTATTTACCATCAAGTCATGCACACATTTTTTCCAGCCATACAAATTATATTTTACAATAACACACACAAAACCTTTTTAAGTACTTGCCAAACATCCAAGATATTTGTTTAAAAAGAAGAAAAAAAAAAAAGAGTTCTAATGTAGTGTAATGAATATGCTGTTATGTATATTTAAATTTATTTAATAATGTTGCTATAATCTACTATGCATGTTTATTATTTTTCATACACACAATAGTTGGAATATGCATCTGTTTGTTCATATACATGGATTAATATAAGAATGTGTATTGTAAACAAATAATGAATTTTCTCTTAAAAATGCCGTAAAAACTTGAAAATGCTCCTAGCTCAAGAACCCCTTGTCTAATTTTAATGAAATTTAACACTGCACTTGATAGGTGTTCTATGTACAATATGCTACTAAATTGGTTGGGGTTGTATGATAGCAACAAATAAATCACTAAATAACCTTAATACTATACTATGTATATAAAACTCAAATGATTATTGGGATTAGCACAAATAAAGACCCCCATATTAAGTTACAAACTGACATGGAAATTGCTTTATCCTTCAAGTTAGAGTGTTTTAATGGTGCTGTGTTAACAAAAATCATGCTATGATGTGACATTTTTGCTATTCAAAGAAATTAGATTGTTAAGTGATACTGTAAAATTCCTAGATAAAGTCTTTAAAATAAAAAATAAATGTATACACCCACTTTGCAGTCAGGCCATTCTAAGAGAATATTTTTTATCTCAATATAAAGTTTCTCACAATGGAGGAAATGATATATTGTTTTTTAAATTCCTTGGGATAGCCTATAGATCTGCTGACCCAGTTGAAATTAATTTTTCTTTTTTTAAGAAGTCTGTGTATCATTTAAAGTTACTTTTTACTATTTATTTTTTAATGATGCAATTAATAATAGTAATGGTTTCATAAAAACAATGATACATCAAAAGTGTAGATTAAAGTTATTCTGGGTATTTTAAAATTGTCAACATGCTCATTAACTGAGAATTACATGGCATAATGAAAATTTATTCAAACCAGCCTTACAAGGTCAGGATATATTTTTAAGAGTTTTATTTATTTTAATATTACAGGAGAATTAAAATATTACTAATTACGTCTTCTTTGTGGTAAAGCAAAAAAAAAAAAAAAAAAAAAAAAAAAAAAAGTAAGTTCTACCCATGTCTCACAAGAGCTGTTGGCTTTTAATAAATTCAGATGCTAATGAAAGTTAAAAATATAAAAGCAAAAAAGAATGCAGCTTTCTGACACATTAAGAAAACATGCAAAGTGTAGTATCTGTCTCATTTTAAATGGGAGAAGATGCCTGGTTCTAGGGATTCTAACTTTGTTGCAGCACCTTCCTCATTGCACTAAGAGAGGTGGAGTTGGTGTAATACTGGTGCCAGTGTGACAGTGGTTACAGGTACTTGGCAATTTTTTCCCTTGGCCCATATGTACATGTATGAGAACACCACATGAAAAAAGAACTTGTGTCACATCTTACCTTAATGAGGAGGTCAAGTAAATAAAATCATGAAAATGTCTAGCATTTCTATTTGAACTGAAAAGTTATCAAGTGATATTATTTCTCTTGACTGCCGAGTGAGTAAATTTCTACAGACCAAATTAGGCCATTTTTGTTTATTAATTATTCTTAGCTTTAAAATAACACAAGGAATATCATTTTCTTTTATTAGTAATGTTATCTACATTCATTACATTATAGTGAATTGACGCAGCTGATGCTCATTCTATTAAGAAGAAAGGAAAAAAAATAATGGTAAAAGAAATAGAGAAAGGTGGGAATAAAAGGAGAAAGTTGATAAAAAAAAAAAAAAGAGAAAAGTGTAAAAAATAAAAAGGAGGAAAGTGTAAAAAGAAAAAAAAAAATGAGAAATATGCAAAAAGAAAAAAAGGAGGAAGGTGGAATAAAACCACCTTCCTCCTTTTTTTTAGAAAGGTGAAGAGAAAGGTGGAAAAAAGGTGATAGTCAAAAAAAGAAGAAAGGTGAAAAAAAAGAAGAAAGGTGAAAAAAAAAAAAAGAAAGGTGAACATCAAAAAGAAAAAGAAGGAAAAAAAAAAAAAAAGCTGTATGAATAGAGACACCCTGCTTCAAAGTGTTCTACAGTACAACTCTGTAGCTAGATAATTAACCAACCACAGAAAAAAAAATTACATTGGCGTGTGTGTGATTGGGAACTGCATTAGGTTTAAATTTCCTTGTATTTAAGATGCTTACTGCCATATAACACACATGTATCTTGTGGCATGTTGAATATTGTTTCCGACACACCTATCCATCCATTTAAAACAATAAAAATAATTGTGGTAACATCGTTGCTTTCAATGTTATTTATTCATTTCTTTTTGGGTACCTTGATTTGTCTTGTTAGGAAAAACACATTCATGACTCACACATAGCACTGTGGGAGGAACAATGCCAAGGATGCTTAGTAACATCATTGTTTGTTTAAAAAATTTAATTTTATCAACTAAAATGTCAGTCTTCAATAGAAATTTCTAATAGTAACCTTTCTAACAAGAACATAGATGGTATTGTGTAAGGGTTCAAATGATCAAGCCAGCAGTAAACATGTTAACCATTGATGCTTGAAACAAGTTAAGAATCCTATATTATTCCAGACACCATTAGACCTTATTCAATCATTTATTTTATTTCCATATTTGATTCACTCTACTTCTTCATACTTTTATTGATTCATTTATATTAAAACTGCTGCTGATAGCGTCCAACTGCTGCAAAGCAATACATAATTTTGATCCAAATACTGTCACTGATGGCTTACAATTAACATAACCTTGTTAACTGCTTTGCAGGTAAAAAAATAATGAATGACATGAAATGAAATATATGTACTGTATATTTCCATGTATAAAACGAGCTTTAAACCCCAAAAATTACCCTTAAAAATTAGGGGTCGTTTGATACTGCAATTTTAAAAAAAGAAACCTTAAATTCTGTGTGAGGTTTGTCTGTAGGCTAACCTTGGCCTCAGTGCAATGAAAAACGTACATGAAAAACATTCACATTCTTGAAATACATTTATAAAATGCAACAGTAGAGGTCATCAGTGATGTTACCCTGGCTTTGTTAAGGATTTTGGATATTGCAACATCAGATCCGTTCTGCCAGGAACCCTGATCTGTTAACAGGCCGCCTCTTCGCATAATTCGTTCCACAATGTGATTTTAACAAGAGAAAATGTATTAATAATCAGGTGGTAGATCTTTCTTTTATAATGGCAATGAGACTTGTATTAGCCAATCAGAACTTGCTTGGCTGTTGTTTAGAAGTATAAGAACAAAGGCGCGACATGTGCACACTTTCTTACAACGTCATTGAAAGTCTTTTTCTTTTACATTTACTTGAAGAAGAAAAATCCACCCCCCAATCATTAATTTTCCTAATATGGTGTTTAATTCAATGTGGAATCAAACACCGTTTTATGTTCTCACCTTTACGTCCTTGTATTCACTTACTAACTTAAGAAAAAAAAAACAAAATAAATTGTACAGTAAATTGAACACATTCATGAATGCCATGTCATAGGCCTTTATGGTTACGAAAAATCAAAATCAACAGGGCAATATTGCATCATGGGAAGATCGTATTACACTTGGTTAACATTAAAACTGATGGCTTTGTGGGTTCAAAGCCTATTTGATGCTAACTTTTCTTGGTAAAGAAAAAAATGTAAAAAAAAAATATATAAAATAGATAAAAGTAAACTATAAGATTTTGTTCAATTCTCAAGCAATGTTGAATAACTTTTGAAAAAATGATTTACTTTTTTTTAAGCTAAATAGTATTATATAGTTTAAGTTGGCGGGGGAAAGGGATTACAAAATTTTAAAAGGGTGTTGCTTTTTTTGACAAATCAGGATACAAGTCTAATTTAAGAAGGCAACTATAGATTCAGTGCGACATTTATTATTCAATGGACAACTTATAGGATTCCTACAATTACATAATTTTTCTTTACTATTACTTATTCTTATTTCTGGATCACTATTTTTCTGATTGTGGTTTAAGTATTTATTTAGAATTTTATTATTGTGTTTTTATAATTTTTTCTAAATTGTCAATACAACTATTACCTAATTTAAGGGTATTTTTTATTAAAAATTTTGCTAAGTGGATTATTTCTTGGAAAATGTTTTTCAAGTAAAGCAAGAAATTTATGTCCTAACTTACTACTAACCATTTGGTTGAATGGAGGTGTAAAACAAATGATTTTTCTATTTCTTCTCTGGTAATTTTTATTATTATTTTTATGTTTAATGCCAAGGCATTTATAGCCACTATTCTTTAAACCTTTATTATAAAAATTACTGTGTTCATAGAATATTCTTTCATTAGCAGAATTTATACTTATTCGTTTTTCTATGGATGAAGGTACATGCTTTGTTATAGATGGGGAATGATTTGACTTTAGGTTGATATATAAAGGATTAATATTAGTTTTTTTTTTATAAGGTTGGTATATATTTTTTCTTTAAGTCCAATATTATACCAAGGATGTTTACCTTTTTTAATTTTGTATTAATAATAACTTTCAAATTTAGGCACTTAACTTCTCTATGTATTAGTTTTCTAAGGTTTGTAGACTTCCTCACAACCATAAGGCCATCATCCCTATACAGTCCAATATCTTCAATATTAATTTCATGGTGTGCACTCAGATTATATGAAAAAAAATTCAGTTTACGAATTACAGTTTTAAAATTTTCCTGTTTATAATCAGTTATTTTTATTTTTTTCCTTTAATTTCTACACATGGTTGGCTAGTCTAGTAGAATTCATAAGACGTTCTAGCTCAAAAGATGACTTGTGATTGTAAAAAAAAGCCAAACCTTACAACAATCATTGCAATATCTGCAACCTTTGTCAACAAGAAAAGTTAGCTATAATAACATTAGCAGACCAAAAAAAAACTTTTTGAATGAGAAATCAGAAATTATGACCCGTTGTATACATATTAAAAAGTTCCTTTTGAATTCATATGAAGTGGGATGAAAAGAAAGTATGTATATTTTATTTAATCCCCTACTGATTCATTTCCAACACACTTGCTTTTCCCTTCCTCCTCTTCACCTTCTACCACACCTCACGTCATGCACTTATTCGTTTATAAAAAAATATATAGCATTCATAAATTTTTAATTTAAAAAAAAAAAAAAAAAAAAAAAAAATAAGGCATTAGGAAATCAATTGACTGAAATCACCTAAACATACCAAAAAGTTGAAACCAAGGTAGTGGAATTGACTGATCTACTAATTCTCTCTCTCTCTCTATATATATATATATATATATATACACACACAGAGGGTATGATGGGTAAATTGTTGCCATTTTATATTTTTAATTTCGCTCTTGTGCATTATTTGTTTTTGTCAACTGCACACTATAACAAGGTTAGTTGGGCACCACCATGCTCATTTTTTGAGTGCCAAGACGCAATTCACTTCACCAGAAATGGCATACTGTACTGCTTGGCATTTGTGCTGGAAGCTCCAATACAAATATTTCAGAGTGTTTGGGTGCGAATCTGAGGACAGTGCAGAGGATTCGGAAAGAGCTGGAGGAATCTAATAGTAATTATCAAAATACAGGAACTTGAAAAACCCACTGATTGTTCTAATAAGAAAAGAACTCCTGAATTTGTTCGTGAGGGCCTCAGACTCAATACAGAATCCTACATCACATGCCTTGAGACAAAGGGTGGCTGCTGGAAGACCCTATGTCTAGTAACAGGACTCTGCACCATGCCACACAAGCAGGAAAACCCAGACATTGCTGTCAGATAATTTCTGCAAACACATTACCTCTTACATTTGGCCACCTAATTCCCCAGACTTCAACCCCTCTGATTATTATGCATGGGGCACAGTTGAATGAGAGTAGAGACCAACAAAACTCCTTGTAACACCAAAGATGAACTGAAGGCAAGAATTATGGCAGCATTCACCAACTTAAACAAGGAGACCGTCCAAAAGAGTTGCAGGACATTCCAAAGTAGTCTGGAAGCCATGGATGAAGCCAATGGCAATTTTATTGACTGAATTTATTCTTTAGTATTTCAAGATATTTTTGCTTAATTTTCATAAATATATATGTTAAAATGAGATGTCAGTATTATTTTCATTTTCACGTAATTTAGATGATAATTTATCCATCACACCCTCTATATGTGCGTAAATGTTCTCAGAGTTTATCTGTAGAGGAGACAAAAGGAATAAAAAGAGTCAAGAGGAAAAACAATTCTTAACCAACGTATTTCATCCTCTGAGAGACTTTATTAAGGCAATGTAGGATTTATTTTGCTGCATGTGTTTATATACAAAGGCAAGGCTGTCATTGATTTATCAAGGCTTAAAATTTGAGAATGTTCCTGAATGTTCATCAGGTGGTTGAAGGGTCAATCAAAACATGTGGAAGACACAAAGTGTCAATTCAAAGTCTGACAAAAAATAAAGTGAGTGAGTTATATTCAAGAATTTTTTTTTATTTCATTTTTATTTTAAATGAATATTGTTTAGATTGTTACGGCATGAGATGGTCATATGTGCTGTACATGTTCAAAGGCATGAAGTGATGGATTTAACTGTTTTCTTCTGATTTTTCAACATGTGTCATATATATATATATATATATATATATATATATATATATATATATATATATATATATATATAAAACACACACATACACACACACAAAAAATACATCAAAGCGGTACAAGAAAGTTTTGCCTCTCCTTACTTCCCAAAAGTCTAACCAAAGGAACAATTTTTTTTATTCCTTCTTCATTTGGCAGAGAACTTTTCAGCATTTGTACATCAATTAGTTTGTAATCTAACATTGAAAAAAATAATTTTGTAAAAAATAACTACTTTGTCAATGCACTTAATTCTATGATTAATAGTAATCACGTTGATAAGATTATGTTTTATTGATGTGATTACTACAATACAAAGTTTCAGATCAAAATTTAGCTAATAATGTCAGGCAACAGATTTACTGATGCTCTTTTTCGCTCTTTATTGTACGTGGCTATTGGCTGATCTAATTTTTTAAAATTTAAAAGCTCTGCATGTTAAATTTTTATTTTCTTTTCCTTATATGTGTATTGACCACTTTTTAATACTACTGTTTTCTGGTTTAATCCAACTCTGACCAATAACTTTTTTAGAATTTTATATATATATTTTCTAAAGAAGTAATGGATTTTTTATTTATTTATTAATCTGTCAGATTTTTATCACTTTAAACATTATTTTTAGTGGATACTCATATTTTGAATGGATGCTCCATTCATTTATTAAACACTATATTTTTCTTTAATAAGATTTCTCAAATATTCAGGCTGTTAGACAAAAATAAATAAATATACTGTTTAATAAAAAGTGGAGCATATACTCAAGTAAAATAATGTTTAAAGAGATATATATATATATATATATATATATATATATATATATATATATACACACACACACACACTCTATATTTCCATGTATAAGGCGACCTTTAGATGAGACGAGTTAAAAAAAAAAAAAAAAAAAAAAGGAAATTTTCCTGAATTTATATATATTATATATATATTTTCATTTTTTGTTTCATCTTTTGGAAGTGCTATCTGATGATCTGGCATCTTTTAAAAAGGGGCTCTAGTGAAATAAATTATTATAATGGAACTTTAAAGTGGTCTGTTTTTCTTTAATATATATATATATATATATATATATATATATACACACACACACATATGCGCACAACTCAATGAGAAATTACCAGAATGATAAATATCTAAAATTTTAACATTACTACCAATGAGCTGGCATAATTTTTAAAAACAAGTTTCTAATAATGTTGGTCTATTAGTAAAATATGTCAAAGCAGAAATTTTTAAAATTGTTTTTCTCTCACACACATACATACAAAAACTTACTTTGCTTTCTTGAAAAAAATATAAAAAAAAGCTCAGAAATACTCACCCCATTTTATTATACATTTTCTAAGGAAGCCAAATACTTTCAGAATGCTTTTCCGTCGCTGGTAGACATTTATTCGGTGTACAGTGTGGGGATAAAGGGGATTGCGCCAGAGTCCAAACACCACATACACCCGCTGGATGTCCAGAAGTACCCTTTCCACAATGCAGAATCCGACAGTAATATACCCTAGTGAATACCAGGCAAGCTCTGTGCTAAGATCATAACCAAAGTAGCAGAGCAAACCAGATTCTACAACGACACAAAGAGTCATAAAGGTATGGTAGAGGACCTCACGATAACCCCATGTCCACATGAAACCCTGGCAATAGCTGCTGCTTGTGCGGCTAGAGGAAACTACCATCATCTTGTCTTTCATCAGAGTGACCTTGTTGCGTGGTGAAGACATTAGGTGCTGCACTAATTGAGACCCCAGGCCACCCAAATCAAGGCTGAGCAGGTAGCCAAAGCCTGCAGCAATAATTATTGAACCAAGCATGAGAGGCATATACAAGACAATCAAGTAGACGCACACAGACAGGAATAGCATGAGGCAGGACCTGCAAGCAAAGAAGAGGATTTAAAAATAGTTACACTTTGAAAAAGGGGAAAATATGAATAGTAAGAAAGAGACGTGATGAATTTGTGATGACTTGTTCATGCAGGGTGGCAGAATATAGCCCAAAGGAGGCTTGACAGTAATCAAGCAGTTAAATGTAGAAAGGCTCATTTTTACAATATACAACCAAGGAAAAATATGAGAGAAGTGTTGATTATATTTAATGAATATTGGAATTAAAATGTAGAAAAATAACTATTTGAAAAAGTTAATTATTTTCAAGAAATTAGACAAACTGAGGGGAGTTATTATGGAATCAAACTTGAATATTAACTTTGAGATAACCTAGTAACTTATAACAGAGTATTACCATTAGGAGGTATATATGGGAGGTATTTCTGCTGCATTTTGTATTATCTCTAAAAATCCTTGAGATTAAGTAGTTTGTATAATGGCCCTTCGATTATATTTGGGTGGGTCAGTAGTGTGCAGAGTGGGGGCAGAGGCTGCCATGTGTTTTCTAGAACAAATGAGACCTTTAGAGAGCATAAATTAATGGTTAAATCATACCAATACTTCATTTGTATAAATGTGCATAGCACACTTTGAGTTACTCTGTAAAGACAAGACTGCTACTGCAACCGTGGATGAACAGGCTGCCAGGTTAGAATCCCAAGCTTTGAAAACGAGAACAAGCAAACAGGCACATATAACTTGTTCTGTCACCATCATAGTTGTCAACGAGTAAATTGGGTTCAGACTGAGTGTACTGTTGACAAGCAATAAAACTGAAGAAATGAAATTATTAGTTAAAAACCTGTGTAATTAACAACTAAAATAAAGTAAGTCTTGTTAAAATCTTTTTAACGTATTCTATTTTTTCATTATTACAAAACTGATCAATCTTGGAAAGCTGTCAACTTTACTTTTGTGTGATAAGTAAATCAGGTTTGTGATGTTTCAACTCTGAGAATAGGACTTCTTCAGATCTCTTTTAATTACAACATGAGTGGAGATGTCTTCTCTACAAGATGTCATTAGACCAGAGACCAGTATAATTGCCTGTTGTTTCCAGCCATATAGCCATTTTGGTAGGATTCTTGTTCTTGAGGTTGCCCCAGAAAGAAACAAAGTGTGCTGTGCTACATTTAGTGACCAGAATAAAGAACAGTTTCACACTAAGTCATATAAAAGTGTTGGCTAAAAAAATGTTACAATCACCAGATGACCATGTGTTCAATCTTGGGATCAGATAGTGAATTCCATATTCCCTGATTCAGTAGGAACAAATGAGAAGCCACATCATAGGCCAAAATAACACAAAAATCATAGGTATCTCCTACCAGGAAAAAAAAAAATGGCTCAAGAGAACATTGCTAAAATATTGTCTAGAATAATAACTATAACAAATAAACAAAAGTTTGAATAAACCAAGATAAAATGAGAATAAAAAAAAAGTCTTATTCACCAAAATACAATTTTTTTTTTTTTTTTATTACCAGAGGTTATTTTTTATAGCCAAAGATAGTGTGCGTACCTCATCTTTTTATAAATTTGTGTAAGGCTAAATATTATGTGTGTCTCCACCTTACATCAATAGAACTAAACAGTCTGCATTGTTAACGCTTAAGGAATTACTTTACTATTTGCCTTTTTTTATATTTATTATTATGAAAAAATTGCATTTACAATGCAAGTGATAATATTTAATTTGAAAAAATTTAAATGCAATGTCAATCATTATATACTGTCTTCTTAATTCTTGTTTTCTTAATGTCCTCTCTCCTTAATAGTGTTTTTTTTTCTCATATTCTCTAACATTTAGTGACCTCTTGCATCATAGTGACTTTATTGCCTTGCTTGTGGTGGAATAATTAAAAAATAACTCTTGAAAAGCATATTAATAAATAATTCATCTACATTACTTATTTATAATTCAAATTTTAAAAAATCCCATATATAAGCAATATTTGTTGATAAAGTTGTTTTTTTAAATTCATCATGTTTGTATAGTAAGAATTTATATCTGCCTTGTAAAAATTCAGCTGTAAGAAAAAAAAATGTAAATAAAAGTAATCTTGACTTCTAAAGACTTTTTAAGAAGTAAATATATGACACTATTTAGCGCTGGTAAATGCAAAGAAGTGGTTAATAAATAGAACAATGGACAGGCCAAGAGAAAGAATGAAGATTTCTCTTTTCAAAAAAAGCTTAATTCTCAAAAACCAGAAGAATTACTTAAAACGATATTATCACAAGAAGCTATATGGCGATCTTTTGATAACTGATTGATGACCTGACCCTAAAAAGTACTGGTCAGGAAAACAGAAATAAGTGGAACAGGTAAGATTTGATTTGTAACCAAAACTCAAGGATAAAGTTTCCTTTTGGTTGGAGTACAATGACCCTGACAGGGCTGGGAGGAGAGACATCTGGTCAATGTCTGATTTTGAACAAAAGAAGCCAGAATGGGAAATTTTGTGTAGGCAAAATTTGAAATGATAATACTTTTTGATTAATGACCTTAAAGTTAAGCCATGCCAAGCAGTCGAGAGCCATTGGTTGAAGAATAGCCAAGGTGGTAGGTGCAGATAAAATACCAAGGGAGGTGGAGGAATTGCCCACACCCATTGGAAAGTATTGGTGCGAGATGCCAATAAGAGAAGTAAAAACTTATTGGGGCAGATTGATACCTGTGAGCGCTACCCACAGGAAAAGGGTATCTCTTGATTTGGAAATGTAATTTTCAGGACCCAGAGAGCAAAGGGGTACTTATTGGAAGATGGGAGAATCACTGAATACCCTGTGTCCTGCCCAACGTTGGTTTTAGGTGACTGACAATAAATGCAAGGAATCAAAGCAGTGGGAGGCAGTTGTTCTAGGTGCCAGACAAGAAATGACTTCACGTGACTGCCTGTCTGAAAAGAACCTCCGAAATAAGCCTTGTGCCAAACTTAACCAAGCCAGCCAAAGTGTCATGTTTAACTTAAGCGGGTTGGGTCGATAATTGTCTGCATGAGAAACTGATAAATCCTAATGCTGAAACTGACCAAGTATTGGACAAAAGAACATAATATAAAAACATTTATTTCTTATTCAAGTTACTCTTTTTTCTTGTGTCTTTATTCTACTTAAGACCAGCCCAATTCCTGACAATGATTCAATCTTTGCTGGCCTTATGATCAAAACTAATCATGACATGGGATAAGGCAAGGTGTGGACTGAAGCAACCATCTCATTGATCAGCAGTGGGTGTTGGACATTTGGACGACTGGGAAGGACTTGAAGGTGACAAATAATTTTAAAAATATTAAAATTTTTATAAGAATTTAGGCCTGGCAATGTTTCCTACAGTGTCCATAGTAACTGTTATTGTTATCTGACATTTCATATTATAACACATCAACTGATTGATTCATTTTCTATGGCTTATCAAGCATTTGCAAGTTATTTAAAGGCAAAAAATATTTTTAGATTGTAAGATTTTGTTTTGAGATAGTAATGCTTTAGTAATACAAATCTTACTAATTAACCCATAGCTAAGGAGAGAAGAGGTGGATTTATAACTTTCCCAAGGGTATTTGGACGTAAGCTAATATAATGAACCCAGCAATAATAGAAATTCGGTTCTCTGATTAACAATTCTAAACCATTATCCATTATGCCACCTGCACATCCAAGTTTATAGCATCTCGTATTCTCAAGTGGTCACCCATTTGACTGGGCTCAACATTGCTTAACTTTGGTGATTGTATGGGAACTGGTGTTTCAACATAAGCCCAACAAATAAACCAAATAGAGGCAAAAAAATTATTTATGAAATTATCTTACTAGGTCAAAATAATCTGTTTAATTAAATTTTCTTAAAACTATATTGAATTATTTAAACATGAAAAAATAGTTAGGTTTTTTTTCTTATAATGACAACATTAGAAAATTATTCAAATGTTCCTCCATGTAGCAGCATCCAGAGGAAGAAATTCAAGCAGATTTAGTATAATGACAAAAGGGACTTTAGAAAATGGGTATCTTGTTGAAAATGTTTAAGAAATTTTATAGAAATAGAACTTTCTTTTCTCTGTTCACAAGATGGATATTTGGCTAGTCCCATAGTTCTCAATGTGGGGTGTATGCTCCACAGGGGGGGGGGGACAATTCAAGAAGGAGTTATTAACAGTGAATTCTTTTCTAGTTAGTGTGTGTGAGTATGAGTATGCCAAGTCTAGATCCAGAGCTTTGATTATACTGCTGTGGGTTTCCCAGTGACTAGGGTAGGCAGTAATTGGCTTGCTCTCATTTCTTCTTTCCAAGCATCTCTGTCAAGCAGGCTAGTGCAGGCAAGGCTGCTCTCCTTCACATCCCTCCCAATGCAGACCTTCCTTGTCTTCCTAGGTCTACTTTGACCACTGTGACCAGGAACCCTGAACTCCAAGACTGTCCTGATGCATGACAAAACTCGTTGGATGTGACCAAACCATCTAAGACAACACAGCAGTGATGTTATATTCTCAATACTGATCATTGTTAAAAACTTGCATTGGGGGGGGGGTCATACTGAGTCTTGGTGCTACAGATTTATACAGTGCATATATAGCATGGATACATAAAAATATTTGTGTGTATGTATGTCAATTAGTTCAGTTAGTTATGTGCCATGTGTGATACACATTTAGGCAATCATGTATCTTGCAATACATGACTGATGAGGCAAATTTTTTCCTGCAGTAGGTTGCCATTTCTTTCTGCAGTAGATCAGTTGCCATCCAAGGCTATAAAACCTGGTCTGTCCTGCTATTTACCTATAACTTGGGGGAGAAAAAGAGGATTCATACATTTCCCAAGGGTATTAGTACGTAAAGGAGTGTAAAGGATTTGACTGGAATTCAAACTCGGCTCTCCAATTCCTCAATCCGAGCCACTATCCATTAGTTCACTGTGCCTCCCATATATATGTACATGTGTAATTACGTATGTACTGCATATAATGTTATATATATTATTTTTTGTTTAACAATTTCTTAGTAATTTCTTCCTCAGTTCTTCAACTGTCCTTTTGTTCTTTTATTTGGCGGTGGTGGTCGTGGGGGAGGAGTTTCAGGATTTTAGAGATGCTTAGGTATGACAAGCCCAAAAAAGCAAAAAAAAAGAAGATTGGGAACCAATGGGCTAGTCAACAAAAAGTATAACAATTCCAATGGATCATCAAATTGCTACAAAGAGAAAAAAAGGAGACAGTGATGGTGGGATCAATCGCTTACCTCATTTTGGATGCCATGGGTGAACCTCCAAAGAGAAAGACATGTATTTGTTCAACAAGCCACAAAAGTCCAGCATCAATAGGTGGGAGAATGCCTAGAGTCCAACAGAATGGCAGGCAAGCCATCACACCATGCAGCACTTGGTTGGCTAGAAGTAGATTGTACGAATTGGGATACTGTCTGAAAAGGAATAATAAACAAATAAAATATAGTTGTTGAAATACATGTATTAGGGAACCTCCAAGACACAGTGCTTGGATAGTTTGAAGTTGTCAGACAAGTTATATGATCTCCAAGCCATTGATTTTCATTATTTTCTCATGAATATTGGAATATATATATTTTTTTAATTATAAATGAAAATATTTTTATCATGCGTTATATATATTTTACAATCAGCTTCTCTTAACAAAAAAAACAAAAAAAACACACATTTTTAGCCAGAACAATAACAAAGCAGTAGTCAATGATTTCCTCTTTGCATATTTTTATTATTGTTATTGTCTTCACCCACCAACATTTCAGGGAATTTACTGTGCAATCTTTTACAGATGACTAATGTGAATCCTTACAGTGTTTGCTTTATGTCATTATTCTGTTCATTTGTATATATGGACATTACATTTTTCTATCTAGGAGCAGAGTGTAATATCTGCTTGACTCCTGGCTGTTTTGGGTATAATAATACTAGACAAGAAGAAATTGGGATAGAGGAAGGAGGAAGAAGAAAAAGAGGGGGTGAAAGAAAAAAAAGGGATGGGTTAAGAAAGCTAGAGAAAAATCAAAAGAAAATACAAATAAAGTATTGTATGCATGAGATTATATATATATATATATATATATATATATATATATATATATAGATAAAAATCAAATCTGATCCAAAAGTGTCAGAGATCTTGAAGTTTGACACTAGGAAGAACAATCTGAAGAGTGTGCATGAAACTTGAAGTCAGTTATTTAAAACATCAGGGGCATAAAAATTTCACTTTTTTTGTGTCTTTGGATTGGTTTCCATATTTATTCTAGGTCAGATTCCTTGTTGGAAATTATTAAACATTTTGGATCTTATCAAGTTGAGGGTAGTTTACTTAATGCTTTATATTGTTCTCTTTTACTTTCCTCCAGGAACATAAACATAGTTTCTTTCTTTTTGCTGTTGTTTTCAGAGTTTCAGTGTGTGTGTGTGTGTATATATATATATATATATATATATATATATATATATATATATATTTCACTTTAACACTATTTTTAGTGAATACTCGTATTTGAGTAGGTGCTCCATTTATTTATTAAACAGTATATTTATTTTCATTGACCAGCCTGAATATTTGTAAAATCTTATTAAAAAAAAATAAAAAAAATCGCACCATTTGACAGGAATTGAACCGGCATCCCTCAGAGAAGAGGGAGCCATTGTTTAGGAATGCAGGTTCGTTTCCTGTCAAAGGGTGCAAATTTTACTTTAATAAGAAATCGCTCCCACTATCAACCTCACTTTATTCAACATTAGTAATGCAGTGTTGAAAGTTTTTTTAAAAACACACTTGAATTCCAGCCTTGTTCAACATGCGAAGCTCGAAATAAACGCTCCTACTAGTATTCAAAACAACACAAAAACATACAGAAGAGAAATTAACAACACCCCAAACCCCCTTGAAAATGGCTAAAGAAGTGGCTGAAAGCACTTAGGACAATACAGATAATTTTGCACTCCCTTACTTCCATCAACGTAAAAGTGTAAGAATGCTGGAAAAACTAAATAAAAAATTAATTAAATGTTCCTTGTCTGTCATATTCAATGAAACATGTTTAAAAGAAAGGTTGCCACCCATATATATATATATATATATATATATATATATAATAGATATAGTTTTGCTGTCTGAATAACAAGAGACAATGAACTATTGAAAGGAATAGAAAGATGTAAAAATTGTGATACATAAAAATTCTTTATGAAGAGATAGAGCAAAAGAAAGATAAAGACGATGGAGTAGAAAATATTTTTGCTTTCACTATTCATTTTTCACAAATGAAACAAATCTTTGTTTGTCTAACATGGAGATAAAAAAAAAATAATTCTCAGGCAACATAGACTGGGATAAGGGATAAAAGAAAGAATGAGAAAATGCATGTAAAGGGTGAGAAAAGAGCAGATGTATGAGATAATGGATCATTTTAGTTGTCAACAGCATTGGAGTTTCCACTGGTTCAGCTAGCTGGAATTATTCTGCAACAACACTTTTTTTTTTAATGGAGATCATAATCAACTGAAGAAAGTTGGAGAATAGGCTTGTCAAAATGTAGCGAAAGAAGAAAAATGGGTGAAGAAGATATCAATAACCCAATTTAAAAATCGTAGACAAAGTTGGTGTAGCAAATATGTCTATTATGATCTGGCAGTGGTATGCATTTTTGCCATTTCCCTCATGGCTCAGAGAAGCATGAATAGATCAGAATATTGTTATCAAGACTGTTCTTGTTAGGTTTTGTAAATGTTTATTGAGTTGTTTTTTACAACTTTTTGCAGGTTATTTAAAGCAAAAATATATTTTTAGATTGTAAGAATTTTTTTGAAGATAATAATGATATTGAGACAAATCTTACTAATTAACCCATATAAGGGGGACATAAGCAATGGATTCATACCTTTTCCAAAGGTATTTGCATGTAAATGAACATAGTGAACATGACTGGAATTGGAACTCGGCTCTCCAATTAAGAGCTGTTATCCATTACACCAACCAAACACCAAATCTTACAGCACCTGATATTCCCAAGTGGTCACCCATCTAGGTACTAACCAGGCTTGACATTACTTAATGTGATTGTACAAGAACCAGTGTTTCAGTAAGTGTTAATAAGAAAACATTTTTTGTCTTAAAGTATGAACTCTAAATTTATTTTTACACCAAATCTAAGCAGTTATAAAATATCTAATTCATAAGCATAAGATATGAAAATGAAACATAATGCGAGTTTTTAGGATAATTTTTTTTTGTCTTTATATACATAGACACTATACACAAGTAATTTTTTTTTTAAAAGGTTAAAAGTCATTCATTTTCAGTGACTGGTTGCACTATATACAAAAATTTTTCTGAAAGAGTTAACATTCATGCATTTTTGCTGACCATAACCTACTTTGTAGGCCTACATTCTTATGGTACCTTTGGCTAACCTGTGCCTGTGTTCCAGGATCTAACTTGAGCGGCAACACAACCAATGAGATATCACTTAAATACATCCCAAACCAGTAGACGTTTTTCTTTCCTTAATTGTTCTGGTCTGGAACACCACACTTGTGCCAGTCATATTTTCTTGCCTCATTCACTCATCCAACCCTTTTCATGAACATCAACAACTAATCCTCCAGCGAATTTCTGTTTTTGTAATGTTTTTTTGCTTGAAAATTACCACTGGCCTCAGCTTTGTGCCATCATGTTAACAATGGTAAATCAAGATTTTTCATGACCAGTTGTCTTCACTAGCACCTGTTCCCCTCACCTTTGTTCACTGTTTTACCAACTGCTATATCAAAGTTCATTGGTGTTTCCATCCATGTTTCCAATACATGCCAGTCAATATATTCATTCCTTTTTCTATGTTTGATAATAAATTTCTGAAATGAACTTATTTTGTCTTAGAGTTCCATGGGAAAGTGTTGTGAAATTTTTGTCTTCTGTTGCAAAACAAGATTATACATCTTCATAAATCTGGTGCAACAACCAGCATTGGCCTTGAAATTAACAATTTTAATTTTCTTTGCCATTTGCAACTTAAGCTATGTAGGAGGCAGGCCAAGGGTAAAGGAGTTACTGTAGTCAGGCATGAACAAAAATAAAAGTATGGTATCTAAATCTTTGTATCAGATATTTTACGGTAAGTGTTTTTTCTCACCATTTTGGGGTAGCTTTGTACAAAAAGAATGAAGACCATTTCTTTGCTATAAAATATATCCAGGATGATGCCCAGTAATGCAATATTTGACTACAGCTGGCCTGCTAGTATTGCTCAGAAGCTGTGGTCATGTTATACACTAGCTATATGAAAATATCAGGTTTTCACAAAAAAATTCAAGGGTTGCACTATACATGAAATAGCCTTATATATGAGTATATATGGTTAATGGAAATTGTCTCAAAAGAATAAAATCCACATTCATAAAATGCTATGTGCATATTATATCGTAGTTTTGATTTGTGTATTTTTGGTGGATAATGTTTTAAGGTGAGCACTCTTTTTAATTAAAGTGTTCATTAAACATTAATAGCAACAAATAAAATTAAATGTGTAACATATTTCATTTAAGAAATATTTGATTCAATTTTACTATCAAATGCCCTGGTGAGTGGATACCATATCTGAAACTCCTAGTTCAAAGTTGGGGAGGATAAATTGATTATATATATATATATATATATATATATATATATATATATATATATAAATATTTATTACTATAAACATTATTATAGTGGATATTCCTATTTGAAATAGATGCCCTATTTTTATTTTTACTTTAAACACTGTGTATTATATGTCTATAGACCAGCACAATTGAGAAATCACAATAGGAAAAATGTTTTCTGGCGGGAATTAAACCTGTGCCCCCCTTTGTAGGAGAAACTACTATTTGATCTTCTTTACTGCTAGTCTACAAAGAGCAAAGAGTGTCACAGGCCCTATTTTCACTGCACACACACATAAAAAAATTTCAGCTTGATCCACTTCCCAAAATGTGACCAAATATCAGAATTTTGGGAGAGAGAGCAGTTTTCCATCAAGCCAAGAAATTTTCAAGTGTTTGTGCTACACATTTTTGTTGTTATAGAAGAGTACCTTATATAGAGTTAAACGATTCATGCATCTTTATGTAGTGTGCATCTTTGGTAATATAGTTGAAATAAATAACGTTATGCTAATCTTGATATTAATGAAATTAATTATTCAGTGGTAAAAGGAACATTTCTTGCCAACCTTCTTCAAGTGCTTAAATCTCAGCATTAATTACTGCTGTCATCATGTGTCATCTGATCCATTCTTCAGTTATCTGAAGGTGCAGTCCATGAGAAACAAAAAACTTGTAAAACTTGAAGAAACAAAAAGCTTCTAACTTGTAAAACAAGCAACAAAGAAATTGTTCACTAACATATTCGCTGAATTGGTCTATTTTTACACTCACAAATACATAAGTGTCCAGGTGATTCCAAAAACTACACCAAAGGAGGGAGCCCTACAACACTCCAAAACTGCATGGTGTTACTCAGAGTTAGAAGATTGACATGTTTTTATTCATAGATGAAATTTGAAGAAGGTTGAAGAATGCATCAGCCAAAATGTTGTAGCAAAAATACAAAGAGATTTGAGCATTTGAATAATGTTTGATATGTTAAATTATTTTTCTCAGACAAAACATTTATAGACAATAGCAAAAGAGACAATACATTTATATTTGTTTAGTTCAATATATAGGAACTTCCTTGTTCCAGACATATTGGGACTGGTGTAGAGATCAAAGAGATTTAAATATGTCTTCAACTAAGAAAAGCAGTGGACATGCAGTTCCTTCTCTCTCTCTATGGCAGTAAGTGCTGGATGATCTCAAAGATGAAGAGGAGACTTGAAGCAACAGAAATGTGGTTCTATAGAAGGATGCTGAAGATACCATGGACCGAACATATGAGTAATGATGACGTTTTGGAGAAAATGGAAACAAAAGGAAACTAATACTTAACATCAGGAAGAGACATTTGAGGTTTCTAGGGCACATAATGAGGAAGGAGGGCATGGAAAATCACACATGGGTCAGATAGAGAGCAAGAGGGACAGATGAAGACAATGCATAACATACTTAATGAGCTTCAGTAAATGGATGATGGAATAGGGCTTATAAAAAATGACAGAAAGACAAAGTTTATTAAGAGCTACAAGTGAAGGAAGTTGTGGAGAGCCATGATCACCTATATCTTGAAGGTTCATGGCACATAAAAAAGAATAGGAGGTATTGAACATCAACAAGAAATTGCAGAGCAACAATGTTTTTTTTAAATATTTTATAAGTGCAATATATTTGCAAAATTACTTAAATATTACTGTTGAAGGTACAGGTAAACTAGTAAAAAATGCTTTCCGAGTAGATGTATTGGTTCTTGTGACAATTCAATCCTTAAACTGTCAGTGACAGCAAACAGGTATAAATCTCAAGTAAATAATTAGGAAACTTAATGGCTAATGAACAAAATCACTTTGCCACTTCAAGTGAATCCTTTACTTACTGAAATGCATATTCATAAGGCAATAAAATTATAAAGATTCCACTTGCACATTCACTTTTTTTGCATTGCAAATGGCCTCCAGCATGCAAAGTATGCGAGGCATTGTGCCAGTTTTGCTTCAGATAAGCGAGTTGGAAATTTTTCATAGTTACCTTCTTCAGTTAATAGCAACAGAAAAAAAAAAAAAATACAACATCCCTTTCTTCTTTTTTCTTTAGGGATCTATCTGTTCATTGAATTTCACTCTTCATTGATCAAGTTCTTGGCTATAGAGAGAGAGAGAGAAAAAAAAGTATATATCTGCTTCATATTTTGCTACTGACAAGTAAGGATTGAAAAATCAATAGACACCAAAAACCAACCTTATTGCAGTTATCTTTCCTCAATCAGCGAAGATAATATGGCCTTGTGCCCCAAAGAGAGAAGACATATCTCTTTTGTAAATACTTTGCTGGTTTCAGCAGTTTCAATTATTTTTCATTGATTGTATTCTTAGCTGAATAACTGCATAGAGCAGTACTTGTTGTGGTCGATATTTATTTTGCTATTGATTGATAGGTAGTCAAGTGGAAAACACTGCTCAATCACTGAACCATGGAGTAATTTTTATATCCACTAACAGATTTTGATATCTCATGCATACAAAATTAGGGTCTACAAATTCCACCATAATACAAGCTGACAATAGAAAAAAGCACAAAGAAGAAACAGTTAATGTAATTTTTGTACTCACCTCTGGATGGTATCGACGAGCACACAGATCAGTACATAAAGGGACCGCATAAGGTGTGACAATTCATAGGTGTCCATTGTTCTAAATGTTGCAGGTTCAGGGGGAGCAGTTGTGGTCAGTGAATACTGAGCAACACAGAGGGAGAACCAGCCAAAGAGAAAGAGAAGTACAGCAGCAATGTTGCTGTTGTACAAGCCTTTCAGGTTGGAAACAGGGAGAAGAGAAAGCAGGGCGGTACCACACATGAGGCCTGACACCATGGCATGAATCAAAATGTTTACTTTGTACTTCTTGGCCGGAATGATGAAGCTCAGCGTCCCAGGGGCACAACACGACGTGAAGTCTACCTCATCATCCTCTGTTAGGGCACTGTGCTTTTTGGTGATGACCATGTCATCCATTTTGTTTGACTGTTGGCAAATAGTTGACAGTATCTGCACAGAGATGACAAAGAGAGACATTGCAGCCCCATAGATATAGGCTGCAACCTCAGACTGAAGGAAGTTGAGCTCTACAAATGTTGTAAAGATTCCGGCAAGAATGAAGGGAAAGAGGAAAAGGCAGATCTGACTTAGATAGACATATATTGGTGCCTCATAACCCAGCTTCATTTTGGGTCCACCAAGGATAGTCTGTGGCAGGCGCTTCAGGAAGAAATCCTGCTTGTACTCATTCAATAGAGGGATACCTGAACCCATTTTTTAGTTAACAGGTAAACAAAAAACAACCACAATAGAAAACTTAGAGAGCAGGAGTGAAGACAGAGTGGAACCACGTTTGATGTCGGACAGCCATTTTTATTTAATGTATGCTTCCTATTATAACATTGGGCATGTCCAAACAACTTTCCCCTTTAATTTTGATTAAATTACAAATAATTGGTTCCATTTCCTTTCTATAAAAATCCATTTTTAAAAAGATATGGAAAAAAAACTCGCAAAAATCACCTAGTAATTCACTTCGACATATACTGCCAATTATATATATTATAATAAATACACACACATAAATAAGAACTTTTAGCTGTTTTTTTATTTTTTTATTTTATTAAGATTAACAATCTTCAATTGTCTGTGTTTAAATAATAGGATTCAAGAATGTTTCAGAATCTGGAATGATTAGATTTTTGTGAGAGAGCATAGAGAAATTATTTCTATTTGGATCAAGGTTTTTTTTTTCCTCTTCATTTCTTTTTCGGACATTTATATCTATTTGTGTGTATGATATATGCACGAGTTGGAGTTACCTTAATTATATTTCCCCACCTTAATAGAAATTTAAAAAGATGAAATCAGAATAAAGGGGTTGAGTAAAATGGTAATGAATGGAATGTCAATTTCAAAGCAATGGGACTCAGCTGTATGACTGCCCAAAACCAGTGTAGAGGGAAAATTAAAGAAGGTCTTAGAAAGGGGATTGTGGTGCAAGGGTACCCAGAAAATGATCAGAAATCATATGTTAATCCTTGTTCATATGACATCTATATAATGATTGATTTACTGGATAGTATGAGAGCGCACTTTCCATTAGATTGATTTGAGAAATGGAAGCCAAAATGAATAAAAACTGGTACAGAAAATAGAGTGGATGCATAGGCAGGTAGAAGGGTGAGGGCAAAGGGTCTCAAGTTGTGGTGATAGCTGGTATTGTTGGAAAGTAGTCAGTCATGTAAGGGCTCCAGGCTCTCAGATGAAGTGACAGAGCAGCTCAGTAATCTGAAAAAAGAAAAAAAAATTTGTTATTTTCTGTACAAGCAAAAATATTTCTGATGATAATAAAAACATGAAGTACAAGTTTTGCAAAATTTTATCAAAAATTTATTTTTAGTAGATTCCTGCTCCCACTACACTGAAAAATAGAAGAATGTATTACTGAGCGTCAAAGCTAAAACTAGCATTAACTTATATATTAGTGATGGGATGATACCAATATTTTTACAGATTCCGATACAATTCTCAATACTGTTCTAAATTTCTGATTCTGATACAATGATTAAAATTCATTATTTTCAGGCCCTACAGTTGGCTTGGGAAACTTAATGAACAAAATACATTTATTAATAAAACATTTATTTAGTAGAAAAATGAATATGAAAGCTTATGAAATAAAGTTAGATATCCTTTTTATTCAAAAAATTAGGCGAGAGTTTAAACAAAGAGAACAATTTCTTTACATAAATCACTTAAGTACCAAGGTACAGTTGACATATTGCTTTACTTTGGTTATCAACAAAAATCTTAAAAAATCTTCCAAACTACACTTTTCTTGTCATAATTAGGGTCTGAAAATAATAAACATTGGTTAAAATTTAAAATTTTCACTGTTAGATAAAAAATGTTTCTAGTTTTTTTCAATATGTATAATTTGTAAAGATTCAATTAATAGTTTGCTATTAATTAGGGTCTGTTTTTGGCTACCTTATATATTTTAAGTTTCAACAAACAAAGGCACCCTCTAAATATTATGCAATCTCCTTCAAATTTTATATGTGACATTTTTCAATGAATAGAACAAATTTAGGGGTGACAATTCAATTTCAGCATGCACTTCAAAAATATATATATCATTATAAAGATTAGGCATGAGATTCAACTGTTACAAAACATTAAAATAAAAATAAGATTAAAATGATTAAAAATCTTCATAAGGAAGAGAACATCTGTAAAAATGTGTATTTTTGTATGGGATTGATTTTTTTCAGTTATTTATTATTAGAAGATGAAATTTTTACTAGTTTTATTTTTAAAATATTAAAACAAATCATGTTGTAAGTGGAAAAAAAATATAGCTTAATCACTCCAGATAAAAATGGGATAAAGATACTCGTTTTTAACTTTTTTATACAAAAAAAGGAATAAATGAGAAAAAAAGTTCAAAATATTTTAAATGTCATAATTTAACACAGGAAAGTTCAATTATGCCAAAGAAAAATATTAGTAAAATAAAATTAAATAAAATTTTTGATAGAAATTAAATTTTAGGTTTTTTATTACAAACTTTTGTGCGAAAAAGCTATATTTCAGGAAACTTCAAATAAAAGTTTGATTATATTTTTAAGTAAATAAAAGATGAAAATCCATTTCAAAAACTATAAAATTTCAAGAAATACAAATTTAAGTTTCATATAAAGAATGTTTACTTTTTTAAGTCTCGGTTATTAAAAAGATTTATTTTTGTTTACTTTGTATGCTATGTAAACAAAAATAAATCTTTTCATTTCAATAAGTGAGACTAAAAAATGATTTTGTGGATTAAAACTATTAACTATTATAAAACAAATTGTTGTAATTTAACTGACTCAACACAAAAGTCAATTTTTTATAAGAAGAAATCAAATGTGACATTGGCAGGAATGCCATACATTCATTTTTTTTCCCTTTTTTATAGATTAAAAAAAAAAATGTCTTAAAAGAGAGCCTAGCAGAACAACATGAATTCATTTTGTGTTTATATTACATAAATTTGATTCTAATTAATAATTTAATATTAAATGGGTGGATTAACAATGTTTAAAAAATTAATAAATAAAAATTTTATTTGGGACTGAAACAGACTTAAAACTTGCGAAATTTATGGAAAGTTCAAGAACTGAGTAGAATCTTAAACTTTTTTTTTTTTTTTTTCATAAGTAAACGGTAAACATCATACTTAGGTGTTGTTATGTTCTATATATTTTAGTTTTACTGATAGTTAAAATCATTAAATATTGTTATCTTTTTATTATTAGTACCAGGAATGGGAAATTAATTTTTAAACAGAAAAAAAAAACCAAATAAATAAAAAAAATTAAAAAAATAATCCAAAGAATCGTTTTTGGAATTGGAAATTAGGTTCGTTAAAAATTCTCAGATTCAGATACCCCCGAAGAAGCTCTGATATTTCAGATTATCGATTCCAATTAATCCTCCCATCACTAAAAAAAGTCTTTTAGGAAGAGAGAGTCCCTCTTGCCTGAAGTAAGCTAGTAAATTAATTTTGAAAAAGGCATGTAACCTTCAATTTTTAGCTGATTCTTTGAGATCTAGATGGTAGACTTTTGGGCTCTTGTGTAAATCTCTCTCTCATTATATATATATATATATATATATATATATATATATATATATATATACAGACATGCTTGAAAAGTAAAAAGTCTAAGTTTGTTGCTGCTGAGTACTTTCTGCTCAGAGAAATGGAATTAGTATTTCCAGTGCCTATTCAATTCTTAAAAAAAACAAAAAAACAAAAAAAAAACTCCAAATAACATTCAACAAAGTTAAAATGGAGTTAGGGAGAATAGATAATGAGGTATTTCTTTTGTACAATGAGTTTGTAATCTTTTTAGAACAGTAAAAAGAAAAAAAAAAAGCATATATGAATTGGGGTCAAATATGGATTAGAATCCAACAGAACTGTTACTACTGACCAGAAAGAGATGGTTAGAATTTTGAGGACAATGTGTTATACTGGAACACATCTATTCTATAGTTAATAGACTCTCCCACCTATAATAAGTAGGAGTAGTAGCAGTCGCCAGGGATCAGTGAGTTGGTCAGTCAGTCGATGTCGGACAACCGTTAGTCGG
Source organism: Acanthosepion pharaonis (assembly GCA_903632075.3). NCBI lineage: Eukaryota > Metazoa > Mollusca > Cephalopoda > Sepiida > Sepiidae > Acanthosepion > Acanthosepion pharaonis. The sequence continues at coordinate 599,775 of CAHIKZ030005594.1, read as the reverse complement.
ATATTAAAGTATCAGCCACCACAACTAGATTGCTGCGTCATTACCTATTATATCAAGTTCCTAACGTTTTGTACATCGAACCTATTTTAGGACCGACTTATTGAAATACAAGCCTCCACTGTGAAACTACTCTATAACACAATGAAGAAAGAAAGCTTGAATAATTTAACTCAAAAGACACATCAAAGGCAAGAGATGCGGAGAAAAGTTAAAAGTAATCGACTTGAAAATTTTGAGCAAATGGATGGCAGAACAAGTACCACAAAGACAAAAATGGGTCATGAAGGTGAAATTGTTGATGTGAACAAACAGAAAGCTGTGAAGAACCATGACCACTCATATCCTGAAGGGACATGGCACAGAGAATGTGTGTGTGTGTATATGTTAAAAGTTCTTTTCTATTTTCAGATATTACAAAATTTTTTTATGAAAATTATATCAAACTTTTTGAAAATGTGTATCCATGATATGAAACTAAAACATTATTTCTTTTCACCCTGTAAATGCAAGAAATTTGTGCAAAATAAAATAAAAACATGATAATTACAATGTTTTTCAGTTGAAAGAATTTCCACACTCCTGCTGAGATATGCAAACTTACTTATCAGTGAAACGAAATTTAAACAAAGTATCACTTTTTTTTCCCCTTTTTTTAAAGAAGTTTCTAGAACAGGATAAGGATAGAGAGACGACAAAGAAACCAGTCAATCAAAAGTATTTAAAACAGGACTTATATAACATGTGACAAGGAAGTTTTAAAGAAAATAAACAAGGAAACGGATATTTACAAACAGAAAGAGATGGATGAAAATGTCTAGAAAACAATGAGGAAAAAGGGCTTGGAGAATTTAACACTCACATGACATACTGAAAGCAAGAGAAACCAAAGGAAATAAGGAATAATCTACTAAATTAGTTTGCTTCAATAGATAGCAGAACAAGGAGCAAATAAAAGAGAGTAAAGGATCAAAAGCTACTTAGAACAGCAAGAAAAAGTTATTGAGAGATATGATTCCCCATGTCTCAAAAAAGACATAGTAAATAAAAGATTGGCTTGGTTGTTTTTGTTTCACAGTATATCAACACCTCTATGGGTTATTTAATGAAAAATCTAAATATGAAAATTCAAATTTTATAATTAATTTAAGAGAATGCCATTATTCCATGATTAAATTATAATTACTTAGCAGCATTTTTTTAAATCAAACTAAAATGAGAGGTTACAGTAGACATGTGTTTAAGACATCCCTTTTTTAAGCAAGGATGTCTATTCAATTAAATTTGATATATGTTAAATTTTATGTATGTTTGCTATCATTAATAGTGCTTTTTATTTTTTTAAGTCGAGTTTACCCCAACAAAAGTAGTAAAGCCACTGAGAAGCAGAGATTTACTGGGTGTGGAAGAACTAGAAAACAGAAACATTACTAAGGAGTGAGAACAAAAGAAGAGTAATCAGGAAGACAGTATAGATACTGAAACTGACATTGCATTGAAATTTTGAAGATTAAAGTTGACTGGAAAGCATGGAGCTGAAAAAGGGGTTTCACATGTGAGAAGTGTGAGAAAAGAAACTGTTAGCATAGAACTCACTGTTACATCTAGGCAACTTGATTATAAATTGATGAGACCTTGCTGCCAATCTAGTACTGTGCTTCAATTCATAAAGTCTAGGTACCATAGCAAAGAGTTCATTTTGAACAATTACTATGAAAATATTCATAAAAAATCACAGGGAAGCAACTTTACAGCAGTGGGTAAGGGATTTTTTAGTTTATGTTTTATATATATATATATATATATATATATATATATATATATATATATATATATATATATATATATATATACACACACATATACATACACTAATAATAAGTATAATTTTTTTTCCCTGTTTTATGCACATGGCAATTGTCAGTCATGGATATATAAAGAGCTACTAAAAAGTTCTCATTCTTAAAACCAGACTAAACATCAAAATTTTTTGGGGAAGGGCTTGTTGGTTGGCCTGAGAATTTCCGACATCCCCTTGTGTGGGTGTGTGTGGGTGTATATATATATATATATATATATATATATATAAATGTGTGAGAGAGTGTTGAAAAGTTGTTGGTTAGATCAAGACCTCCTCTAAAATTCTTATGTTTGGTCATTTGGTTAGATCTTGGGAAGTGGGTTTAGTTTGGAACTTTTAAGCACTTCCTTGTAAGTGTATTCCTGTGTTTACATATTTTTATAAAACAAAATTACATAGCCTTTTTGGTAAATAACTAGTAATATATTTTATACTTGGCCCATGGATAGTGTTCAAATCTAAGATTTTGAATGTTTATTTTTCGAGGCAAATAAACCCTGATGTTGACTGTGTCAACCCATCCTAAGCATAGTAAATAAGTATAAGTATGTATACAATTTTTATTCCATTTCAGATGAGACACAAATATATATGCAAATGTATTTTATCACATGTTGGAATATATGTAAATTATTCTTTTTCCTTTGTCTAAGTAAACTAAACAAAAGTCAGATGTCTTTTAGTTGTTTCTCAAGTATCATTAGTGCAAACAAAAACATTTTATTCTGAACCTCTAGAGAACACTTGAGATAAGCTAGTATCTCAACTGACCACTAGTGATAACTATGAAATGATACTTGCACTAAAATGGCTAAAAAGACCAGTGATGTCCCTTTGTGTCATGGGATTGTCTTTTGTGGTTTTGAATCAAATGTTGCCCTTGGGTAAACAATTTTCAGTTTGAATGCCTACACTGCTATTTCCTCTGAGATTTGTTTTATCTTCAATTTCATAATGTTAAGTATCTTTACATTTCAATCCAAAATCTACAGTCATTCCCCCCACCCCAATAAACTTGACAGTGTCTGTTAGTTTAAATATTTTATTTTCAAGTAGCTATTTCTGGTCTTCTCTGTGATATTTGCAGCTGGTTTCTCTTTCTTCCTTTTCCTAGCATACAAGGAGGTGTTGAAAAGTTCTTGACTCAAAGAAGAAATCCTGGGTCAAGAACTTTTCAATATCCTCTATAATATAATCATTCCACCTCAAGTAAGGCAATACATAATGTCACTAAGATACAAGGGATAAACTGAGAGTAGGAGAGAATGAGAAAACGTTAGTGAGGAGAAAGGACAATGAAAGAAGACAGAAGATTATAATTGACGATGCATTTAAATTTTTGAAAATTGTAGGTGGCAGGGAATCAAGAAACTGAAAGAGTTCCACAGGTTAGAAGTGCAAGAAAAGAAACCATTAGAATAGAACTCACAATTACATCTTTTAATTTTTTTCTTAAATGACAAAATAATTTGAGATAAAAAGTAAAACAAAATCTAAATGAAAATGAAGGAATAATTGCATTGTAAAAGAAAATGACATAAGAGAAAATATTCTTGCTTGTGTGTAAATACATTACTTTTTGATCAAAAACCTGGATTTAACCTTCCAGCCAATTGTTCAATGTAATAGAAATTCAAAGAATCTTAAATTTACTTTTTGTTGTTTTAAATGAGTTCAACATGTCAACCTTATTCAGAAGGAATATATATATATATATATATATATATATATATATATATATATATATATAGCAGGAGAGCCCGGCGTTGCCCAGGGATGTAACAGTAAGAGATAGATCAAGTATCGACCATCATAAAGACTGAAAAATAAAATTGACAAAGATTATTGTTTAAGGTTGATGAACACGCATGTCTTAATTAGTTTTTTTTTTTTTTTTTTTTTACGAATTGGTCAAACCCAAACTCAAACAAAAACATTGTTTTCAATTGTTATGAGTCTATCGATTGAATAGAATTTTATTATAAACAATTGTCTTGTAAATGGAATTTTTAAAGCATTCTGAATGTAAAAATAAAGAAAAAAGTGTGCAAGACAATAAGAAACACTACCTGCCAAAAAAAAAGTGAAGTTTTGTTGAAATCGGTTGAAAAATGTAGGAAATCCGATCTCATATATAAATGAACACACACACACACACACACAAACAACCTGGGTTTTTTAATAAGTATAACTCAATATGAGTTGTCCCCCTTTCATTCTGGCGACAGAATCATGTTTTATTATGTTTTCAAATTGATTTCATGCGAAAGCAATTGTGTTTTTCCAATTTTTGGCGCCGTCAGAACCATCGCAAGGTAATTTTACACAGTCCTGTGAAGTTTTGTTGAAATCGGTTGAAAAATGTAGGAAATCCGATCCAATATATAAACGTACAGACACACGCACAATCTGCGTTTTATAATAAGTAAGATATATAAAATTTATAATTCCCACTATCATAACATAGCTTCTTAATAGCTTTTCTATAAATATTGTCATGGCAATTACCATATTTTCCAGCTTACAAGATGCACTTTTTTCCTGAAAAATATGTGTACATCTTCCAAGATGAATGTAAGGCAATATCCATGTTCAAGTAAGCTTGGATGGTCACTTGGTTGGCTTGACTGATAAGGACATGGATTTATATTAATCCAGTAGTGACAAGTTCTTGGGATTTGAGAATGAATAAAATTTCTTTGATTGTTTCATCTTTTTACATGCATATTTTTAAGATTTTTAATTCATTTTTATTAAAATAAAACAACCCTTTGACCATGAAAGATGTACAGTATATTTACTAACCACCAACTAGTATGTCATTGCTATACAAACAATCGGAGGTGTGATTAATGTAAACAATATGTGGTGCCAGTATGTGACGGATGCATGGTGAATGTGTTGTTGTATGAGAATGACTTTTTTCTTTGAAATTTCTTTCCAATATTAGGGTGTGTTTTCCAAGCTGCAGTATTTTTTAAGCCGGAAGACACAGTATTCTAACAAGCTTTTCTCTTTGATACTTCAACTGCATGAATTTAAGCATAGTACTAGATTGGTGCTTAGGTCTCATCATATTACTGCTGAAATTACTAGATGTAACTGTAATTTCTATTCTAATAGTTTCTTCTCTTGCACTTCTCACCTTTAGAACAATCTTCTAGCTCTCCTGTCAACTATGATCTTCATAGATTTGAATGCAATGTCGATCATCATCTTTTGTCTCCTTCACTTCTGTTTATCGTCCTTTCTCTTCAGTATCATTTTCCTTCACCATTAGCAATCCCTTGTGTATTTATTGCCTTGCCTGGGGTAAAATGATTAAAAAAAAAAAAAATTCTTTTATGTACCATGTCCTGAAATGATGTGAGCAATCATGACTCTTTCTATAACTTCCTTTCTTTTGTTACTGCTCTAAGTAACTTTTGATTCTTTCCCATCTTTTTCATCTTTGTTTTAACATCTATTCACACAAATTCATTAAGTATTTGACTTGCTGTTTCCTCTCTGCTTCTCTTGTATTCCATATGTTTTTATTAAGTGTTTAAATTCACTCAGCCTTTTTTCTTCATTATGTGTTCCAGAAATTTCATCAATCTCTTGCTGATTATTAGTATAAGGTTCCTTGTTGTTCTACCTTTTATTAAGGCTGCTTCATTACTAACATGTTCTGTCTATGATATTTTTAACATTCATTGGTAGAAACACTTTTTTCGCTTTCACCTTCTTCATATGTGAGGAAATTGTCCAGCATTCACTACCATAGAGGAGATTAGATATTACAGGGCAGAATTCAAATAATTATAATCTTAATAAAAAACAAACTCTTAATATTTCCAAGATATATTTAACCTTATGTTCAAGCTGTAGAAAAGTGATCTAATGAATGTCTTTCTCTTTTGAAAAGTGTGAGAAAAGAAACTATCATAGAATTTACAGATACATCTAGCCAGCTCAACTGTAAAATCTCGATGCCAGTAAAAATAATCACTGAAATACTGTGGATTAGATTAAGGAGAACGTCACAAGGTAGCTGATGGTAATCCCTAAAGAAGACTTGGCAAGTTGTTTTGAAAATTAGAAGAGATGCTGAGATAAGTGTCTAAAGTCTCAAGGAGAATACTTTGAAGACTAAGGTGCCATTTACCTAAGTAGACTAATTTTTTTATTAATATTAAATAGCATGAGCACAAAACTTGGAATCATTGAGCAGAGTTCAAATCCTGACCAAGTCCGTTTTGTTTTTCTGATGTCTTTAGAAAAAAAAATGCATGTAACCATCTTCCTCCAGCTATAGGATAAATAGCAGGGTGAGATGGAGGTTTTTTTTGTCTTGTGTAGCAGTCAGTGTAAAAGGAAAATTCAGAATTCAAACCTTTGATGCCTTGTAGCCATACTCAAACAGAGAAAAGGCTATGGAAATAAACCCAGATAGATAATCTACATTGGAATCCCTAAGGCAGCCAAGCTAGCCCCAAATGTAATGTACTGTCTTTCTTTGGTTCTTGTCAATTCATCTGAGAGAAGGGCCCTTGTTGTCTGCGTATTTCAAGGCCTCCATACACCATCATCCAGATGTGCATTATAGACTGATCCACCCCACCCCCGAGTTTCAATACCTAAGATGCCATCATTCAGATGCCTGAATTAAAATAGCTGGAAATTTTCTGGACAGATCTCAGATGTATGATCCTTGAATGTTTTGTGTAACATAAATTGAATAAATCATAATATTTTGTACTTTTTTTTAAGGCAATTCATCCCAAGCATGGCGAGAGTGCCACTAGCATGCAAGGGGTTACAGAGGATTGAGAACAAGAGTAAAGAAGCGTGTCTGAGGAAAGGATACAGAGAAGGATGGGGAACAAGCTAAGGGTGTCAGATATCTATTGACATTACATTTGAATATTTGAAGATTATAGTCCTTTGGGAAGCAAGTAAGAGGAACGGAGTTCCACAGATAGGAAGTGTGGGAGAAGATATTTTGAGCAAAAGAAATGGTTACATTTACCTGTTTTGACAGTGAAAGGGTGGGACTGAGATGCCAGCCTGGTAGCATGCCTAAATTCATGTAGTCTGGGAACCAGTGAAAGTAGCTCGTTGGAACAGTTGCCGTGAAAATAACTGTAGAAGAGAGAGAGGGAGGCTGCATATGTGGGATAGCAATTGTAGACTAGATGCCAGATCAGGACCTATCATCTTGCACCAAATTATGTTTTTCAGAGTTCCTTTTATTTTATATATCAGTGATAACTTTTATCAGTGAATTAAAAACTGAAGGTGAGAGATACTAATTATTATATAACAATTTTTACTTACTCTTATTTGTCATTATTCTGATCTAAAATGACATGAAAACTGAAGACTGAACTCACACTTAGTGTATCACCAAATTCACAAATCAACACTTTAATCTTTTAGACTATTGTCAATAGTTCAATCTCTGGGCTGGGGAGTACAGACTTTATGGAAACAGGGCTAGCAATAACTGAGCAGTACTAAAAACAGAACAAGATGAGATATCTCTAGACATGAGCAGCAGAATGAGAACAATCTATCCCATAGATTAAATAAAGTGTTCAGTTCATAATTTTCTAACAGCTAGATAGACATCTGAAAAGGCTGGAGGGTAATGGCTGAAACATTGTGATAATAAAAAAATGAGGACATTAGTTTGATTATAACTTTATATATAAAATTCTGTGATGTCCATTTGTCACACATTCTAAAATAGCCATACATGGACCGATTAAAACCAAATTTTGAGGGAGAAGTTAAAACAGGTAAGAGGGTACAAAGTACAGCTGGTTTTACTAGGGTGCATAAAAACTGTAAAATAGGGTTTTGTTAAAGTATCTTTTAAAACAAATCACCTTATTCAAATTTCATCAATTGGTTTGTGACATTGAACGAAATATAGAGTTTGTAAATCTAGACAAAAAAATGTTAGCGATAACTTCAACAATACTAAATAATGCAAGGATTTCAAAACGCATCAACATTTTATTCTAATTCCACATAAAGCACAAATTCTTTTCCAGAAAGTCATGTCTTAAACCTCCAATAGATAGTCTCGCTGTACTGGACTAATGACTAAACACTTTTTTTAATCAATTCACACCAAGTAAGGTGATAATACCACTAAGATGCAAGGGACTACTGAGAGTGAAAGAGAATGAGAAGACTTTAGAGATAACTGGAAACCCAATCCTAAACAGAAAACAAAGGATAAACCTCTACTCCTCTATTCACCCCAAGCAAGGTGATAATACCACTAAGATGCAAGGGACTACTGGGAGTGAAAGAGAATGAGAAGACTTTAAAGAGAAGCGGAAACCCAATCCTAAACAGAAAACAAGGGATAAACCTCTACTCTTGTTCAAAAGACTAGTGGGGGTGACCCAGACGATAGGTGAATCTATCCAAGAATCTATCTATCTGCTCATATAGGTAATTGACACTATAGTTTACTGATGGCTCCAGAATAAAATATTTATGATTATAAATGATTAAGTTATAATTACAAATCACAAGTATAAAAAACCTCTATTCTTGTTCAATAGACCAGTGAGGTGGCCCAGATGATATTACCTGAAATAGAATTTTGAAGAAAAAATATTACCAGAAATACATTTTGAAAAAAAAAAAAAAATTTACCAGCAATAAAAATTTTGTCGGCATTAAATAACCCATGCTGCAAAACAAACCATTACTCCAGCCATCACACCCTCTAAAATAGCCATATATTGGCCAATTGAAATCAAATTTTGAGAATAAATGCAAACAGGTACAAAAGTACAGTTGGTTTTACTAGGGTGCATAAAAACTGAAGTAGGGTTTTTGTTAAAGTATTTTTTAGAACAAATCAGCTTATTCAAATTTCATCAAATGGTTTGTGAAATTGAACAAAAAGTAGAGTTTGTAAATTTTGACAAAAAATGTTAATGATAACTCCAACAATACTAAACACTGAGGATTTCAACACAGTGTTAGGATGTTGCAAAATTTTTTTAGTAATTTAGATAACAAGGATAGTTATGCTTACAATCAGAAAGAGACAGTTGAAATTTCTGGAAAATAAAATGGGGAAAGGGCCTAGAAAATTTAACACTCACAGGACATATGAAAAGAAAATAGAAGCTGCAGGAGAACAGCAAATAACCGACTTAAAAAATTTGTATAAATGCAGAGCAGAACAGGGACAAAAAGGGAGGTAAAAGGTCAGAAGATACTGTGATCATCAAAACAGAAAGCTGTGGAGAGCTACGATTGCCTAAATTCTGAAAGAACTTGGCACATACCTTGGTTGCAGGAAAATTAAATATGACTATAATAAAGATTAATTTGCCTCAGATAGTCATACAGGAGTATAAATCCAGGCAGATTAGATGCACATATATAATGTTGAAAAGTAGATATATTTATCAATCATCTAGCACAAACATGCCCAAACAGAAGTATACTTTGGGGAGAGTGAAAGTCTGCCATGTCTTGTACAGCTACAAGTATCTGTGGCAAAAGGAAGTCATAAAGTATTTATTTGATGTCATATGGAAAACCAGTTAGACTGCTTTTGCTGATGTCAAGGAGGTTTGATTTCTGAACAAACATTTTTTTTTCTACCTGCTTATTCCTCCCATCAGTAGCTATTTGTAAAGTTTCTTTGACTAAAATAAAATACAATGTGTGGGTGATGCAATAGACAAATAGGTACATTTTGGCAAGCGAGTGTACACATACTATCTTTATTCAAACATTAGGGACAAGAGCCGAGAATTATATTTACTCCTGCTCCCATTTATTAACTTGTAGGGATGTATAAATACTCTGTGTGTGTGTGTGTGTGTGTGTGTGTGTATAACATTTATGTTCATGAAAAAGAAAGAAATGGTTGTGTGAAGTTCTGTCTACCAATTTTTTTTTTAATTTGATTTTTCAAATTTCCTAATTAGGTATTTTGTGTTATCAATAAATTTGCCAAAGTTAATATTTATTTTATATTTTTATATCCCGAGTACTTTCGAATGTTACAACATTTGTTTTCAAGGATTATTCTGTGTATATTTACGCAACTGTTTCTTAATTCTGGCATTCTTATGTTTGATGGAACCAATTTCAAGTCACACAAGATGTCATAAACGGTTAAACTGAATTTTTTTTATGTTTGTTTGTTTTTTTTTTTTTAAATGTTTCAATATATAGTCCCCTGTAGAGAAAGATACCTTATTCAATGTTGTCTGTTTTGCCTTTATTACAACAGCCTCCAGAATTATTATTTTGGAGTCTTTCCCTGTACTGTATCCTATGTAATATATTTAATAGATAACACCAAAATTTTATATAGGACACAGTGTAAAAAACAAAAACAAAACAAAACACACACACAAAATATTTCAGTTTGACCGTTTATATGACGTCATCTTGATGAGTGACTTGAAATTAGTTCCAACAAACGTGAGAATGCCAGAAGTAAAAAAACAGTTGTGTAAATATAGACAGAACAATCCTTGAAAATTAATGCTGCAATGTTTGAAAGTACTCAGGAAGAACATAGTATAAATTAAAAAAAATAAATATGAACTTTGGCAAATTAACTAATAATGCAAAACAACTAATTTGGAAATTTGAAAAATTAAATAAAAAAATTGGTAGATAGAACTTGTCCATATTATTTAACCAAACATGTTCATGAGGATTATTGCTGTTGAAATATATAACTTTAAAGCACAGCATTGCTTAGAAAGATAAGATAAGGAACAAATAGAAAATGTTTATAAATTGAACAGGTTTCACTTTTATTTAAGCCTCATCATCAAATTTTTGGAAATGAATTATGGAAAAGAAAATTCCAGTACTTTTACTTCTGTGTTGTTTGTTTATAAGTAGCCAAGTAGACCTCACATGTCTTTGTCTTGTGGCATTAATGCGTGTGTGGATTCTAGGTGGGTATTTCTGTGTTTGTCTGGTAGTGTTCGTGTGTATAATTCCTGAAGGTGGTAGGGAGATGTTGGCATGTCTGAGTGTGCATCATATTCAGAGTTGGCCTTGGGTGATGTGTGTGTGTGTATGTAGTGCGCATTTTTGTTTTTTTCTGGTAGTGTCTATATGTTGATTCGGAGATGTTTGGTGTGGGAGTGAAAGCCTTAGATTACATCAGCCATAGGTATGTAGCTCATAAATTCTTTAAGTATGGGTTTTATGAAAGTTGGTGATATGAAAAAGTGTCTTTGGCACGTGTTTATCAATGTTTATTAGTATCCATTCTAAATATTTTCTTTGTAGTAAAGCATGTTCCTCTCTTATTAGGGTGGTGGTTTTTGTTTTGTTTTAAACCGAAGTTATTGCCTGTTTTATTTCTATTATTTATTTACTGCCTATAAACATGAAGTTTTAAGTAAGGAAGAAAATCCATCTAAGATCAAATGATGTGATGGTTTTACTTAAAAATTAAATGATATTTATCATGTATATGCCTGGTCTTCAACTAAGAACTTTATAAATTTGGTTTTGCATCATTTTAGTTGGAATAAATTAAAACTTATAGCACATACATTCTTTATGCCATAAAGATTTCTATTTACAGACTCAAATACACATTTGTTTTTTTTTTTTTTTGGGGGGGGGGTGAAACATTGTCAGCAGTTATTAATTTTTGACCACTATTCAGGCCATCAATCTATAATCATTAGTAGTACTAATACTATCTTGAATTTCCTTATTAGATGAAGCATTGTCAACCATGATTAATTTTTAACTAGTATTTCTTTCATCTTAATTGAAGTTGTTTTTCATTATAATTAGCAATTTCCAGCCATTAAGAGATAGCAAATAAAGAATAAAGCTTTTAGCAAGATTAAAATTTGAATCCTTTTGCATCAAGAAGTTTGGTTAACCATACAAGAACTCTGACTGGCAGATGTTGAATTTAACCAGACTAACCCTCCAATTTTTCCCAATTGCTTGGTGCCATATCTGGCTATATTTGCCATCATTTTTACATATACCAGTAGTATTAGCCAAATACATGTCTTATTGAGAATCTATTCTTTATTTCCAGTCTGGGTTTGTTTATTAATGGCTGTAGAATGATGGATGGCCTGAGCAGCTGTGATGAAAAGCAATTAAAATTAGGATGAAAGTAATTTAAAATTAATAATGATACATATTTGGTTTATTAGAAAATGCATTTATAAATAATTCTACAATTTCTATAGCTGATGAAAAATAAAATCTTCAAAGATATGTTCCCTAGGCAATATTTCATAATTTGTTAAAGGGAATAGAAAAAAAACAAAAAAATAATAATTTTCATTTATCAAATGCTTTTATCTTGGGACATCAACACAACTTTATGTTCACATAATATGCGAGGGAGAAATGTTAATATGCAAGATGAATTATGACTTTCCATGTACACTGGACAATTGGTCAGTTAGCTTGGCTGATACGAAGGAAGATAATGTCTGTTACAAACAGAGAATGTTTCATACACTAAGTGACTACAACAGAGGAAGAAGGAAGGAAAGGAAGCAAGCAACTAAAAAGTTGAAATAATGAACTTGACATGCTATTCATCTTTGATCCCATCTTAAAATTAACTCACCATTATACCACTTTATATACATGTTTGTTTGTTTTGGTGGCAAGTATATTTTGGTTAATTTAAACAGATGCTGACTTCTAAGCAATATAACCATATTGCAATGATTGTTTAATAATGGTATTTTTGCTAACTGACAGAGAATTATTAGTCAAACTGATAACTTGACACACTTAACATAGATAAGTTAGCTGTGAGAATGCTGCTGAAATAAATGCATGAAAACACTGCAACTTTGGCTTAAATTCATAAAGTCGGGGCACCAGGGGAAAAAAAAGCTCGTCAGAGCAGTCGCCATGAAAATATATGTAGAAAAGACAGAGGGAAGCCATGTCATGTTGGTGAGAAAGTGACTGAATTCAAGATGCCAAACCAGGATCGATTACATTATCCTCCTTTGGATTTTGTCAAGAACCTCGAGATGAATAGCAGAAGCATGGATTGGAGTCTGATGAAAAAAAAACAATCTTGTTTAAAAATATTAATTTAAACTCATAAAATACTTATAAAGGAGGGCCTCAGAAGAGTTTGAACTCAAATTAAACTAAATAAGATTTAGTACAATTCAGTATGTCAGTTATACCCCCAGCCCAACTCCATAATGCTGAGGAAGTTGGTATGACATGACTAATGAGTTTACCAAGAGTCCACAGGTTTTTAGTCACTCTAAGGTTTGTTTATTTAGAGACCTATTCATTGTATTTGCATTAATTTCAATGTAATTTTGGAAACTTAGAAATCCAGACCCAAATTAAAAAGCACTTTATGGTTGGTCATCTGGTTTTTCTAACATGAGGTTCTTTGTTCAAGAAGTTAATTATGTCCATTTCTGGTCTGGAAACCTGTATAAGCAATGTATGCATGCACAGAAATGAGCAAGGAGTCAGAGGGGAGAGCTGCCCAGAAACATTGAAACACACTTCACAGAGAATAGGTTCTTGGAAAGTCTCACCTGAACCCTTCATCCACTGTAGAAGTCAATTACTACAAAGACATTAGCAATCATGTATCTCTTAGAATCATGTGTCTCTCAGTGCCTCAAGTTTAGTAAGAGAAAAAATAAAAATAAAAATAAAATGGAACAAATTAACTGTTGTATGATTTTAATTATATTTTATCCATAATTAAATTGTTAATAAGTTTTCAACATCACCATTTCTTTTGTGCACACAGTACACCTTTTTTTTCAGCAGGATTGCTCAGCATTGAAGAAGAGGTATGAGTGAATTTTCAACCAGACCAACAAAAATCTATGTCTCATGAATTCCTCATGAGTAAACACGATGAACTTGATGACACATCCTGGTGAAGGAAAGAAGTCACCTGCACCAAAGTGTAGCCTACCCACTAGCATGGTGATAGCTCAGAGTGCTGCTTTTGATAACCAACTTTAGGTCTTATGACCACACTACCAGGGGTAGGGTTATAGAAGTAATGCCACTTCCAAGTTTTTATACTAATATACAATTGTATACAAAAGTATTTATCCCTGAGGTTATTTTCCTTATTTTTATCTGATTAATCTTTATAAATTTGATTTGAATTAGTGTTAGTAAGACAGTTTAAGTTTAATAATTGATAATAAATAAAAGTATTATTATTCTATTTTTATTTTTTTTTTTAAATCTTTTAGCTTCTGCTACCCAACATAGGTTTGGGAGATGATTCACCTTTAAACAAGACAATGATCTGAAATATTCTTGAAAAACCACCCCAGAATAGTTTAAGAAGAATAAAGTTAGAGTAACAGAATGGACTTCTCAATTGCCTGAACCTAATCCAACTGAACAAGCTTACAGCCACATCATATTGAAACACCAATTCCTGTATGATCCCTGAAGTTATGTAATGCTGAACAAGATCAGTCCCTAGATGGGTGACCACTTAGGAATACCAGGTGGTGTAAACTTGGATGTGTAGGTGGTCTAATGGATAATGGCTAGGAATTGTTAATCATAGAGCCGAGTTCCAATTCCCATTGGGTTTGTTATATTCATTTTTCTTGAAAATACCCTTGGGAAAGCTATGAATCTAACTTTTCTCCTTCCAGCTAGGGGTTAATTAGTAAGACTTGTATCACTAAACAATTATTATCTAAAAAAAAAAAAAAAAAAACTTCTTACAATCTAGAAATAATTTCTGGCTTTAAATAACCTGCAAAGGGTTGATAAGCTGTAGAAAATCAGTCAATCAATACAAAACCAATTGAAAGTTTGTGGCATGAATTAAAAAATTGCTGTTCATAAATGGAAGCCATCAAATCTGAACAATTTGGGACAGTTTTGCTTAGAAAAATGGTAAAAAATACCAGTCAAGAGATGCAGGTTTATTGAAAGCCAGAGAAAAGGTTTATTAGCAGTGACCAGTATCAAAAGCACTTAGAATAAGTATTAGTTCAGAGGGTTAAATACTAATGCAAAAGTTATAAACTATAGATAATTATCAAAATAAAATAATTATTCTTTCTTATTTACTAACAAGTTGTTTATTGAACTGTTTTAGTAACACTGAGTAGATAGATATAATCAAATCAAATCAAATTAGCACCTTCAACTGCAGTAGCACTGTTATAGATTTTGGTTAAAATTAATTCCTGTTGCCATAGCAGGACATGACAACACAACCATGAAATTTAAACACATTTAGAATCATCGGTAGTAGAGGGCAAACTTTTTAGTCACCTACAAAATGCTAAAGATTAATTTTGTTTTTGTCACTACAGAACAGATCACTCAAAATAAATAACTTGCTTGTTTGATAGAATTTCAAATTCATTTTTCTTGTAATTGATAAGAAAAGTGCAAGGATATCACATATGACAATCAAGTAAACAAGAAAAAACATGCTCATTTTAATGTTAAGTCTTATTTCAATACCTAGCAACTTTTAAGGAGTTCAAAACTTTTAAGATTTTCAAATGGAGATTTCCTCATTTCTAATATATACTAAAGACAACATTAAATTATCTTTCTAAATTCTTAAATTTTAGTAATGATGACAACCAAACATTTCTACAATAATTTCATTTTTTCTTCAGCAATTGTTCTTTTAACTGTTTCCAGATGACAGACTTGATTTGGATATATTATGACATTTAGTTCCCATGAAAATGACCGCAACCAGATATAAGTGAGTAAAAATAAACTAACATACTACCTGAGCATAATCCTACCAAAATATTTATGGTGCAGAAGGGTTAACATTCTTTTCTTTTTTGTTTTTAAGCATTTCACTCCAAGCAAGGCAAGAGAGCCACTAGCACGAAGGGGTTTACAGAGAGTAAAAATGAGGGAAAAAACTGTGTATAGAGAGGGAGGGGTGAGGAAAGGATGAAAGAATAACGGGGATCATGTCAACAGAAGATGGCAATTGACGTTGTATTTAAATTTTTGATGATTGTAGTTATTAGGGAAGCAAATAAGAGGAAAGGAGTTCCACTATTTAGAAG
Organism: Acanthosepion pharaonis; assembly: GCA_903632075.3. NCBI lineage: Eukaryota > Metazoa > Mollusca > Cephalopoda > Sepiida > Sepiidae > Acanthosepion > Acanthosepion pharaonis. Next base: position 583,869 of record CAHIKZ030005594.1, on the reverse strand, counting down.
TGCAGGAAAAGAAACTGCTGGAGTAGAAGTGGTGGTTCCATTTAACTAATTCAACAATAAAATGGTGGGACCGAGATGCCAATCTAGTAGCATGCTTAAATACATGTAGTTGGAGCATCAGAGAAGATAGCTCATCAGAACAGTTGCCATGAAAATATTTCTAGAAAAGTCAGAGGGAAGTCACATCATGTTTATGAGAGAGTGACCAAAGTCGAGATGTCAAGTTAGGACCAATTACATTGCAGATCATTCTTTAGATTTTATTGAGAACCTCAAGATGAACAACAGGAGCACCAGACCAGATATGGCAACAATATTCAATAGAAGGATGAATGGTAGATTTGTAGATGTGAAATATGGACCTGTGTAGATATATCACAAATTGAATTTGAGTTACCTTATAACTGGTAAAAATTTAGAAATAATAATTTTAGTTTGGAAAAGATTCACCATCTTGTAATAAAATTAAAGCATTTAAAATGGATGCCAACATGATTTAAAAAGCAAACTTAGAGAAAATGAATGAAAACTCCTGAAGATTGCTAGAGAATCAAGCAGTCAAAATGTTATGGGATATTAGAAATCTAAATAAGGATACAATTTTGAAAGCCAGTGATGAATTTTAAAATCAATGCATTTTTCATGTAGATTCATAACAATAGCCAAGGTGGTGGCAAGTTGGTCCATCAATAATGAGTATATTATTAAAGTGTATCAAAACATATTTTCATTTTTTACTGCACTTTACTCCAAAGTTTATTTCAGGCATATATGTATGACTCCACTATATTATTATATAAATCATGGTCAATCCTGTTCAGCTGTGTCTTTAGTTTCATGTGCTATAATAGCGGATACAAGTATTTTAAGACATTATTTTAAACTGGGTACCAGAGCTACTGAAGCTGCTCATAGAAGGAAACAGAACAATATCTGACTATACTACCCTTCAATATTGGTTTAAGCTATTTAAAAGGTGATGACTTGGCCTTTGGAATAAAGACCAAACATGAATGATCATACGTTGTCATTTATGATGCTTTAAAATTTAAGGTTGAGGAAAATCTAACCACCAAAACTTGAAAACTTTCAAAAGTGTTAGGATAATTGAAAAATGCAATATGAAGAATGAGAAGAATTACACAAGGAAAACACACACACACACACACACACAAATAATGAAAATACTTTTAACATGTAGTAATATGCAAAAGCTCACAAGTGTGGAGTATTTAGTAAAGATTGAATTTGCTGAGTTACTAATGGTTTTCCAGAATAGTTTCATAACTGCTAATTCATGGCAAGGCATTCAGTAATAAGTGTAATTCTTATTGAAGTTTCCATAAATAATGTCCTTTTGCCAGACTAAGTTTAGTGAATAGCAAGTCACTGCAATATTTTTTCTTTATAAAGAAAAGTGTGCATGCTTGTTTTTATAAAGAAATTTATCCAAAACTTCTTACCTCTTCAAATCACCATTTTTTTTTTTTTTTTAAAATGTAAGTTCCATTGTAATCCTGTTATGGAGTGAGTGTTGCCAGGATAGCTGACCTATCCTAACTGGCTGCAGTGATAAAAAAGGAAAGAAAAAAATGCTCTATCAATTTCAAGTGGACATTTGAACTATACAACAAGACTTTGTCCCTGCAGTGTCACTGCTTAAGAGGAAGGACAATAGCTATGACATTAATAGTTCAAGAAGGTTTTTGTTAAACTAAATGTTATTCACCTATCATAAAAAAAGAGGGGAAGGGATGGAGATGTTGAGGATAATAAACAGTGAGAAAGAGCATATTTAAAAAAAAACAAGAAAAAAAAAAGATATGTGTTAGGGGGGTGCAAGGAAAGAGATGGATTTTTTAAAAATTTAATAATCCAATAGATTTTTATTACTTGAACATTATTTTTAGTGGATATTTGTATTTGAGTAGACACTATTTATTTATTAAAGAATATATTTTCTTTATTTTTGTTTATCAGCCTGAATATTAATAAATAGAGTTTCTACTCTAATATGAGCAGACATTAAAAATAACATTTAAGTAATCTGTTGGGTTAATAAATGTCTATTTAAAGAATCAGAGAAAAATCTGTTTAAAGGCACTATTAACTTTGCTCAGTCATCGACGTACTCTGCAGATGAGAGGTCAAAGCATGTCAGATTTAATGATGGTTTCCTCCAAGTGAGTGCAGGTTCAAATCTTGTTGGAAAGCACATATTTCTTCTAAGATTTCTCAAATATTCAGACTGGTAGATGAAAATAAATAAATATACTATTTAATAAATAAATGGAGCATCTACTCAAATATGAATATTCACTAAAATTAACATTTATTTAATATCTATAAAACAGAAGGGGTGTGTGTGTGTGTGTGTGTGTATGCTATTTAAGCACATCCACATTTCTCAACTGATTTTGATGAAATTCTACACACACACACATTGCATATTTACCAAGGTAGGTCAAGACCAACTTTTCATTATTTACATTATTTGGACTATTGTCCTCATTTTTGTCGCCATATTTATCACAACGTTTCGGCCGTTGTACACTCTGGCCTTCTTCAGGTGGTTGGAATGTTGAACTTAACCCTTTATTTCGCTTACTGGGGTAGACTGTTCTAGTTTCATGTACCATGTTTAATGGATGTCAGTTATCTAGTGTTAATTTCCCTCTGAAAGTTCTCTACTGCCTTAACTGGGTATTAAACTCACACTCTTTGGGTCCTGTCACTGGATCTAACCAATGCCTTTATCCACTGTGCCATGTGTCCTTGAGGACCAACTTTTCAATCTCCAGGCCCTCCTGGATTTGGCAGAAAAATCGATAAAACTGAAGGTGGGTATGACTTTCTGCAAAAACCAAGGCAAAGTTACACATTTTTACTAGATGAGCTGATGTTCTTTGCACTTAATGCAAAACATAAGTCATGTTACAAGGTTTATGTTTTACTGAGACATTTTGGTTTCACACAAAAAATTGGAAAGAACAGTGAGAAAAAAATCAGGTTTTTCATACTACTTATTATAAAAACTTCAATAACTTCATTTTTTTTCTGATTTTCTTCAAACATGTTGCAAAAAATTTTCCATCATGCAAGAAATAAGACAGTGTGATTTTAGTCCTGCTCATTTCCTCAGGTATAATGAAAAACTGTTCAAAAAGCCCGTTTTTCAGCCATAACTCCCTGGTTTTTCATCCGATGCTTTCCAAATTTGCCATGTAAATTACATATGACACACAAATTTTCTTGTATGAATGTTTGGTTTAGATTATTTCAGTTAAGTGGATGAAATCTGTGACAAACTAGGTCCAAAATCAGCTTTTTACCCAAAATGCCAATAGTTTCTTCATATGATTCCATCCTAAATTGGCATTCAAACAACCTTTGATGCAAAGATTGTTTGAGAAGGATTATTGAAGTGTGAAAAGGGGAAAATTCCTGAAGAACCTCTTCCCAGCTTTACAGTAAATGTGCAAAGAAGGAGGAGGGTCATTCATACATTTGCATCAAGCTCTGACATTTTCACTGTTTTTGTTTGATTATTAGATTTGTGAACAATACTATACTATTTGAAAGTTATTACGGCCATACTAAATTTACTGAATATCTAAAACATTGAAATGATTTAACCCCGAGCAAAGACCACACAAGAAGGCTTTATCAATAGAATTCCTTTATTAAGAACACTCAAACACTTGTGAAGGACATACCGTAAAAAAGATGGGTGTGGGTATCTTAGTATATCCAACGGATGATGCATGCAAGCGTGGACACAGCCAGACATTTCTAGATAGGGGTGTGCTGTTATACAATTGTAGCCATGTACACCTGGGCAACGCTGGGTACCTCAGCTAGTATGTATGTGTATATATATATATATATATATATATATATAAAGAAACAAAATTTATTAATAGATGCACATCAATAATAATGGTTAAATGTATACAAGCAAACATTTTGGAGAATTATTAATTTTTATTAGCATTCATAGTTTGGCTGTTGTACCCTTTGGCTTTCTTCAGGTTCTTGTCAGTTCAGGTAACTTTCAGAGAATTTCAAACTTAGCCCTTTATTCTATTTATGGAAGTAGATTGTTTTTGTTCTACTATCCATGTCTAAGAATATATCTTGTCAGTGGAAATGGTGAGCAATGACTGAACAGTACTAAATAAGAACAAGACTAGATATCCTTACATACGGACAGTGGAATGAGAGCAATCTACCATTGAAGATTAAATGAAGGCAGAATGACCAAAATGTTGTGATGATAACAATAAAGGTTATTGACAATAGTACAAATGTAAATAACAATAATTTTCCATCCCGGAAATTTAGACAGAAATTAATTCTTGGTTTATTTTTTTAATTTTATTTTTGTTTCTTTTTATTGATGTTTTACAGTTGCAAGAAGACAGCTGGTTTGAAATAAAAAAAAAAAATAAATAAGCCTCTAATGAGATTCAAACTCCTTGGGAAGTCTGCCTGGAGCAGCTGTCTTAGAGATTAGGCTACAACAACCAACAGGTTACAGAAGCTTAAATCTAACTGTACAGCTTTCATTCTTCATTCTGCTTCCCACCAAACACTTGAAATGTCATTGTCTTTGTTTACATATACTAGTAGTAGGAGTAGAAATATTATTATATATTATTTGAATTTTTCGTATGAAGCACTATGAATTCTAAATTTTTCAAATAATAATTCCTTCATCAATTCAGACCATCATTACTTGATTGATAGTAAACGGTACAAACTAAAATAAAAATACTGATTGAAAGTTGCAATGGAAAGCAAGATAAATAAGAAAGAAAATACAAGTAAAAAAATGAATAATAACTAACAATTCAGATAATATTTTGGAGAATCATTTGTCACAGGCAGATCAGTTTTTCAGACTGTACATTAAGTTTGGAAGAAAACCAAGATGATTTATTAAGCATTTGAAAAGAGGATTTTTAACCTTTCTTCATGGTACCTCCCCATAATGTGGTGGTTAACAATTTTATCCTGTCTAGGTGTTCCTCAATTGTGGCCTTGTATTACACTGGCAACTTACTTCATTAAAACAAGTGATAGCTTGACATGTAGGTTATCTATCAGTGAAAAAAGAGGGTATGTGATTTTCTGTTTACATATAGCTTAAAGCCACATCATATTGAAACACTAGTTCCCATATGATCACTGAAGTCACATTCCAATTCCTGCTTACTTCGTTATATTCCCTTATGTGCAAATACGCTTGGGAAAGGGTTAATTAGTATAAATTGTATCAAACAATTATTATCTAAAAAAAAAAAAAATTTCTGGCATTAAATAACCAGCAAAGGGTTGATAAACTATAAAGAAATAAAATCAATCAAAAACAATCTTTACATAGAGAATGGCATGCAAATTTTTTTCTACCTCAACCAATTACTGACCTCCTGACTTTTATATAAACCAAGGGCTTTGCGGTGAGTCTGTTGATTTTTTGCTCTGTGGTGTGTGAAGGATTGTTTTGAGTTGCAGATTTGCAAACTATGGACTACAGATCTGTGACCTAGTAACTATGGATTTTTGACTTTTGATATGTGAATTTGTTGATTTTACCACTTCTAGAACTCTTCAACTACAATCTATTTGGCTGGACATGAGCAACAGCCCTCAATCTGAGAGTCAAGTTGCTTGGGAATGCAACCTAAATCATGTGATAAGCACTATCCAAGGTTAAATACCTGGATGAGTCCGATACTTGAAAAGATCTTTGGAGAGAGAGAGTTCACAGATTAAACTTAAATATCTCTACTACATCTCCAGAAGTTAGTATTTCTTAATAATGTGTGTGTGTGTGTGTGTGTGTGCACATGATTGTGCATGTGAGAGAGTGAGCACAGATTCTAAACAATCCCAGAACAATTTTGGCAAAAGTGACAGTTTCCTTATTGTATCAGAAAATGTATAAAAGTATATAAAAACATGGCATCATTACCAAAATAATAGCTTAAATATATAAAATATGTACATTGGAATTTATTAAAATTCACTTGTAAACAAAATACATGAATCAATAACATTTGTGCAATCCCATATATTAGCTTATTCAACAACTAACAATATTCAATTCACTCCTGGATAAAAGTTCTATAGCCTTGACAATGAAGATCCAGAAGGAAGAATGACTTCAGTCATTATCTGATCTCTACCTTGGGTGCTTAAAGATATTTGTAAATATCTTCTGTCTAAAGAATTTGAAAAAAACAATAATAAATGACATTCCTTATGAATACATGAATAGAACAACTGCTAGATGAAAAGGGGCGGAATGTGGAGGCATGTGAAGCTTTGTTGGTATGGATTGGTTGCTACTATTTTATAGTTTAAGAGAGATTCCTATTTCACCTTCACTATAACTATGAAGGTGTCAACTAGATTATTCCAAACATAAAAAGCTAGTTATCTAGTTAGACAGATGTGCAAATCTGTCTAACTAGAGAATATATTTTTAATTGATTCATTTTCTATGACTTATCAACCCTTTACAGGTAATTTAATGAAAATATTTTTAGAATGTAAGAATTTTTTTTGGAGATAATTGTTTAGTGATACAATTCTTACTAATTAACCCATAGTTGGGGGGGAGAAGCGGTGGATTCATAACTTTTCCAATGATATTTGTATGTAAGTGAATATAATGATCATAACTGGAACTGAAACTTGGCTTCCAATTAACAATTCTGATCCATTACACCACTCACACATCCAAGCTTACAGCACCTGGTATTCCTAAGCAGTTACCCATCTAGGTATTGACCAGGCTTGATGTTGCTCAACTTTGGTGATCATATGGAAACCAGTGTTTTAATGTGATGTGGATGTAAGCCTATAGAATTTCAAATTCTCAATAGACATTATAGAACTTGAAATTTAGGTGAATATCACAAATATTAGAAAAGCTGATAAACAAAATAAATAAATAAAATAGTACATTTTACTAAAAAGAAAAATGCAAAATTATTAAGTAAAGTCACTACACCTTTCTAGTCAGATGAGTATATTCACCTTGATTGTTATTACTGAAAACATTTCATCCTATAGCCTTGAGATATCTGTCATTTACAATAACCTTCTCTGAATTTTGAACAGAAGCCTTTATTCAGTCTACAAGGATGGATTGTTCTTATTCCATTTCCCATGCTTAGGAAATATCCTACATCAGTTAATTAGCTTTAGTCTTGTTTTTGTGCCGCTTGTCTATATAACTTTTCCACACTACCTGACCCAGGGATTGAACTCATGACTGCTAGGAAATCAGATATGCTTGGTGGATTAAAGTGTTGGTTAAAGCATTAAGGGTTTCCTGTCAGTTGTGAATTAAATCACTGGTTCAGGTAATGTGGAAAAGTTATAGGCAGAAATGGACAAGAAACACAAAGGCAAATAAGAAAATTTATATGTTATTTTGTTCTTGTAGAGTAATTAGCTTTGGTTAAATGTAATTGGTAGTAATGCCAAACAAACAGAATTGACAAAGTTTGCAATAAACAACAACAAAAGAAAAGAACGGGACAAAAATAATACTAAGCAGACAATATATATATATATATATATATGCAAAACACAAGTAGACAAAGCAACAGTAATAAGGAAAAAAGTTCACAAACTAAGAATGGTGTTAACATACAAAAGGGATACACACAAGTGATTGCAGTATTCTGACTTCAAAACAAGAAAGAAGAAGAATATGGTGAATGAAACTAAGAAGTGGTCTATCTTATTGGCTAGGAAGAAATCCCTGCATGCATCTTATGATTTGTCTATAAATTTGGGAAGGGAGAGGTTTTTAACAGTCATTTTGACTAGACTGAAACCAATAGCTTTAAATCAGTTTCTAGTTCTTTCATCAGCAAAGTGAATGGAAGAAAGACATTAAACTTATATATGCAAGAGATACGTACAACTACAAAATGGGATTTATTTAAATACCGCCACAGAAAACATGATACTCAAGGTATAAAATAAATTTTAAAAAATTAACAATCTTTCTTGAAGCTTTTATTTTAGTTTTAATTTCAAGCTAATAGATTAAATTTAATATTTCCAATGGGCAAAATACTTTGCTGTATTTCAAAACTACTTTAAATTGATTGGAAGAAGTTTTTTTTTTTTGCTAAAATAGTTGCTTATTGTCCTCTTTTAGTCGTTTTTCATTGCAATGTAATTCTCTTTATTAAAAAATCTTCCAAAAATAAAATATACTTTCCTGAAACTTTGAGAGATATTAGCTGATTTAAAGTATAATTAATCCGATTTGAAACAAATATTTTTTACTTTAAGTTTAAAATATCACAGAAATGCATTTTTTTTAACACAGCGGCTATTTAAGCTGTTGACATGTTTGACAGATTGATGTTTATCTAATCTTGTTCTCAAGACTTTAGTCATAAAAATAATTGAATGTAATGTGAGCTCCATTTATATACAATTTTTAAGTACTAAGTAATCTTAAAAAATTAAGAAAATATTTTCCATAATATAATGTTTTATTGAATTTAAGATATTTTCTACCTTTAAATTTCCTATAGTTATTGCTCTTATTTTCTAATAGTGTAGCATATGGGTGCCTGTATCCTGAAAAAGTGGCACATTTATACACATACAAAAATATACAAAATTATTTAAAAATATTGGTGTTTGATGATTTGTACTAAGCTTTTCCATTTATGATTTGTAAATATAGTTTTTACTTAATAATATCATCTGAAGGGGTGAAATTAATACAGAATTTTAAAAGATTTAAAACTAAATAAATTATTCTTATTTATATATATATATATATATATATATATATATATATATATATATATATATATATATATATATATATTTTTTCTTGATACAAATTATTACAACAATAATTAACAGCTTTTCTGATTAAATAATGTCATGGTTTTATTGCATTTTTTATTTTATGGTTCAGAGCAGATTTTCAGTAAATGGTCTTTCTCTTTGACAAAAACAAATTGATGATTTATAAGTCCTGCTTTTAAGTAATATAAATATGAAGAGAATGGAATTTTAATTTCTGTAAAATAAGTGGGGGTAACAAACGTTAAAAAAAAGAAAAAAAATTTCCAAAATATTTCATTCATTTGTGAATAAATCTAGAAAATTTCATTAAAATCCAACATTTTATTTTATTTTTGCAAGAATTTCCAAAACAATGTGTTTTTAACTAAAAAAAAAAAAAAAAAAAAAAAAAAAGGCTAAATTTCCTGTACTAATCTTTGGCCCACCTGCTGACACAAGAAAAACAAGATTTTTAACCAAAATTTCAAACATGCTAGAAAGGATTAAAAAATTTAATCTGAACTTCTTTGGTCTTTCCTCTTAATAATAACATTTTGATGATAAAACTGTTTTTATCAAGTTTGGGGTCTTTTTTCATCATGATATGCTCTTTTTTTAAAAATTTTTTGGAGATACCAAGATTTATTAAACCTACAAGCTATAGATAAATAAACCAAGTAAATGTTAAGCAAAGTGGGGGAGGGAACTGGCTGAGAAAAACAGAGTGAGACAGAAATGTGATGAGAGAGTGGGATAAGCTGAAGTCCAACAGGAGAGAGACAGACACACACCAAACAGTAAACCAAACTAAATATGAAATCAGTCAAACAGGCACAATGGTCATGGCTAGCTGCTCATCTTGCCTTATCAAATATTATATCAGAATGAATTGACACAGAGGAAAGGTTCAAGTTAATTAACAAGGGAAATAATATATCCTATGTTAGAATTAATGTAATGAGGCATCAGTATGTTTAAGTATCTTCTTAGATACCTGGAATGGTTTTTTCCCCCATTAAAATAGGTGTAATCTCTGCAATATCAAAATACTGCTTAGAAAACATTAATATGAAATTTTTATATATATATATTATATATATATATATATATATATATATATATATATATATATATATATATATATATATATATATACAATAGAAATATAATTAATTTCAAGGTATGCAATATCAAGTGTTACCATGTGTAAATTCAAGAGTGGACACTGACAAACATATATGCACATTTCTATAATTATATTGATTGCAGGGAACACAGAGACATGATTTGAATGTTCCCTATTGGGGGTGGGAGACACCCATCAGGTTAGAAATTAAAACTTCTCATCTTTTGTCAAATAAATCTTTGGCATAACAGATAAAAATGCACATACATTATAGGGGCATTGATCGATTCATTTTTTATGGCTCATCAACACTTTACAGGTTATTTAAAGCCAGAAAATATTTTTAGATTGTAAGAATTTTTATTGGGGGGGGGGTAATTATGATTTAGTGATACAAGCCTTATTAATTAACCCATAGCTGGGTGGAGAAAGGTGGATTCATATCTTTCCCGAGGATATTTGTGCATAAGTGAATATAAAGAATCTAACAGGAATTAGAACTTGGCTCTCCAATTAATAATTCTGAAACATTATCCATTACACCAGCTAAGCTTACAGCATCTGGTATTCCCAAGTGGTCACCTATCGAAGTACTGACCGTTGTATTGTTTAACTTCAGCAATCATATAGGAACTGGTGTTTCGAGATGATGTCGCCATAAGCCTATTGTAGGAGCAGGGAAAGATATATACACACTTAATCAATAATGCTAGACCAGACGTTCTTTGTATTGTGTTATTTATAAAACTTGTGGTGGTTCAGGTAGTATGGCTGTTATTAACAAGGAGAAATGGAATCAATGAAACAAATTTGAATTTCAGTTTAAGCTATATTCATTTCTCATCAATGACTTGTGGGGGCTAGGTATAAATATGCTTCTCCCTACTCTCTGTCCAACCATATTTTGTCACTGGGATGCCATGATTTACAGAAAAGATGGTAGATGAGAGAGCACTTAGGTAAACCATCTTTCATAATTAACCTGCCATTCAAGCAATGGTTACAGTAACAAATGTTAAACCCTTTGTCAACCTCAACAAGAGCCTGCCATAAATAAAGATCAAACAAATTTGTTTAAAATCATCATTATTATAGACATTTCAATGGAAATAAGAGATAAATGAAAACTCAATAGACACACCCAAACAAGTTTATTGCTTTTACAACTGTGAAATAATTTCAGAAAGATTTTCTAAAATTGTCAAATAAAACCTAAAGAATTGTAGTTATTTAATGTTAAAAGTATTTTACTAAAAAATGCATCTAGTATTTTAGGCATATTAGAATTGTGTAAGTATGTGTGGAATTTCATCTTCCACTTGCCTGTAACACCAGTTAGCAAAACCACACAATTTTTGCAAAATCTTACACATAAAGTTGTTAGCCATCAAGTTAGAGGTATTTACCCAATCTAATCACCTGACAAAAAGAAAAAAGAAAGAAAAATGAAAGAAGAAAATAATTACTAACCTGACATTTCACAGGACCCAAAGATGCTAGATCAATAATAGTCATTCAGTCTTTGAGTCTCTTAAACAAAATCAAAAATATGATAGTATTTACTATTTATATTTTTCATTTTTGTAGACAACTTCAAAATTATTATTTACATGTGGACTATTGAACTCATTTTTGTTGCGGTTATTATAATGTTTCGGCTGTTGTGCCTTCTGGACTTCATCAGGTGTATGCTAGGTATACCTAGATAACCTACAGGGAATATCAAACAGAACCCATTATTTAATCTATTGGCACTCATTCCACCGCCTATGTCTAGGGATATATCTCATATAGTTCTTATTTAGTACTATAAGAGTTTTAGAAATTCTTATAACTGCCAATTTATTTAATGTCACTGATCAGATAGTTCTGCTAATTTTTAGTTTATTTTTACTTACATTTAACCTTTGCTAAAACTTTTAAAATGCATGAAAGTTTCACTGGTTATATTTAGTATAAACACCAATTGGAACTGATCCAAGAGGAGACTGAAACAATTGGATGATTATATCTCCAAGTATAAACTGAGTGACATGTGTGGCACTGACTTGTAAACTTCTCATGATAAATAAAAGAAAATCTGTGTTGACAGTAATTCCAAAAAATAAATGAGTTTTATAGAACCACAGAAGATGACAAGAATACTAAATGATGACAGAATGAATGATAAGAAGCTTGACTTAGTTGATTTAGCAACACTGACAACCAAGCCCTTGGAGCTACAATTGCTGGGAAAAAACATCATAAAGGCAACTGTATGAAAGAAATCAAAACATTCGAGGAGTAAGTGTACTAAATTTGTTTCATTATCAAGAAATATATTTTTTATTTATATCTTAGTGAAGCTGCCATCACTCATAACCCTGTTTGTTTACCTTTGTCTTAATTAAAACAATCATCTTTAGCAGAACATGTAATATCATAATGGATTTTAGCATGGACTCTTAGAATAGGTTTGGGGGTAAACAAAGCTTTTTGGATAATTTCACTGTGTAGCAGTAATGAATCACTTCCGTAGCAGGGAAATGAAGTGTGTAGGAATTATTTCATTATTTCAGGAACATATGATGCAAATACATATGTTTGCCAGTAGATATGTGTATACTGAGTACCTGCAACATGCACACAAAAAATAATTGGTCTGGTTTCAACTGAAAAATGGTAAAAGGTGATATTGCAGAGATTTTTCTAGCAAATCAAAAAATATAATGTATATCTCAGAATGCATTTCCAAATACAAAGACAAAAACAAATTCCTTTTCTGCTACTAACAACCACATCATGACCAAAAAGACTTAATAAAATCTTTTAACCTAAATGTAATGAACTTTATTTCAAATATGATGACTTAGAATGAAAGAAAAATATACATAAATAAATAAATAAACAAAGTATATAAATAAGATAAGCAATCTAAAGGTCAGGCTTGGAAATAACTGTAAAGTAATAGTCCTAAACAAAAGAATTAGGTATGGCAGGTTTCTTTTGACGGAGGACAGTAGGTGCAATGCTGAGACATGAAGACAGATTGGGATGGCCAAGGATGCATTCTAAAAGCTAAGCAGAGTACTGCAAAACAGGAGGATTTCTTTGGTGACAAAGAAAAGAGTACTGAGCTGCTATGTGACATCTGTCCTCCTATACATTAGCGAATGTTGGATGATCTCCTCAAAGATGAAGAAGAGACCCGAGGCAGGGGAGATGTGGTTCTACAGAAGGATGCTAAGGATATCATGGAGTGAGTGTGTGAACAACGATGAAGTCTTGGAGAGGATGTAAACAAGGAGGAAGCTTATACTTAACATAAGGAAAAGGCAGATGAAATTTCTGGGACATGTAGTGACAAAGAAGGGACTTGAGAATCTGATACTTGGAGGTCAAATAGAGGGAAAAAGAGACAAGGGAAAGCAATGCATGATATACCTGGTGGGCTTAAGCAAGTGGATGACAGAACATGGTCTGGGGGAGTTGGCAGAGGCATGAAACTTATTGAGAGCTACAAGAGATAGGGGGAAGTGGAGAGCCATGATCGCCTACGTCCTGAAAGAACACGGCACATAAAAAGAAAAAGGAGGAGCCATGATACATGGTCTGAAGATTGCTTGAGGTGTGAATCTGACAAGCACCATGGAGTGTTACCCCCAACACTCTTTCCTGTCTCCCTCTCTCTTTCCTGTTGCATTCTCCTCTCTTTCCTGCTTCATTCTCCTCTCTTTCCTGTCTCCCTCTCTCTTTCCCTGCTTCATTCTCCTCTCTTTCCTGTCTCCCTCTCTTTTTCCTGCTTCATTCTCCTCTCTTTCCTGTCTCCCTCTCTCTTTCCTGCTTCATTCTCCTCTCTTTCCTGTCTCCCTCTCTCTTTCCTGCTTCATTCTCCTCTCTTTCCTGTCTCCCTCTCTCTTTCCTGCTTCATTCTCCTCTCTTTCCTGTCTCCCTCTCTTTTCCTGCTTCATTCTCCTCTCTTTCCTGTCTCCCCTCTCTCTTTCCTGCTTCATTCTCCTCTCTTTCCTGTCTCCCTCTCTCTTTCCTGCTTCATTCTCCTCTCTTTCCTGTCTCCCCCTCTCTTTCCTGCTTCATTCTCCTCTTTCCTGTCTCCCTCTCTCTTTCCTGCTTCATTCTCCTCTCTTTCCTTTCTTTCTCCTTCATCTTTCCTTTCCCTCCTTTCCTGCTCTTTCCTGTCTCCCCCTCTCTCTTTCCTGCTTCATTCTCCTCACTTTCCTGTTTCCCTCTCTCTTTCCTGCTTCATTCTCCTCTCTTTCCTGTCTCCCTCTCACTTTCCTGCTTCATTCTCCTCTCTTTCCTGTCTCCCTCTCTCTTTCCTGCTTCATTCCCCTCTCTTTCCTGCTTCATTCTCCGCTCTTTCCTGTCTCCCTCTCTTTTCTGCTTCATTCCCCTCTTTCCTGTCTCCCTCTCTCTTTCCTGCTTCATTCCCCTCTCTTTCCTGCTTCATTCTCCTCTCATTCTGTTTTCTGTCTCCTTCTCTCTTTCCTGCTCCTTCCTCTCTTTCTCTTTTCTGTCTCCCTATCATATATTGTATGGTTTTCTTCTTTATGAAACAATATTTTTCTTTGCCTTTTAGTGAATATACACAAACAAGATTATCCTTTTACTATTTCTTACACAAAAAAATAGAAACTAATGATTGGTAAACATCAGTCAGTAAAAAGTAATAATATTCAAGAAGAGAATAACTTTCAAGTTATGGTTTTAGTGTCCTTTTGTGGCCCATGACAAACACTGTCACAGTCAATTAGTAGAATGTAACTTTTGTCATATGCATTTTTTCTATTCTATACATGTACAGCTGTACATTAATGGCAAGTGAATTTACAATCACTGTAAAAATGTCAGGCATTAATAGCAACATCGCTTGACAAAAAACATTTTTCTCTTTAAACTTACATCAACAGTGACAAACTGAAATTAGACATATGCTTAAGAGAGGAAGAAAATTTTGCCATCCTTGAAAAGAACAGGAATAGCTAAAACCAAAACACAACTGCTTTACAAGATCAAGGAATGAATTAACATACTCTTGTAAAAAAGATTTTCTTGTCTTGAGAAAATATTGCATTCATCATTAATGTATATAAAAGATACTTCATATCAAAATCAAAAAGAAAATTATTAATCTGTTATATAATAAGATCAATATTTGCTGTAATAGGGTATTCTGTATCCCATGACCCATTGTAGTCACATACTGTATCTACAGCAGCAATAGATGTATCAAAGCCCATTCTATTTTTTAAAAAAATTGTTCATCCAGACTGGAGGTTTACCAATACGATTAGGCTATTGTTCATCCAGACTGGAGGCTCACCAATACGATTAGGCTATTGTTCATCCAGACTGGAGGCTCACCAATACGATTAGGCTATTGTTCATCCAGACTGGAGGCTCACCAATACGATTAGGCTATTGTTCATCCAGACTGGAGGCTCACCAATACGATTAGGCTATTGTTCATCCAGACTGGAGGCTCACCAATACAATTAAGCTATTGTTCATCCAGACTGGAGGCTCACCAATACGATTAAGAGCCCAGTCTTCCTACTATATCTAGGGGAAGATTTGATTTGATTTTTTACAGCTTATCAACTCTGTGTGGGTTATTTAAAGCCAAAATATATTTGGGATTGTAAGAATAATTACTTTTTTTTTTTGCAAGTGGATATTGCATTAACAATTGTTTAAGAATAACAATGATTTTTTCTAGAGACAAGGCCTACTATTTAGCTCATAGCTGGAGGAAGGAGATAAATTTATACCTTTCCCAAGGATATTTGTGTGTAAGTGAATGTAACAAACCCGACTAGAATTCAAACTTTGCTCTCCAATTTCTTATTGTGAGCTGCTATCCATTACACCAACTGCACATCCACATCTAGGAGAAAAGTGAGGTGAATGAGAAACAGTTTTGGCCAGAACTTGAAACATTCTATTTATCTAATGTTTTATAAGAGATAAATAATGAAAAATCACTTATTTCACACATTAGATTAATTCAATATTAAAAAGGAGAATAATTTCTGCTTGGCTTTTAGAAATATGCAATCAAAGCAAAAATGTTTGTCTTTTTTGAGATGAGTACTCAAAGTCTTTATCTCATGTCAGTAGTGACACAGTATATAGTCTTTATGTACAGTCATCTTTGTTAATACATTTCTATAACTAATACACATCGCGATTCCTTTGTTTGCCTTCATAGTTCACCTTTGTTAAGATTAACATCAACAATATTACTTTCTTTTTTAATCAATTCATCCCAAGCAAGATGATAATGCCACTAAGATGCAAAGGGCTACTGGGATTAAAAGAGAATGAGAAGACTTTAGAAGGAAGTGGAAACCCAATCCTAAACAGGAAACAAGGGATAAACCTTTACACCTGTTCAAAAGACTGGGAAGGAGTGTGAACCAAATGATAGGAAAACTGACTTGACACAGGGAACAGTGAATTCATGACTTTGGTACTGCCAATCATTCTATAAATAAATATTTTCTTTGAGTTTGAAGCTGAGACAAACACAGGGGAAAACAAAATTGCCTAAATTCAAAAAGAAAATTTTCTTTTGGAGATTCTTAAGAACAGGAATTTCAAAGCTGTTAATATCTTCTTCAGGAGTTAATGAGACTGTTCAAAGTGATAGATAAATACCTGTGTCAAGAGAGAGAAAGAAATCAGTTGAATATTTGGGATTGAAAGCTGACATTAGTTTAAGAAATGAAAACATTCTGACACTATACAACCAAGTGTTATCAAAATTGTAAGGTTATTATACTCATGGCAACTGGAGACAAAAGAATCTTCCTGTTGGTATATTTCCCTATATTTCTTCTGATATAATAATTTATAAATGACATGAAACAGCTTTCTCATTTTAAGTACTTGTATTTCATGAGAGATTCACAGAGAAGGTGAATACATGTGGAAACTATACATCAATTATTATTTATTTTCCTTGTAAATCCTGGTGGTTTCATCAGGAATTCCATGGAGGGGCTGATGGTTTAAAAGCTTTGGGAAATAAATACCAATATTCATTTTGAACAAATCAGAACACACACACATATATATATATATATATCGTAAACAAGGGTAACTATACCATGTTGGAAAAATGCAACTTGAACAACAGGAAGAAAACTTATAAATCTTTAATAAGAACAAAATCAAGTATCCATCAGTAAATAAAAACAGCTAATCCAACACCAAATAAGCTACCCACATCAATAAAAATTCACAAAGAAATCATTCCATTATACATGATAGTCACTTGTTAAGGTTCAGCCTATACTTCATTAAGTCAATTTTTTGGAGATAAAATAAAAGCTATCTTTTGTCTAAAATTTAACCCAATAAAAGCAGTACTACCTATTTTGATAATCCAAATAGCTATATACTGTGAATCTATGCCACAAATTTCCAATAGACAAATATATGTCAATATAGAGAGACAAATTGAACACAGGGAAACCATGAAAAGAATATGTCAGTATCTAAATAAAAAAAATGAGGAAATATTAACATTCAGACAATATATTTCCAGTATCAAATAAATATAGAAAAAACAAGAAGGCCTAAGTATAAAATCACCACTTTCACTAGTGATTGCTAACATCTATATAGAATACTTTGAAGATTAGGTCCAGAAAATGACATCATTAAAACCTATATGATTACACCTTCTTACTTTGGCCATATCAGAAGAATGTGCAAACACTGGAATTACTGACAATCAAGTTCACCATACAAAAAAAAAGAAAAAAAAAAAAAGAAAAAAAGTTGCTTCCTCAAATGGTCTACTGATAGGAAGGTCAATGCAGACAGAATTATATTTAAACAAAGTTCAATATCTCTTTTTGTGTGAAGAAAGGAATAGTTCATTGCCTACAACACTTGTCCAAACTTATTAGCAGTAACTAATAACTTACAACATGAACATAGGCATCCACTGGAGAGGAGAGACAACAGGGAACCCTCAACCCAGGTCAATAGGTTATTTGCATTTATGTTTGTAATACACAATAATGCATAATGATGCAGTATGATTGTTTTATATAATCCCAACTTTATATCTCCATATATAGATATTATTATTAATGCTTGTGCAACAGTGTTGCCAATTCCAAATATATCCTTTTGACTCTGAAATCTTGGCAAAGTGTCACTTATTGCCCATGAATATGAATTGACCTATATGCTCAAAACAGCCCACTCTCACCAAATTATGTGAATTTTGGATCAGCAAAAAATGCTTAAGATAACCAAAAATAAAGTAAGTGTTCATAACCTATATTACATAAGAAAGGTAAAAGGGAAAACTTGAAAGAACTATACAACACAACCTCCTCTACAAGTGAAAAATATGATCAAAGACTGCATATATCCATATAATTGTGGAAAATACTATAAAAGAAAAAAAGATCTTTCCTTTAAAAAACAGACTTAATGAACACTATGTAGAGAAAGGAATAACTTATATCAGATTAAAAATCTAAACTTTATGGCACAAATTAACTGAGGTACATGAAAAACAAAAATAATAATTAAACAGAACAGGTGTAGATTTTAAAAGCATGTGGATACAATAAGGGTATCCCAAATTTCCAGGAACCAGTTCTATAAAAGGCAAGTAATCTTTAGGAACCTATTTTGCTTATTTTCTTTTCAATCTGAGAATGGAAACAAATAACTTTATAGTATCAAAAAGAATTAAACCATTTTGATAATTTAATAAAAATCATTTATTTATCAAGATATTACCAGACTGAAATTCTGTTCTCAGCATATTTTTGTTCAGAAGTATGACGCTTTTTGACTCTAGCGTCATCAGCTGTTTTATGGTTTCTTAGCGACATTAAAACTTGTGGAGTGAGTAGCCATGGTCAAATGTAAAATAAGTAACAGAACTGTCCAACAAACAAAATTTACAAAGTTTGCAATGAAAAGTAAAAGGAACAGGACAAAAGATAATATCAAGCAAGCAAACAATATATTCGAGACAAATTAACAGCAATAAGGCAAAAAGTTAACAAAGAATTGGTGTCAACACACAAAAGCAAGTTTAGACAAGTGAACATAGCGTTCTGACTTCAAGACAAGACAGACTGAGACTGTGTCAAATGAACACGAGAACTTGCCTATTTTATTGGCTAGGAAAATGCATTTGTGTGCTTCTGTCTATGAAAGAGGAGGGGAAAGTATTTTGCAGTCATTCCATTGCAGATTGAAACCAACAGAACTGAATTGCTGTGGTCCCAAAGATCCAATGGAAAACCTATCAAATTTATTTATGACTAGAAGATTTTTTATTTTTAACTTCAAGATGATTTTAGTCAGAATAAATTATGTTCATGACAGAAAACACTCTTTCAGTTTCCACAGAACTTACAGCAATGGTATTAATTATATCTTTAGCTCTTTGGATAGTCTTGCGTACAACATGTTTATGGTAATTTCTCGTTCTGTTTTCAATGGAATCACAGAAATCATTAACAGAAATCTCATGGTGAAATACTTTACAAAAGTCCAGCAACTTTTCTTCAGCATCTTTCCTGGGAACTACAGCTTCTTCCATATTCCAAGAATCCAACAACTGGTTCGTGCTAACAGGTAGGATGCCACCACTGTGTGGATATCAGTGCTGTATGTGTGTATATTCAGGTGTATCAAAAGTATTTTTCTTTTTAAAAGACCTTTACTTCAAAGTTTATTTCATATAGATATCTAAATGCTATCTATGACTCTACCATATTATTAATATTATTATTACATATATCATTATCAATAGCATTCAACTGAACATCTTATTTCAGATGCTAGACTGATACCAGTAAAGGAATTCTATCAATTTTAAGGTATTTAAATCTTAGCATCTGAAGCTGCTCATAAAATTTGGAAAGTGAAAGGAAATAGTATTTGACTGTATTGCCCCAAACATTTTAAAAGGTGGTGACTTGTTCCATGGAATAAAGTCCAGAAATAGATGACCATAAGCTGTTGACTGATGCTTTAAAGCATTTGGTAGCACTTGAAAACTCGCAAAAAAGCAAGGGTTATTGAAAATGCCTTATAAACATTGCATAAATTTCAAAAGACGTACAGAACCTCCCAAATTGTTCCCTATGAAGCAGAAAAAAAAAGAAAAAAGAAAGAAAAGGAAATGCTTTTGATAAACCATATTTCATTAATATAAGTAAAAGGTTTGTCACTTAGCTGATTGAGGTTACCTTCAGCATCTTGACTCCAGAGTTTTGTAGACAGACCCTATAGGAATCACTGTGTCCACTCATCAGGGAGGTATCAGCAATTAACTACTTCTCAATTTTTTTTTTATACACATTTTCGTTGGTGCAAGTTTTTTTTTTGTTTTCTTTTTCACTTTACACTCACTTTCTAAATGTGTTGTTATAGAATATTGTTCAGTGAGTGCTGCTGGTAATAAAACAGTGCTTGATTTAAAATAACAGCGCTAAGATTTATACTAAGAATAAATATACATTTATTCATCACTGTTTGGTGCAATTCAGTTTCATGCACATGGCAATTGTCAGGCACAAATTGAAAACTGACTGTTGTAATGACTTCTAGTTATGGAGTATGATAAAGGATCACGTGTATAGTAAAAAAGTCAGAGATATCGAAGAACTCAAGGACAGAATAAAAGGTGTAATATCAAACATTCCCTGTGAAATGTGTGTCAAGTCACTAAATTGTACTGTTTATCGTTGGTATTTGGGCATCAATCTGGTGGACAGGCAGAGATTGGTCAGTAAATTCTGAATAAATGATTCCTCTCATACTAGTGTTAACATAATTTTGACTCACCGTGTTTATAACTTACTGTTAAGATAGTGGAGCAGTCTATTTTACCCATGAGAAATATAAACTGGCAAAAAGTGATTTTATTACAAAAAATAAATAAATGTAAAAAATATATACTCGTGTACACATATATATAAAATATGAATTTATATATATATATATATATATATATATATATATATATATATGTGTGTGTGTGTGTGTGTGTGTGTGTGTGTGTGTGTGAGATGCTTTATATTTAGTTGACATGTGGGAGCAAAAAGTTTTTGGAAATGACAAAATTTATGGCTACTCCTGTAGCTTTCACCAGTGCTTGTTATTGAATAGATTTTCAAATTCACTGGACATTAATAAAATCAGTGTGAAAATCATCAATCATTTGGTCACAACACCTGATAAAGATTTTTATTGCTTTTGCCTCATTCTTTTCTTTTTTGTTTCTTACTCTGATGTGTGTGTGTGTGTGTGTGTGTGTGTATGCATGTATGTATGTATATATATATATATATATCATTAAAAATGACTGACAAGGTGTAGGATTAAGTTTTTTTAAATAATTTTTCATGTATTCTTAGAATTTGTTTCTTTTATATATGATAGAGACATACAGACAAGTAAATGAATTCAACTAGTATACATCCTTTTCATATTTTCATACCCAAATACATATAAAAACAAAATTATACCAAGAATAATCACATTTCTCATAAACTAAGTGGATAAATGGCAACAACAACAACATAAACTTATTTGTAAATACATTGGAAATTCCCTGAAAATGCTCCGACATTACTGCCACAAGTTATTTTACAACACACTAAATTTTTTTTTTTACGTTTTTAATCATTTCATCCAAAGCAAGGTGATAATGCCACTAAGACACAAGGAAAAACATTAGTGACAAGAAAGAACAGGATTTAGAAAGACAGAAGATGTCAATCGATGTTGTATTTAAGTTTTTAAAGATTGTAATTGACAGGAAAGCAAGAAGCTCGAAGAGAATTCCACATGTGAGAAGTGTGAGAGAAGAAACTATTAGAATAGAAATTACAGTTACATCTAGCTATTTCAACAGTAAAATGATGAGACCTAGTTGCCAATCTAGTACTACACTTAAATTCATGAGATTGAGATACCAAAGAGGAATACACATTAGAACAATTGCCATGAAAATATTTATAGAAAAGCCATGTGGAAGTCACACTACAGCAGTGGAAAAGTGACTAAAGCAGAGATGCTAGGCCAGGATCAATAATTCTACAACATCTTTGGATTTTATCAAAAATCAGGAGATATATAGCAGGAGCATCAGACCAAATGCAACAGCAATATTCAATGTACAGACAAATGTTAGATTTATAAACTGTAACAAAAACTTCTGGTTACTTGAACCTGTTTTCCATAATGCATCACTCATAACATAGCCCCACTACTGACATCACCCAAATGCCAACCACTTTACTCGTCAGCTGAACAGTAACAGTGAGTGTATTCTTCATATCTAAAGCTTACCAGACTTTTTCAATAATAACTATTAGCATATCAGTAGTTGACCTAGAGAAACAAAAAAAGCCATATTGTCTCAAAGAAGACCCTGCAAAGTGAAATGCTTCACCAATTTGGAGTTGATTAGAGCCTCTAGTATTTTGCCCAAAAGAGGTAAAAGACTAATAGGACAATAATTTGAGAAATTGGAAGTTTCACCAGAATTTTTAAAGACAAGAACTACAGAAGAGGATTTGCAACAAGCTGGAAAGCAAGAAGCAGCAAGACATTTATTATAGAGTTTAGAGAAAACAGGAGCCAGTTCAGGAGCACATTTTCTTAGAACAATTGCACGAGTATCATCAAGTCTGCATGCCTTATAGGGATCTAGTTTGAAGATGATAGCAGAAACCATGGACAGAGTTATATGTATATCACAGAGTAGGGATTCAGTTCTAGGTGGAAAATCTGTTGTCAGTTATAGGCCGAAGCAAGTAAATCAAAATTTCTGTTGAACTGTCCACCCACACATCCGTTTCTCTTTCCCACCATTTCTCTGGGAGTCAGATCTCACAGTCACTCGTGCGTCTTATCTCTGACCATAAATTCTTATCTACATTGTATTTGCTGCTACTCAAAACTCTCTTCCTCCATCACTGCATTGTCTATTGATAATTTCTAATTGAAAATGCTTTTTATATTTATAAATTAATTGACCATTGATTAAGAAAATATGTTAGACGACTACATATCATACTCATCTTTGGAATAATGTATTGAACTTGATTGCAAACTCCTACTCCCACCGACCACAAGCATTTTCTCTTCCAATCAATTTAATTCTACCCAACATAGCCAGTATTTGAACTTCTATTTTATGTAGAGTGATTAATTTGCCTTTGTGATTTCTGTTCTGTTAGAAACTGACAAGCAAGGTAATACAACACTGTTAGGGCCAAACATGCACACAAGTTTTGTAGGCTACACAAGACATTGCTGATGAGGTTCCTATAGCAAGTAGGTTTTTACAAGATGAAGTTGCTAGCCTCATGCCCAAATGGTTTTGATATTGTGCTATTTAACCCATAGGTAGGGGGAGAAGAGAGAGATTCATACCTTTCCCAAGGGTATTTGGAGATAAGCGAATGTAATAAACTTGAATAGAATTCAAACTTGGCTCTCCAATTACACATTCTAAGCCACTATTCATTACATCACCCCATATCCCTTAGAGGCAATGGTGACTTGTTTATGATCATTCGTTATCATGAGTGCATAAATGTGTGTGTGTGTATATATGCGTATATATAATCTGGGGGGTTGGAGAGTGAAACCTGAAGGAATAATAAAAATATTAGGGTACTAGTATATATCCTTTAATTCATTTATTGATTCATGTTGGTCTTTCAGTGGCTTCTCAGGTGAATCAATGAAATCTGTCAAAATTACATACCTAGGAAGTGAAATAAATTCTGAAAAGGATGTGAAAATTCACATATCTAAAGCCTGGTCTGCCTTGAATAAAATGGATGTAATCTGGAAATCTGATCTACCAGACAAACTCAAACGAAGCTACCTTCTTGCAATTGGGGAGTAGGTTTTAATCTATGTTGCCACTGTTTGGATATTAACTAAAACCCTTGAGTCTAAGCTTGATGAAACTTACACTTGGATAGTGAGAGCCATACAGGAACTTGCAAGTGATCTATTGCTCTGGACACCTAACCATGGCACAAGACAGGGTTGGCCACCTAACAACTACCTATATTGACTAACTATGTAATGGCACAGGATGCTAATGACCTTCCAATCTTGATGCAGGACAGTGATGGTTGGCATGATAGACTCATGAATGTTTGACTGAATAAAAATTTAGTCACTAGTTGTCACATATGGTGATGGTTGAACTGTTACTGTTGTGGGTTAAACTTCATTTATTTCTCATGGATATGTTGGTATCCAACTGACACTGTAACAAAAACTTCTGGTGACATCACCTAAATGCCAACCATTTATACACTTTACTTGTCAGCTGAACAGATAATGACATAACAGTAACAGTGAGTATATTCTTCATTCAAAAATCCATCAGATGCATACCATATTTATTGATGAGTATATAAAAATTTTATATAGTAGTTAACAAACACTTGCAAGTCCCTGACACTATTCACTACTATCAGGGACTTGTAAGTATTTGTTAACCCCTAATGAATATCATCAATTGTAGACTATTGTAAATGTTTCATGCCATCAAATATTGGTCAAGGATAAATATTCTTGTTATAATGGAGATCAGTTTTCAATTTCCAAACAGAGACAATCAATCCACTTTCCACTGTGTGTGTGTGCGTGTATGTATAAAAAATATATGAACAGTAAAAATGACAATACATTTTACAGTTTTGATTTTACAATTGAAATAACTAGATATAATTGTATATTCTATGCTATCAGTTTGAACTTCTCGCTTTCCAGTCAACTTTGATCTTTAAAAATTTAAATGTAATGTCACTCATTAACTTCTCTCTTCTTAATTCCTGTTCTTGTTCCTTAATGATGTTTTCTTTTTCTCATATTCTCTCACACTCACTAATCTCTTGTGTCTTAATGGCTTTATTGCCTTTCTTGGGGTGGAATGATTTTAAAAAATTTATCCCAATTTATTAAACCCAAAGTAAATTTCTCTCAAACAAATGGGCATTATATAATTGATATATGTAAATTATATAAGCATGAACTATATATATATATTATTCAAACATATTGTTGTAACCTAGTGAATGTTGCTAAATAGAATAATCCCACGAAGGTTAATAATGAATGACAATACTTAGGACAAGAACAACACATATAAGATTTGCCAGCAGTGTGTAGAAGTAGTCAACTGCTAGAAGTGAGTCAAGTGAATTCCACAATGAATTGCCAACTGCAGACCAACATACAGTATTTATGTGGATGGGGACATACCCATTATTGTCTGTAGGGATGGTACAACACATATATTGTTAAATATATTCACCATCAAAGATGATACTCTGTTATATTGACATAGAAGTTATTGTCGCATAGCAAGCTTCTATGTCAACATAACAGAATATCATGTTTGATGGAGAATATCTTTGTTTAAATGTCCATATAACCACTCTGAAGATGGCTCATATAAGCTGAAAGCTTAGATCAAGGAATAGCATAATAAAAAAAATATCCAAATGCTGTATAATTTTTGTCTTTATTTTTTTAAAGCAACTATATGACACTTAGAATGGCTCATGATCAAACATAATAGACATTCATTGTCTGCTATATTTAACAATATATGTTTGAATAATGATCTTCTGCTCCAAAACACTATATATAAATATATATATATATATATATATATATATATATATATATGTGTGTGTGTGTGTGTGTGTGTGTGTGTGTATGAAAGAGAGAGAAGTATGAGCCAATATTTACATTACTGAGTATTGTAAGTTATACAAATATCAAAATTGATTTCAGCAACTCTAGAAAGAGAAAAAGTTTAAAATCATCTGTTCTTCCAATGTTAGATATACACTTTCACACAGTAATGCACTTGTGGACCTGAATATTGATTGTCAATTCCATCTCACTCCCCAC
Organism: Acanthosepion pharaonis; assembly: GCA_903632075.3. Taxonomy (NCBI): domain Eukaryota; kingdom Metazoa; phylum Mollusca; class Cephalopoda; order Sepiida; family Sepiidae; genus Acanthosepion; species Acanthosepion pharaonis. Next base: position 557,969 of record CAHIKZ030005594.1, on the reverse strand, counting down.
TGCCTTCTTTTTAAAACAACGTTTAAATTAATCAAACCAAACTTTCCATTATTAGAGTCTATTTCTACCTTTAAGAGAATGGATATTTCCTTGAACACTCAAGAGTATAGCATATCTCATTCTTAGACTCTGTAATGCAGCAAACCAAGACAGATGCTTCTCTTATTCTTTTTCACTCTAAAACGTGGAAGTAAACACAAATACAGAATTCCCAGGTTACTTTGCTTTCTCTGACAAAAAACTGATAATTAGGCTTTTCTATGAAGAAGGTATTCAACTGCACACCTACTCAATCAGAATCTGACATAAGGTTGAGTTTAACCTTTATCACTCTGTATGTGACTTCATTTGTTGTACAAAAAGTTTATCCTTCCACTAAAGGTGAGTGATACCTGAAAGATAGTGTTTGAATTTCATAGTTGTGATGTCATATCCTGCTATGGCAACAAAAAAACATCTGAGTGAAATTAACAATAAGGATACTGCAATTGAGAGGCCTTGAAAGAGAATGCAGTGGAAAAGGAAGAAATATTAATCATACAGAGTGTTAAAGGTTAAAATGGGTTGGTAGGCTATATGTACATGGACAAAAATTGCTCAAAGCCCCATGGCACTTACCTTTTAGGGGATCCCTGAGGTACCAAGTAATGACCTTGACCCCTCTCTCAAAGGAGAGGTAAAGCCTGAGTGGTGGCTCCCTGAGGCTTGGGCACATGATATTAATTTCTATCAAGTTGTTGCCATATTTTATAAGTATTTAATGAACTTTGTCACATTATAAGTATGTAGCTCAAAAGAGTGTTTATTGATCACTACCATTGTTCAGTAGTGGACAGTTGGTTGCATTGCAACATTAGTTTCCACAGTCTTCTTGAGACCAATTACAAAAGGTGGACTGCCTCTTGCTGAAAATCAAATTATGTCTTTTCATCAGGAGAAAAGTTTTTTGTTTTTTTTTCTTGTGGTGTTAAACAGCACATGTATGTCTTATATTGACTGCTTTTATTTCTGCTCTTAGTAGGGAAATTTCACCAACTACTTATCAGTGAAGGAGAGAGAGGAAATGAGTGAGATTTTTTTGTTTGCTACTATCTAGCAGTTTTGAGTTACTAGTGTTCACTAAGAGGCAAAAACTCTTACTGAAAAAAATGATGAGGAACTTTTATTTATTTATTTTTTTTTTTCAAAGAAATTTTGCCTTCTTGCTAATTTGTTAATACATGGACAAATGAAAAGCCACTCAAACCTGTCACATCTTTCCTCTTTCTTTTTTGCAATGGATGGCCAATGCCAATTCCAAATTGAGGACTTGTGACCATCAACTGATTATCAAACACACAATGTTTCAGAAATATGATATATATGTCTATTATTTAGGAATTTCCTTTCTTTCCCACATCCTTAAACTTAACTTATTCTCCTTTACTACACATGCATAATGCTAGTTTGGTACAAGGCTACTGTTTTGAGCACTTGGTGAAGATTGAATTTATTGCAATGGTAAAAGTCTGCTAGAATTGTTTAACCAGAACTCAATGGAAAAACAACCAACATTTTAGATATTGTGCCAAGGTTAGTTTAGTTTGGTACAAGGTCACAAATGTGGAGCACCTAATGAAAGTTGAACTCATTGGAGTAGTAAAAACCTGTAAGACTATCTCTTATAGTAAGATGCATTGCTGCTAGATTTCATGGCTATAAATAAAATGTGATCACTGGAGAAATAGGTTATTGTTTATTGTTGCAAACTTATATCCAGTTTGCTTCCTTCTATCCATTTCATAATGACAGGGTTTTTCCCCCCGTCTCAAAATGACAACATTATTGAAGTTATACTATTGCCACATCAAACATGTTTGAGGTGATGCTAAGAGGTTCTTGGCCCCAAAAAGATCTTCCTTCCAAAAATCTGATGTTTGAGAACTTTTAAGCACCTCCTTGTAGAACTATTCAAGGCTAACCAAATCCTCTTCTTATGAACATTTCTCTTAATAATATTTTTAAAATAATTCAGCAGATAACATTATTTTATTTATGTTAACTAGATTTTTGCTGCTTGCCTTACTTTGTTTCTATTGTTTGGTAATGTGTTTGAAAGATGGCACGTTTATTACAGTCACTATGCTTCTTGGCCTTTTGGCTAAGATCAAAGTATAGTATCTGTTCTTATTTTTACTTAATTCACTCTCTCCACTTCTATCGTCTCTTCTTTCTTTCATTCATTCATTTTCTTACTGAAACCATGTAGTGTCTTTTTCCTTTTTTTTCACATGATCAAAACAGAATAGTCCATTATTCAACATGATCAAAACAGAATAGTCCATTATTTATGTGGTATTGGCAGAGTGTAACAGTTGTGTGAACTAATGAAGAGAGGGACAGGCACAATTATAATAGAATGCTTTTTTTATTTTTTAAAAAGATGACTTCATGACTCATCAATTCCTATACATCTGTAATAACATGTCAAACAATGTTGCTGGTTTTTTGGGGGTAGAATTGTCATTTTTTTATTGGTATGACATAGGTGGTTAACAATTGAACAAAGCAAGACCTATCTTATAAAGACTAGGAAAAAGGATATTTATCAATCGGAAAGACAAAATGAAGCATATCAGAAATCTAGTGAGAAATTGTTCATCATCAAATATTAGATAATTTTTAAAACATCAAAAAATTTTAAGTGCATTTGAATTCTTATGATGCCATTTATTTCAATGTAGCAAAAGAGTTTACTTTTGAATATAATGTAGAAAATTCAAATTTTATTGTGATAAAACTATCTTATACATAATTATAAGGGACACAACACTTGAAAAAAAAAAAAATAAATAAAAAAGGGACATTCACATACAGCTAAATATTGCATTAAAAAATTAATAAAATTGTTTTTGGCCTAAACAAGAAAGGATTCCCCTACTACACCCAAAAAAAAAAAAAAAAAAAAAAAAAAAAAAATACACAAAAATAAAAAAAAATGAAACATAACTAATGTTTAATCATTTTATTTGATTTTGGAAAGAGGGTCAAGCCAAGATTTTTTCAGTACCAATTGATAGTGATAAATTTTATATGAGGTAATAAAAATAACTTAAAAAGAAAAAAGAAAAATAAGAAGCCTGACATCCAGATAACATAACGTGATATGACAAAATACCATGTGTCCAGCCATTTTTAATCTTGGTAGACTTACACAAATGCAGAACGTGTTGCCATGCTTATGTGGGTTGCCTATTGATTCAATATTGCTTGGTCGATACATGAAGAGTGGTCGGGGATGTGTTTAGCAGAGAGTCAAAAGCAAGGATTAATAGTTTTATTAGCAGTTCACGATATAATGGTTAAACCATGTAAACGTGGGTGGTAATGATAATCTTAACAACACATGTCACTACCTTAGCCATTGAAAGTAACTTATGATTCCTGCCTACTAATGACTCTTGGCTTAGCTTGAATCTCTAACACAATCAAGTCCATCGTCTGTATTAGTAATGATCAGTGAAGTTATCCATCTTAGAATTTTTATAACTAAAACAGATTCTACAATGATTACGTTTTGGCACATTCCTAAGTGAAATTATCTCTGTAGGTATATTTGTAAAAGCTTCAACGTTGTCAAAAGGAAACTGACATGAATAATGTAATGCCAATTTTGGGGGCATGGCATACAACAGAACGTTTTATTGCATATCTGATGAATGGACATTTCTGACAAACGTATTCTTGTCAACATCCAAATGAGAATGACTTAAAGAAAAGATAATTATGATTTTTATCATGAATATGTCTGTCTTGACAATATTGAATGTACTGATGAGACAGATGAATCCTTTCTTGTATTTATGATATGAGGAGGGATAGTTTTATGAGCAATATCAGGGATTTTGTAATTATAGCTGTAATGACAAATCATTTCTTTTATAATACAGAAAGCAACAAAGTTATAGTATTTACAATCAGATTAATGTCCTCATGTTTTGAAGTATGCCAGTGGGTACAGTGGCATACATCCTGTGATAATAACAACAAAGATGAAGATACTAGTCTGAATGTAAATAATGGTAATATTAACCATTTTCTTATAAAGAAACATTTGGCATTCATTGACCAAGCAGCCAGTGCTGCTTTCAGTTGAAATCTATAAAATCTTCCTATTAAAACAATTTTTCAGGAAAATTGTTTTCAAATCCACTTTTATTGCTCTTTCCATCACCAATGGCAAGCTTGTTTCTCTATCTTTTGTTTAAAGTAGTGTGGAATGGAAATATCTTGATTATGTCATTATTTTATATATGCTATTCATCTTAGTTGTTGCTGCTGTTGAAAGTTCTCAAGTGATGTGGTTTCTGCTATCTGGTACAGTTCTTTGTTTGTGATTCTGTATTGCCAGATTATAAGATTTGAAGAGAAATGTTCCTTGCTGAGACCTACATGCCTCATTTGCTGGAAGCTATTTTTAACCAAAGATCAGAGAAAGTGGTTGTATACAGCTGACAGTTTAGATATTTCCATTCATGCACTATGTATGACATCCATATGAAAGTTTTGATCTGACAAGACATAAAACATGATTTGAGTTTTTAAGCTAATGTTTTGGTTTTGTAGCAACTTGCAATGTTGTGCAAAACTACTCCTGGCACAGTTCAATCTATGTTCAATTTCCTTATCTCCTATACTGAATTTGTTATAACTGATCCATACATCAAAGTATTTGAAATGTTTCCAAAAGCTGAATTTTTTTCTTAAAACACAGAAATTCAGAAAGAAAAGTAATATTATCAATTATTATTCATGCAAACTAAATCCAGGGATTAACAAGATTTGTTACTAACAAAATAAGCAGTAAGTGGTATACTAAATCTCATCAGACAAGGCAACAGGTTACAGTAGATTTTATATGAAAACTGCATTGCTTCTTGGCACATCTGTCAATGCAAATGAATTCATTGAACTGCAGTGTTGTTTCTATTTCTGGCGAATTTTGGCCTTTTCAGTTGGAATAGTGTGTTCTCTACTCATTGACAACCGCTACCATTTTTTTTTTTTTTTTTTTTATTAATATAATCAATTTTTTTTTCTTTTTCAGTATAAACATGAAAATTAATTATTAGTAGTTTTTTGTCCATTGGATAAAAGCAGATCATTTTCTCTTCTTTCTCCCAACTATTAATAAATATATTGCTTGGGTGTCAGGGACCAATTCACCCCTGCACACACAGCTTACAAAAATCATTGTAGTTGCACTTAAAAGGGTTCAAGCACATGCAAAAATATGTAGTTTGACCGGAGTGCTTTAAATATCTAAGAGCAGCCCAATGTTAGGTTCATGCTCTTATGGGAGTAAGTAACTGACTTTGTATTCAATTTTGCTTCTCTGTATGTGTGTGGGAGGGGGAGACATACAAATAAATATTTACCCAACAATTTTCATTCTACAACTGAGAATAAAACACAGCATCTTTTCTTTTTACAGTTTAAAAAAAAAAAAAAAAAAAAAAAAAAAGGGACAAAGAATAAAAGAAAAGAAAAATTGGAAAAAAAAAAACAAAAAAAAAAAACTAATTTTTGCAGCAAAAGCATCATCAAAACCACATAAATCTTATTTGTATTTACTTTTTTATCACAGTCTGGCCAATGTGTTCTTCAACCTTGTATGCTTGCTTTTTTTCCTTCTAGATAGATCAAAGATTTCTGTAATGAATCTGAAAAAAAAATCTAGCTTTCTCAATAAATAAGAGCATTTTTTTTTTTCATTTCTAAGTCATCTTTATAGTGATTTTCATTTTTTTTATTACAGGAAATAAGCATCCACAGTGTGATTAAATTTCTGTTGGATCTGTTTATTCAGCCTTTTGTTAGGCTCATGTAAACAACCTCCTTAACTATATGTAAACCTTACTTTTGTTTTTTTAGTAATCCTCACAGTTTATCCTTTAATGAGGATCTCATTTTAAAGAGAAGGGCTTCTTTTCATATATGTTCTGCCATGCCCAACTTAATGGTGTCACAAGATTATAGCTTTTTAATATTATTCAAGTCTAATTATTAACTGTCACCTGGTTTTGCCACTGAGTAATATAACAATTAATTATATTATTATTATTATAATATAATATTAATTATGTTAGAAAACTCCAAAGAACACATTGGCTGAAAAATACTAAACTGAATAACTTCCGGAATAAGAACTTCTTACAATTTCAGACAATATTTATCACTGTTTAATTCTGCAAAGGATATATGTATACATAAATCAAATACAGGGTTGAAGTTAACATCAGCATTTTAGTTTAATTTTGTCTTATGTCAAAGTGATTTCTTTAACACAATTTTTTAAATAAAAAAAAAAAATAAACACACATAAAAGAAAAAGTTTGAAAGTTTATATTTTTACAAAAACCTATGAAAAATAAAATTCTTATAAAAGAATTCATTTAAATTTCAGCAAACTATATAGTCATCTATAGTCTCTTATTGGTAAATTAATTCAGATAAGCAAGACAAACTATGAAAGAGCATTCTTTTAACTTAATCTCTTATAAAAAAAAAAAAAAAAAAGTAAAAAAAGTTAGCGATATCTTTGTTTTACAAAATTTCAAGAAAAATAACACAGTGGGCTTGCACAATAGAGCCAAGTGGATATTTGTGTTTTTTTTTTTAGCCCTTTGAATGATTTTCAACTCAATTATAGAACTGAATTAAAGCTATTTGTACTTAAGAGGAAGATTAAAACAAAACTTTGATATTTATAAATAAAATATAGGGGCTTAGATCTAGAAAACTTGGACCTCATTAAGAGCCAAAATTCCTGAAAAAAATTTAAGCTTTGCATTTAAGTCATTTAGACTTTTTAGAGGGAGTTTCAGTACCAATGTAAGATTACATAAAAATTTATAATTTTTACATGTAAATTTAATAAAAATTTAAATTTAGGATAAAACAGTATACAGTGTCTATATCTTTGAAGAGAACTATTAACATATCCAAAACTAAACAATTGAACAACCAATATGTTTAAGAAAAAAAAAAAAAAAAAAAAAAACTCAATTTAAATATTTAAGATCACTGAGAAAAGTGGAGATTCCATAACTAACCAAGCAATACATCATCCAAAGTGAGGAAATTGGTCCACATCATAGAACTAATTGGGGTGGTACCCATCTTGTAATCATTAATGGCAAGTTTTGATGTGGTTAGCCTCTTTAATAAAGTACCCATGAAAGAAGATTTTATTGACAAGCTTTACTTGACAAGTTAGAAAATAACACTGGTTTGAAGAACCATAATATCATTTACATTGACAATTTAATGGACAATGTCAACATTGTGTATAAGTATGATATATTTGCAGTTTGGGCCTGATATTTATTGTCAAGCTTTTGCTTGACAATAAATGGGATAGCTATGGGATCTCCACTTTCCTTCATATCCAATATCTACATTTTTTTAAAATCTTGGTGGTTCATTGTTAGGCATGTTAATGTTGGGTTAAAAAGCAATGTTTTGTGGGGAAAATTGGTGGGTATGTTTTGGAAGGAGAAAGAATGACAAGAGAAACTCTTGAGAAAAAAAAATCTAAGAGAAATTGACTCCAAATTATTATTATTATTATTTTATTGTTTTTTTTATTTTGCTAAGGAACCTTTTGACATGTATCAGGTAGAAGAAATTACATCAATGATTCCATAACTCCTTAATAAATTCTGTTTTCAGTACAGAAATTCCAATGACATCATAGGAATTCCCTAAATCAGCTGGAGACAGAAAAAGGATTGGGTGGATACTGAAATGCCCCCTCCACACACCTACCATTTCATCCTGCGCAGTAAGAGAGATAGAATCATTATCATATCTGTTATTTAATTTTATTATTAGATTAGGCCCTTATCTCTATGTTCAATAGTATTTCCTGCCAGTTGTTTTTACTTTTGACACATTGTGAAAAGTCCTTTGCTTTAATTTATGGGGAAACTGAAGAAAGCAAATATTTAAAATAATGTAATTTTACAAAAATTGTAAAATCTTTTTTTTAAGCAAAATAATTTTTGATATAATCTGATCTGCCAGCCCCACCTTGTGAATAATGATTCAAGTTGAAATCAAAGAGGAGTAATCCCAGAAAAGGATTTTTGTAAAAGGTTATGAGAGAAATGTGATGATATTCTACATCTGTTAATATTTTGTTATTTATTCATATATTTATTTTTTTTTTGTTTAAATTTGAAACAATCAATTTTCTTGAGGGTATTGCAGTGTTTACAAATATGATATTAGTTGACTTTAGGCAAGAGTAATTTACTCCAGTTTAAAGCCAGTCATTTTTCAGTCATATTTAAGACAGTTACAAAATATCCATTTTTTTTAAATAAACTTACATAAAAATATTTTTCTGTTTATTTGTCATTTTTTAATGTAATTTTTTAAATTATAATGCGCAATACATTTTGTTATTTCCTATGCTGATTGTGGCGTGAGGAATGAGAGATTATAAATCAAGAAGTTGAAAGAGAAAATAAGACTTGATGTCCTTCAGTGATTTTGTCTATTGCAACCCTTCATAAGAGTGTGTAATTGTCAGCAATAAATTTAGCAAATAACATGAGAATTGCATCAATGCATGTTGAAAGAATATCAAAGTGGGAGCACTTTTCTAAAACTAATCCAAATTAAATACAAGAAACGAGTTACTGAAACTGATGAGTTTTCAGCACTTTTGAATAAAGATATTTTTGTTATAATAATGCGCAATATATTTATATTAATAAATTAATGATGTTTGTCTGTCAGCTCTTCAACCATAACAAAAAAAAAAAAAAAAAACAAACTAAGATGTTTTGATTCATAAAAGAGCAGAATGGAAACCATTTTCTTCTATGGTACTTCTTTCGTTTTTACCTAAAACTTGCTTCATGTTTTCAAATGAAGTATTAAAATTAGAAAATACACCGATTCCAAGCAAAGACAAAACAGACACACACACAAAAAGATTTTGCATTACTCTATAAGAAATGATAATAATTACTATTATTACTTATTACTCTTTCTACAGAGCAGGGAACCTGATTATGGAATAATAATCATTTGAATAGTTTAACAACTTTTATACATACTAACATTTGGAGGGGAATTTGACATTAACAGTTATCAGTACAGAAAATGAAATCAGTGATCAGAGCTTAAATTATATCCAAAGCTGTTTGCATTCACTTCACTAATGTCTTTGAGGATAGCAAGAAACCATTTCTCATCCAAGCCACAGGTGAAATAGTAAAGTGGACTGCAACCTTTTTAGTTTAGTGAAGGACAACTCTGAATTCAAAACCAACCTGAAGAGGGCTTTATTCCAAGTGGTATCCCAATAATCCTGCAATAGGTGATGGGATATATGCATGTACATTAAGAGAATTCATAGAAAGCAAAGTATATACAGTATGTAAACAAAAGTTAACTTTAGGTGATAATAACAAAAACCTATTTTGTTATCATGCTGGGTACACACAAAAAAGACCTATTTGCCATGTATGTCTCTTCAGGATGTTGGTGATTATAGCTCTCCATAATTTCCTGTCCTTTGTATCTCTTAGTAAATTTTGTCTTTTTGTTATCTCTTTTGAACCCTGATCTACCATCCATTTACACAATCTTATTAGGTAGGTTACTCATTCTTTTTCTGTCCCTCTTGCCTTCAATGTTCTGTGATTGTCAAATTTTCCAAGCCATCTTTCCTCATTATGTATCAGACATTTGAACTAGCTGTTTGTGATGTTAAGCATAAGTTTCCTTTTTAATACTTTGTCATTGCTCACATGTTCAGTCCATGGTATTTTCAGTATCCTTCTGTATAACCATATTTCTATCACCTCATTTTTTCATCTAAGTAGAGATTGGCCAACATTCACTGTCACAGTTCAGGTATGTGGAAATTATTTCAACATATAATAAGAACACATGATTTTATAAAGGATATGTAGCAAAAGTAATATTTAAAAAAATATATAATACTTCAACAAGTTTTAATAATGGCTTGTAGGTTACAGATAATCTAGTCTCTAGTTATTCACATATATAAAATGTAATGTATATGTTTATGTAGATATATTTGTAGATACTTTGATCCTAGACAGATGTGTTGACCCATAGGTAAATAATCCTTTCATTTCTTTTTCATGGATACACTATGATAGTTTTAAAAAGACCAAAGAATATTTAGGTCAACAGTCGTGTAGGAATGAGCCACATTAACTTGTGGATCTACCCCAAACAATAACTGCTATGGTATAATGTGCAGACAGATTAAACAGGTAAAATATGGCAAGATTTAGAGAATGGGATAAATTATTTGTTTATCTTTGAACTGTATTAACATTCATTTTGAAATGGCCTGGATAGGAATTAGGTAACCTGACTGTGGGCTCTTTGTGATTAAGTATATGGATCATGGAAATATGTTGGTCAAGTTCCTTTTTTCATCACAATATAAAAAGTAGATAAAATATCTAAAACTTTATAATTATTAACTTGGTATAAACTTTGGCCTCACTAGATTAAAACATAAGTAAAATAAAAAACATTTAAGAATTTACATAGTAATTTTAATGCTTTGTAATTTGAGTATGGTATTATTGTTTTAGTGCTGAAAGAAGGAATGGCAAGAGATACATTTTAGGTTGCAAAGGGCTACAGAAGAATATTTATATCCAGCAACTCTCAAAATATGAGATTCTTGTATAAACAAAGTTTGGCCAACCTTATATTATGGTATCAAAAAGAGTTGAAATAAATGTAGATATTATCCCAAGTAGTTGTTTGTTTAAGTAGATAAGGAATGCAAAAACTTGATTAACAAGGCAGTGAATGAAGAGCAATATAAAATTTATGAAAAGTTTTAATTAAAAAAGAAAAGGATTTAAATAAAACAAATTTGGGAAGAAGATCAAGGAAAAAATTTCTTTTTTATGGTAAAGATGGTAAATGAAAGATAGAAAAGTGAAAGCAAAAAAAGAAAAAAAATGGAGGAAAATGGAGGAGGCAGACACCATAGAGGAATTTGAACATTTTACAAGACTTGAATAGAGTGCAGGAAACTTTACTGAAAAAGAAAGAAAATAGTCAAAGAAAATAGCACCAAATTTAAAAAAAAAATCAAAAATGAAATAAAAAAGATAAATAGGAGTTTAAAACATTTCACACTCTAGAAACTAATGGAATTTAATGGGAAGAAACTATTAAAAGATTAAAAAAAACAAAAAAAACAAAAAAACAACAACACCCCAAAGACTTAAAGTGCAGCAAAGCACTAGAATAAAAAATAAAATTGAAGATGAGGTCACAAATGAGAAAATGGAGATGCAATTGCAGTGGAGGGAGATTAATTAAAAGAAGAAATCTTTAAAGCAAAATGATTTGATATGAGAAAGAGAAAGAGAGAAATTAATCTATATAAAAAATGCTGCAGAGGTTCCTGCAAAGAGGCTGGGTCAAATAACTATGACTCGTGCCCATCTGCATCAGTCATATCTATCCTGACTAGTTTAGTTAGATACTTATAAACCTTTTAACACCAAAGGAAGCTTTAAATTATATACCATTAAGCTTTTATCAAACTTAATTATGCAAGTAGAATTTTCATTTATTTAAATATTTTTGCTACAGATATACTTTAAAAACTGACGTTTTCAGAGCACTTTCTACAACAATCAATGTGTTTCTATATTTTATAGTATGTAGGCTTTGACATCAAAGAGTAAAAGTGTAAAATTCCTAAGACTTTAAAACACACACACACACATATATACACAAAGAGAATAAATCAGAGAATAAAAATCCAGACAAGATAAAATTAAGATAAATAACATTTGTGAAACAACTCAACAAAATATGGTACTAAAGTAAGATATGGTATTGTTTAACAGCACATCAACCTTATAAAATATGGTACTAGTAACAAAACTCACATTATTACCTCATCTCTGTGATACCTCACCATGTATTTATTTTCAAAGTATTATTGCTTTTTATTATTGTTTTTCTAATCATTTCACCCCAAGCAAGGTAATAATGCCACTTAGATGCAAGGGGTTACTAGGAGTGGAAGAGAATGAGAAGACTTTAGTGATGAGAAAGGGCAATTAAAAAAAAATTAAAAAACAAATATCAGGATTCAGAGAAGAACTAAGATTGACAATGCATTTAAATTTTTGAAGATTGTAGTTGACAAGAAATTGGAAAAGTGTTCCATAGTTGAGAAAAGAAAATATTAGAATAGAACTTATGGTTACATCTAGCTAATCCAACAGTAAAATGATGAGACCTAATTGACAATCTAGTAAGTCGATGTACCAAGGAGGAAGACTCATGAGAACAACTGCCATGAAAATATAGAAAAGACAGAGGGAAGCCACGTTACAACTGTAGGAAATTGACTGAGGTTGAGATACTAGGTAAGGATGGATTATATTACAAACCCTTCTTTGGATTTTGTCAAGAATCTCACACTATATAGTCAGTGCACCAGACCAGATATGGCAACAATATTTAATGCCTGGGTAATATGTTATAATATAACTTTACAAGCATTGAATATTCAACTGATAGTAAGCATTTACTGAATACATACCATAAATGAAAAAGTTAAAAAAAAAAAAAAAAAAAAAAAAATTGATTCAAATTTTATTATTTAACAAGAATGATCATCATATGATAGTGTTTTAATGTTGACAATATATGAAGAGATGCTGAAGTGTTTTCAACCTGATCAAGAAACTTTAAATAAATAAGTAAAAATAAAAATGAATAATTAAAAATAACAAGTAAAAATAAATATAATAAATAAATTTGGTTACTTGATCAGGATTTTTTGTCTGGGGTGGGGGAGGGGGGAATCAAACTAAAAAATTTTCAGCACCCCCTTCATATTTTTGCCATTGTGGATAATATTAGATTTTATCATTGGTCACTCATACTTCAGCTGGAAGTGCATGTAGCAAAGCAGTTATCAGTCTGGAAATTGAGATTGGCTTGTTTGTTCAAATTTCAGTCAAAGCAGTTGCATTTGCTTTCACACAAATAGTCTCGAAAAAGTATGAATCTTCTTCCAGACAGTGGTTAACAGTAGACCAAACTAAATTCTCTAGCTTTGGTTGACAACCATCCTAGGAGAAGGATGACTCTAAATTCAAAAACCACTTGTAGCATGAGATTTGAAAATCCACACTAAAAATCTAATTACTATAGAAACCACAGTACCAACATGGTGAAGCTGTGGCCATGTACTCCATAGGGGAATCTACAGGGTTAACATATTTCAGCTATACCATGAGATTGTCATAGATTTAGGCAGGCTTTCATCACTAAGAAAAACTGATTAAATATTCACTTGACCTTTGGACTGAGTTTACAGTTATTAGGCATTCACTGAAAATAAATATATTTTTCACTATCTTAAATAAAAAGCAATATTTTTCAAAATCCAATTAAGAAATCATTAATTAATTTTCATCAAATCCTACATTTATATAATGGCTATTTTTGAAAGATTTTTAATTAAAGTTGAAATGTTGGTGTTGGTCGACATCAATCATGGCCAGGGCAATAATACCTAGAATTTTTAGAATCCCTTTGATCATGGCATAATAAAAATTAATTTTGGATGACAAGAATTGACAGTAAAAAGTCTACAAGTTGCTTTCATTACATTTTTAATTTCTTTTTTTTTATAAAAATTACTACAATCAATTTGATAAAATAAAGAACAAATAGGAAATCTAACATGTTTCATATGGAAAAGAAAGAAAGAAATTCTGGTATTTTTAATTTTGTGTTTGATTTTCATTGGTCAATCATGTTCCTTGTGTATTTGACTCTTTAAACCAACATTAGTATAATTTGTGGTGTTCCAAATTCAAAGAGAGATGACATACCCATTCGAAGTTCCAAGAAATTAATGAATTCCCAAACTTACCTAAAAAATTGTAAATATTACCATATGTATGGAAATGCATAAAAATTCTAGTTTGTCTATGTGGAAATCAGATGATAGAGTGTGTGTGTGTGTGTATATATATATATATATATATATATATATATATATATATATATATATATGTCTAGCATACATTATGTTTGTTGGTTTTTTCCCGTTGATTTGGGAACATTTTTATGTATTTTAGTTTGGTGATGTAATATGTTTTTGACATGTTTTTATACTTGATAATATTGTTATTAGCAGGTTCTTGAATTAATTTCTCCATAAAGAATTATGTTCTTTTTTTTAATTAGGATGTCATTAGTAAAATCCAAATTATGATCAGTTTTGTTCCAGTGTATTATGAGAGTGTTTGAATGGTTGTCTAAATGTAAATCTCTTTTGTGTTCATAGATACAGGCTTTTATTTTAGCTCACTTGATGTCTCCCTGATATACACTCTTTTACATTGTAAACAATTTATTTGATAAGTACCAGCATTTGAATTGGTGTTGAATTTATTTTTCTTCCTAATTAGCTCTCCAATTGTCTTGGATGTGGTGGTAAATATCCTAGTATTAGGGATAACTAATTTATTTTCAAGTTTAGTAAAAGAGTGTTAATAGGTAAGATTATGAATTTTGTGTTGTTGTTAGAAGTGCTATTGGTGATGTCTAGTTTTTTGGATTTTGTGAACTCATTTTCTATCATTGAGGATAAAATAGTCTAGGTAGTGAAGAAGTCTAAATGTTTTTCAATATATTTCTCTTCTTCCCTAAGTATTCTGGGCTATTACAATCAATTTGTAGTACTTTTGATACCTACCTTGTTGAACTTAGTAACATAGAAATTATACCATTTAATGCAAACATATTGTGTATAGTAAATATGAAAGGTGTATCTGGTCTATATGTGTAGCTATGAATAAAAACACAACATGCTTTATGTATGTTACAGAATAACAGACATTGGCTTTTGCAAAGATATTTTCTGAATATAGAGTAATCTGGAAAATGGGAAAGTCAACTGAAAATTATTTGTACTGCATGCTGCAAAGTACCATCTTCACTCATGAGAGACTATTCACTATTGAACAGACTTTAATCATTAAAACGATTGTGTTCTTTCAACAAGTTGTCAGTCGGTTCCTGCTGCCTCAGGAAAATACCTCAGAACCTAAAAACTGGCATCAGTTATGGCATGAGTAACCATTTCAGAAAGAAGAAAGTCTCCTCTTGTTTTCTTGCCTCAAGGGGTAACGATCAACAAGGAAGTGTATATAGAGGACATTTTGGAAGGTGCATTCAAGCCACGGGGCAATGCCACTTATGGTGATGAGCATTGGACACTTCAACAAGGCAGAGTGATGAGCTATACTACTCATGTAACACAGCAGTAGTGCAGAAACAATTGTCCTGGCATCATCACCAAATAACAATATGACTATTGTTTGTGAGCAGTTCTTGAGAGAGAGGCCTGTTCTACGCCACACCACAATATTGAAGCTTTGAAGGCAAAAATGAAGAGAATATGAGACAAAATATATATGGAAACTGTGTGTGCTGCCATCAATGACTTTCCCAAAAGACTTCAACATGTGGTGAAGACTAAAGGGAACCATATTGAATGAGATTTTCTGGTGTTATTTAGCATATTAATACTTTGTGTTAAAAATTGTAGGCTGTTATAATAAATTTTTCAGAAGTTATGAGCTTTTTCTTTTGTTACAGTATTTATGGCATTCCCTGTAACTGTTTTAGACATGAAGCTGGCTTCAATAATGGCACTCAATCTTGAGGCATGTTAGATTTCTGATGACAAATTGAAATATGCAATGTTAGCAACGGCTACATATTAATTTTATCTGCACACCTGCCTGATGATATTAATTCTATTCTAGACTAATGACATCACACAAATTTATATTGAATTAAATCTTTGGGCTGAAAAAGAAATTATGCTCACTGACACTTCTTTACTCTTAAGGCAACCTGATTAACATCCTTAAAATGACAGCCACTGTCATCTTAGACGGTTTTATTAAATGTATGCATGACAACCATAAAATTTATTTAATACAATTGGGAGGGGGAACACTCACACAGCTACATATTCTGGTACAAAAGTATCTGAAGTAACTGTCTTGAACAAGTGTATATTGTGCCACATCAAATGTAAGTAATTTACATATTTTGAACAGTTGCAGTTAACTTGTTATTCCATCTCTTACATTCTTATGAAAAGGGTTTATAACTTGGGTTCCTCAAACTCTGATCCCATGTACCTGTAGATCTTCCATTTTAAACCTGGCTTTGTACCAGTGGGTATGTAGATAAATACCCTTAAATATATATAACAGGAAAAACTTCTAAAAAGTTAAATATTAAATAAGGAGATTTTTATTTAAAATCCCAAAGATCTGAAATTTCTGGGACAAATTATGTGAAAAGAAGACTTTGAAAATTTAGCGCTCACAGGACATATGTAAAAAAGGAGGGGCAGGGGGAAACAGCGAATAATCTACCTTACAAATTTGCTTGAATGAATGCAGAGTAGGAACAGATGGATAGTAAAGAGTGAAAAGCTGCTTTAGAGCTGCATAGAAGCTGTGGAGAGCCATGATTGCCCACGTTTTGAGGGGAAATGGTACATAAAAGAGGAATGGGTTTCAAAATCAATCTGTTTGTAGTTCCATTGTTAAGGTGTTTTAGCAGTGAAGTAAATCCTTGACGCCCATGAAACGTGATCTTATGTCAGACTTTGCTTGTATATCCTTGAAAAAAAAACAAAAAAAAAAAACAAAAGAATGGCAAATCGTAGTTCTCTTTGTGGGGATTTATTAATTAAGAGATCAGGGTTTTTTCAGAAAAGTATTTAAAGCATGACTTGGTATGCAACAAGTCACAAATTATGATCTGCGACATTAGCTTGCTGACCACTACGCTATGACAACACAGATACAAGGACACACGTGTGTATCACCCAGATATGAGTAAGTCATGGTCTGCTGGACGAGCATAAAAGGAGAGAAACAAAAAAAAAAAAAAAAAAGCAAATCAATCTTTTGAAGGCTTTTTTTATACTGCCTTCTCAGTAAAAATCTAAAAAGAATTTTAATTAAGGGCAAGGCTATTAAAAATATATACACGTATTGTCTGGTACGACAGAAAAAAAAAGAAGTCAGAGCTCAGTTAATTAATTTTTAAAACCTAAAAAGATAAACAATATAATAAACAATAGACTATAAAAACTTAGTTAAAAAAAATTAAAAACATATCAACTAAGTTACAATATGCCAGTGTTGAAGAGCTTATTACACACAGGCAAACATACTTTATGCATCCAATATTGCGTCTGAGAGATTGTTATGTACCTGACTCAGCATTGAAGTCAATAACTGCAGGGTTTTTTTGGTGTGTGGGGGGGGTCATTAAACTGAATCTACTAATGTTACTATTATAATTATTAATGATTCTTACCTACAAGCCGAGATTACATTGTAGTCTAGGTTAAAGTGACTGAGAGAGAATATAATTATTCACCTTTGTTGTCAAGGATTTTTTTTCCTTTTACAAAAGCGCGACACTAAAAAAACCTTATTTTCTGCTTTTCGGGAGCATAAGTCAGGTATTTTTATTTATTTACGTTTTATTTTAGTCTACAAATGTGCTTGTGGTATACATTCAGAAACTTATAAAAAGCACCACTTCTTATGTGCCAATAATAAAAACAAAATAAAGAAACCGTGGCAATAAATATAAAATCTACAAGTGGGAATAATAATATTATTTATTATTATTATTTATTTAACTTTATTATTATTAATTACTACTACTACTTTGTTAGTTTTTTGGTGGGGTTGTACAGGCACTACGATCAGAAATAATCATTGTTTTTTAAAAAATGTATTTTTACACACTAGTTAGAAGCACTTCGGGTCACAAATATAAAAAAAAATTAGATTTTATAAAAGTTAATAAGGGTTCCAGTTTCTTATGTAAGTGATCCCACTATGTCACGGAAGCCAAAAAACAAATATGATCATCACCAGGAAAATTTACTTCGAAGCAAAAAATAAAAATAAAACTATTTCTAATTGCAGTGTCTCTTGTAAAACTCCATCTAAATAACTTTAAGCAGAGGGAAAACGGTTACTAAAAAAAAACAAAAAAAAAAACAATAACATTTTTAAGGGGGTTGGTCTGAGTGTTACTTGGGTGCAACTCTAAACTTGGTCACGTTATGGCAGTTATACGGACATACTATGACACTAAGAAAGTGTTTGCGGTTTGCCTTTTTAAAAATAAGTTAATTCTACCACAAATAAATAACCATCTTGATAAAAGAAGAGAAAGTACTGAATAAGTAAGTCGGCCCATTTTCTCAACTAATATTTTTACCTTTGTTCATAATGCAACCCCCCGCAAAAAAACGCCTTTTTTAGTTTTAATAACGAAGTAGTTGAGTCAAACAAAGTTTTCAAAGCTTGAATAAAATACCAACATCCATTTGCATCAGACATAATCTTTCAAACAAAGAATAATATAGATAGAAAAATATAAATAGAGGGTTGTTTATTCAATGTTTGTTGTGTTTCTCTAAACTTAAAGAATAGTGTCGCACATTGTTTTTTATTCCTTCTGTCATTACTGTCACCGTGTATTCAATTGTAGTCACTACCTTAAGAAAAGTATCGCTACACGGGCGGCTGATTCAAAAACTTTCCTCTTTTTCTTTATTATAACTTTGAACATCAAAGTAATCTTGATTAGTAAAGAAAGAAAGCTCATCAAATGTAAAGACAAACTTGAACTTACTTAACTAAATTCTTAACGTTTTTACGTATGAGACGCATTTTCACTTAACTAATTTGCGATAAAAAAATTAACAGTTTAACAATTTTTTGTCTTTTTAAAATCATTTAAAGGTTTTGAAATTAATTTAAAAAAGGTATTTTTTGTTAAAATGAAGGCTTGTTACTCAGCGAACGATATTTTTCATTTTAAAAATGTTTGTAGCAGATGAATCCGTTGTCAATAAGCTTGCTAAAAAAGCTGATCAGAAGAAATATAGAACGAATTATGTTTTTTTCATAACTAAAATAAAAAGCACACACACAAAAAGGTGATATTCAAACTTGTTTTCCTACGTGCACATATCCTACAGCAAAAATATTGAATTTAAAATACTTACATTGAAAACAGATCTCGTTTCTTTTTTAGTCAAAACGGTAAAGAAATAGTCTTTCTTTCTTCTTAGTCAAGAAAAAACAGCGAGTATGAATATTTCTCTTGAGAAGCGGTAAGGAAAACAAATGAGGAGAGAAAGCCGCTCTTCTTGTTACTTTGGGTTTGTCCCAGTACAGCAGAAACAGATTTTTGGTCATATTGGACTTCTCGCAGTCTAGATGTGTACCACTTTGATCCACAAAAGAAGTGGGGGATCAATTTCACGTAGTTTCTAATTAGTCAGATAACTCTTCCACTTTAGAACCACCCTGCGTGTGTATGTTGTGTATATGTATTTGAGTTTGGACATCACTTCCTTGTGAAGAAGCAGCAGCAGCAGCCGTAACAATCGAAGTAACAACGAAAAAGAAAGTAAGGACGGGAAAATATATTTTTACCATATTTCATATTGCAACTACGTTTTACGAACTTTTTTTCTTATATCTTTTTTTGCTTTGCCTTTAAAGAAATAACCAGAAACTACTCAGAGACTTTAAAAATTTAGAAGGAAAAATTATTATAACAATGTTCGTTCAAGATTTGATATGATCTTTTAAATGCGAACCACAGTATTTGTTAAATTTGCACATTTTGTTTGAAACCACATTTTTTTTGTTCTGTCAGTAAATATCGAGAAATACTAAACATCAAGGCATGTATTTTTTTGTCATTTAATTTAATTTTTTTTTTTTTTTTAGTTATAAATCAACTTGAAAAATCTAAAAACAAAGTAATGCAGTATGAATAACAATATTGATCGAATAATAAAAAAAGTAACTGAGTATTTTCATGGTAATTGTTCTTTAGTACGTCGACTTAATGAATTAAGCGCAGTAAGATTGGTAGCTAGGTTTCATCATTTCAACAATGTTAAAATTTCTATTGTAATCCTAAGTAAGTTCTATGCTAACAGTTTCTTCTCTCTGACTTCTCTCTTCCGGTTTCTTGCTTTCCAGTCAAGATTGATATTCGGAAATTTAAATCTGTCGTTATCTTAATTCTTAAAGATTCTTAATAATTAATAAACAATTCTTTCAGTGTCCTCTTTTCTTAATAATAATGATTTTTCTTTCAATCGCTTGGAGATTTATATTGTTTTGTAACTTTGGAGTGAAATGATTCAAAAATAAATACCCGTTCGACTTTTGTTTAAAGACCGATATAGCAAACTCATAAAATTTATACAGTGTAACCCGGATATAAGAGAGTTGTCGGGACCGGAGAAGTCTCTTATATCCGGGTTTTGTCTATTTTATATACATTAACACAGGCTCTAATTTGGGACCAGAGAAAATCTCTCTTATATCTGGGTTTCTTTTATATCCGGGTTACACTGAACTCCTTATGGGTCATTTAATTCCGAAATTTAATTTTCTTGGGAGCATTTTTAAAAATTTCCTTTTTTCAGAAATGTATTGCTGGTAATATTTTTTTCCTTAAAAATGTATTGCAGTTAATTTTTTTAATTTTTTTACAAAAATGTATTGCTGATAATTATTTTTCTATGAAAATGTATTGCCAGTATTTTTGCTATAATTTTTTTTATACTTTCATAATGTTTTGACAGGAGTTTAGGAGTTAACTATTTGCCCATAGCCGAGACCCTAACAGGTTCTACTACCCCAGGTCAGGGTGAACCTGGGAACAACAGCAATTAAGAGATGATTCTATGCTCTTTAAAAGCTCCTGATCAGAGACCTTGCTGCCAAATGTAGTTTATTGTCATACTCAGGACAGGTGCAGCAATGCGCTGAAACACACACACAATAGTGCAGAAGTGCACCAATGCTATTTCTTAGTTACAATAGTTGCACTTATATTAAAAAAAAAAAAAGAAGAAGAAGAAAGTACAGCTGTTTGAAGTACTAATTGCACTCTGTCTTTTCAATCACAATCAGTGAAACTACCACACACAAAGCATGACCACTTGACTCCGTCAGCATCTGCAACTTTTCTTCCCTCACTCAAGATCATTTTATTGAGTGACTGAGAATGGAAATTTCCATAAGCTACAAATTGGTCTTGCAAAATCTCTGAACTTCAAGATTGAGTTGTTCTTAAATGGCACCTTTTGCATCAGCCATATTTTCTTCTATGTGAGACATATATGGGCACATTTTGTTCCAGAAGGTAAGCACTCTTCCCTGATCTCATAATCACATAAGTGGCAGGGAGATGGTGGTCTCCTTCTTTGTAAAGTTGGATGGGATTCATCAATCTCTTCATTTTTATCCATGTTTTCTCTCGTTTTCAGCATTATTATCGCTGTCTTTCGACTATTTCATCTGGTTCTGCAGGTGAATCATCCGACTCTACACAGTGAACCTGGATTGCTCTCAGATAAACTTATCACAACTATTGTCTTCTGAGGAAATAGATTCATGACAAGGATAAAGATCTTTGATGTGGTGTGTTATTCCATTGACAAGGACCAAGTGTGGGCTATAAATCCTGCCATCACTCTCCCTTTTGTAAATTGTGTCATGCATTGACCATGTGGGGCCCTTATCCAGACCGCATTTCCTACTCTGTAGATTGCAGGATCTATATATTCAAGTGGCGGTGCAACATCGACATCCTTTATGTGGGTCTGATATTTGTATATAGTGTTAGCTGGTGCTGTCATGGCTGTTGGGTCATCTTTTGGCATCACATTATACCAATAAAATGCCCTCCTGATGGAACATTGTGTTCTAGCAGCAATTTGCTTAATGGTACGATGACATCTCTCTATGGTACCATTTCCTGACGATACATCGGAGTCTCAGTTAGATGCCCCACTCCTCTGCAAACATCTCTCTACAGAATGCCACACCATTGTTGATGAATAGGTTGGCAGGTGGCTCTCTCTCGCAGAATAGAGACTCCAACTGCTGGATGATGCATTTGCAGCCTTCTCGTATTCTCTCATTAGTGCTCATTTTATTGAGTGGATGAGGCTCAGAAATTTCCATAAGCCACAAATTCGTCTCACAAAATCACTGAGCTCTGAGATAGTGTTGTTCATAAATGGCAGCTTTTGGATTGGCCATATTTTTTTTCTACATGTTCTGGATATGATACATGTACGGGCATATTTTGTTATGGGAGGTAAGCTGTTTTCCCTTCTACAGCACTTAGACTAGGCTGTATGAATGAAGAATTTCTTTTAAATTTCAAGAATTTTTGATATATTTTAAAATAAAATCTAAGGTGACAACAAATATTTGCATACAAAACAATTTTTAACATGGGTACATTTTTGGTCAAGAAGATCAAATGAAGCAGGTCTGGTTCCTGGAAAACCTTCTCCCAGTAATGAGATATGATCAGAAGTATACCCCGACACCTATGGCAGACGACAATGGGACTGGGTCATTTTTTAACTTTGCAGTAGTAGACATACATTAAACTAGGCCTCATCTTTATCCTGGTAGGAATAAAATACAACCTAAATCCTAGGAGACATTTACATACATCCATCCATTCAATGATATGCTCAGATGCATATTATGCTTGTCATATAAACATGCTATATTTAATTGTAAAGTGTGTGTAATTATATCGTCAAATTTCTTTTGGTAAATACAGTAACTGTTAGTATTTCACTAAAAATCATATGGGCATGAAAATACTGAATGCATTGTGTGGATCTTATATGCCCATCTACAAGATGCAAGGTTAACAAGAGTATAATTTGGAGACTACTGCTTGCTGAAATTCATCCAAAACCTATAGCTGATCATTTGTGCTTCAGTAAATGTCTCTTAGTTACCAACATATTGGTTACAGTGTAATATTCCATTTACTTTTTTTTTTTACATTTTAATGCATCTTATGGTAGTATTAAGTATATTATTATTGATGGCTGCTGTAACGTGTCCACAATATTAAGTATTATTAACCATATGTTTACCTATCTATCATCGATAATGTATTGATGCAACAACTGTAAGCATTTATGATTGTACAAATGTATAATAGATTAATAATCTATGTTGAAACACATTTTATTAACTAATTTATTTGTACCTCTTTTTAAAAAATCACCCCATGCAAGGCAGTAATGCCGCTAAAACAAGTGGTTACAAAGTGTGGAAAAATTAGAAACAAAACATTAATAATGAGCAGAAAAAGAAGAGCGTAATCAGGAAGACAGTAGATAGTGATTGACATTGCATTTAAATTTTTGCAGATTAAAGTTGGCTGGAAAACATGGAGTCAGAATGGATTTCCACAAGCAAGAAATGTGATAAAATGAATATAAATTCTATGTCATCAGAAAAATCATATGAATTTGTAACAAAAAATGTTATAGAGATGCATAAAAAAGTATATGTATGCACATTATATTTTAGATATGAGAATTATTGTCTATTGATGCATATTATATTAGAAGTTAAGGTAACATTTAACACCGTGCAATACAATATGCAATTCAAATTTACTTCCATTAAGAATTTACTGTTGATCATAAAAAAATAAATTATACATTTTGAATCATTAGAATTAAAAATACCCAAAGCTAACAGAAGAAAAGGAAAGCATGTAAGGAAAGCAATGTATTAGCAATATAATCTTATTACTCAGTCAGTTGTTATGGTAACATAAGGCATGTTTACTTTGAGTGGCATTTAGTAATACTTCATGTTACCATAACAGAACATCTCATTACTAAGTAAGTACTGAGACCAGGTTGTGTAACCGGTAAATATATAGCATCAGATTGTATTTTAAAGATTATTCTGATTTTAGAATTATATTTTAATATCCAACACAACATTGAATAAACTTTATTTTTTCATATTTAGGAGTTTCTTGTTGTTGAATGATAGTCAGCAAACTCATATTGCAGGTGCTGTGTGAGACAAATGTAAGTAGTAAATAACTATTTTCACTGTATAAAAACTACAGGGTCATTTCAGAGGAAAGTATTTTATATGAACTATATGAAATATCAGATTAATCCAAATTAACAACATTCTTTCAGATGCTGTGTCTTTTCAAGTCAAGGGTGATCATGATTTTCCACAACTTTCTTTGTAACTCTTTATCAACATATCTTTTTACTATTCCTCCCACTTCCTGTTCTATCACCCGGTAGATTACTCACCATTTCGCTCCGTACCTCTTGCTTTCGCTATGTCTTGTGAGTATCAAATTTTCTAACCTTTCTTTCCCCATTAAGAATGTAACTTTTGCTTGAAATAGTCTTGAAAATGTAATCATCCATTTGTTGTTTTTATTTTGTCACGTCCACATTAAATATGCAATAAAAATAAATTAAAAAAAAAAGTAGTTAATTATAAAAATAAATGGAGAAATTTTAGTTTATAATCTCAACAAAATGGGTTCTTGTTGCAGTAGTTAGTGTGAAATTTCACACAAACCATTAGCATTGTGTTCTATACTTACTGGGTGCTTAAAATTTAGGTTTTAGACTTGTTTTAAACAGCTCAGATGGGCAGTATTTTTAATTGATTTTACTTATATAATTTACTGGTCATAATAGGTGTAAAATAATGGAATTATTTATGCAGAAATTAACACTCTGCCAAAGATCAGAGTATTCATGTGCTTTGCCTAGGATCAAAGTGACAATCTCCAGCCTTCAGGCTAAGATTATTAATGTAACCATATTCTTGCCTTCAGTTGAAATGCAGCAAAATAAGTGGCAAATCAGATCTCAGAGATTCTGAACTCAAGGGTACTTAAAGGGAAGAATCATAGTATTTGGGTACGTGATTGACATTGCTTGTGGGTAGTGGAGAATTTTTGTCTTTATCTACACGTAAATATATGAACCCCCATGTTTAACTGACCATATGGAGAGGTGAATAAATCAGTGTGTATTATCTGTCTTGTGAAAAGTTTTGTGTGTGTTCTTTATAATATTTCCATGTGGAGTATTGTCCTCATCTTTGTTGTTGTTATCACAAGGTTTCGGCCATTGTGCCCTCCAGCCTTCATCAGGTGTATGTCAATATGGGTAACCTACAGGGAATTCCTAACCCTTTATTCAATCTATTGGGGTAGACTGTTCTCATTTAGGGATATCTTATTTTTAGTACTGCTCAATTATTGCTCGCCCTGTTTCCACTGAGTCCAAGTGCACACTGCCTGATCCAGGGATTGAACTCAAAATTATTATGTCACCAAATTCATGAACAAATGCTTTAAAATTCACTGTGTGTGCTTGATATGTGAATTTTTTTCCATATGAATATCATTTTGAAATATCAGCACTTGCAAGTAGAGATTATAAAATACTAATATTTTTGACAATTTTCTACAAGAAAGAGTAAGTATCTGTTTTATTTTCTAAATAAAAGTGAAAAGAAAGAATTAAAAGCAAATACTTTTTGTGATAATTTTATTATTTCAATATAGAAACTTTTAGATCTACTTTAAAAAATCTCGAATGAAAAATCTAAAAAGTGTTTTCAGTTTTCATATTGTTAAACTGGCGTTAGTAATTTCTGACTTTCTACAGTTAAAATATGGACACCAAATAATTTGGGTGATTTTTTTTCTAGAATCTGATGGAAGATTTGAAACTTTGTCTTTTCAAGTCGTCCATTGATAATGTGGCACTCAAAACAAAAGTATCTCTTAGTGGCAATCAAAACAAAAGAAAGTATCTCTTAGTCTTGGAGAATTAAATTTTATTTACTAAGTCTTAGAAAGAAAGAGGCAACATAATTTAAAACGGTAGGTACGTTAAATTACGGAAAATGCAATCGGAGTTCGATTTTTGATTGAAGTCGCTTCTATTCATCTTTAGCACTACAATGAACTTGCTAAAGGCATGAACCCACTGCTTCTACCTGCCATCTGCCTGATCGCTACTTAATAAGAAGCTGACACTGATTTTCAATCGCGACAAGGTGGAATAAATTCTTGCTAAACAAACAATGGTTAAAAAACTACACTACAGTAACATAACTTGTCAATTTCAAAAACTATTTAAAAAAAAAAAAAAAACCCCGGGCAGTACCACGCAACCTTGCCATAAACATTTTTAGTTTTATTTTATCCTTGGTTGCAGAACTTTTCCATTTTTTAAGTTACCGCGACTTAACGAGGTGTGTGTGTGGGGGGGGTTAAAAAGAGGATTTGAATGCATCCTAAATGGCAATGCCCTAAAAGAAAAAAAATGCTTGCTGGAAGATTTGCATTTATTTTTATGATCGCTATCATGGTCATTGTTCGAGTCCATGCGACTGTTAAGGTTTTGAAAGTAAACAGATCCTCTTTCTAACCCCATAATTAGTTTTTGTGTCGTAAAAACTGATGTTTAAATTCTAACCTTTAAAAAGCGAAACATTAAACAAAGAAATAAAAATTTGAGATGGAGGATGAAATGGGCGCATCATTATTGGATTATGATTAAAATCCTTTTTAAAAGTTTGATTATTCTTTAACTTTTTATTTTAATTATGACACTGTCTCTTAAAAAAAAAATCATTCAGTGCTTCTTTTAATTAAAAAGTTAAAACTAAAAGTTAAAAAATACATATTGTAATTGTTTAAAAATAAAATAAAAACAAATATTTTTTTTCTTTTGACATCAGTTTAAAATTTAAATTTTCTAAAACATTTAATAATAAAATTTATTAACATGTGTTTGGGTTTGTAATTGTTTAAGAAATTAAGTTAATTTTAAGTGAAATTTAACAACTACACTAATTCACATTATCTGAGATAATTAAAAACAAAAATATTTCTGGAACAAAGAAATTAAAAACAAATAAAAAACATAAATAAATAAGAATTTTTTTCCATCATTTGATTTCATTATTTTAATAATAAGTTAATTTAAAAAGTAACAGCAAAAATTATTTTGTAATGGAAAAAAAATATTAAAAAATAAATTTTAAATATAACAATTTAATTTATATATAATTATTATTTACTTATTCAGTTTAACAATGTTTATTTTCCCCAAGTTCCTCTTAGATACAAAAAAGAAAAAAAAAAAACAAACAATATTTGTTTACCTAGAATTTTAATTATTTTTTTTTATCCAGGTGAGAAAAACTTTACATTTAAAAACTTTTGACATAAACAATAAGTTTTTGTCCTTTTTTAAACGAAGGAAATCTTAATGGATATTAGATAAATTTAAATTTCAAATCTTTATTTTATTTTCGTTGTCGTGAATGTGTCGATTCGACCATAACAAGGAGACAATTTGAAATCAATTAAGAAACAAAAAAAAAAGAAAATACAAGACAAGGTAACAAAAAAAAATCCCACACTAATAAAGACCTGACTGAATTAATAAAAAATAGGGGACCACAAATGAAAATAAAGTAATCCATAAAAATTTTCATTCTGTTCTTTATTTAAACAGAAAACAAGAAAATAAATGCCTAAGGTAAGAAAGGCCTTATCGTTTCGACCATAACTACGATGGTCTAAAACTGGGGGATTAATTTCTAATATAGAATCAATCGCAAACTGAACCCCCAGTTTATGCCTCTTTCCAAATAATACAAACTACTCTTTTAACTTGTGAGTCAAAGAAAAAAATTGTAACAAAAGAGAATGTATACATAACTTACCGTTAACATAAGAATCCTGAAAGTTTTTTTTCCTGATCTCCAAGTCCGATCTGAACTCACGTGAAATGAAAAAAATGACAAAACAAACTTCAGCCCCTCTACAGCACGGAGCAATTATGTTTACTATATAAAAAGACCCTTGGTCGTCTGTCAACCATAATGGACACACTTTCGTAGTCGGGTCAATTCGGCTGTTTCCGGAATAACATCCGCTATTTTAACGGAAAAGAGCGAAGATTGCCGAAGCAGCCGAATTTTTTTCTGTTCGTTCAACGAGAGAATTACTTCCCTTGGCACAGTCGTCGGCGTGCGTCAAAAATGGTGGACCACGTTGGCAGTCTACACGGACATCATCATCAGCACCCTCACCAACAATTGGTTGATGTCAATTCTGTAAGTAAAAATCTTTTATTTAGATTAGCTATAAAAATCAGATTTTCAGTGATCTGTGGGAGACCAATTTTTATTAATCGAAACATGCTATTTTTGTTTTTCGTAAATATGCGTTCTCTTGTTTTTAAAAGTGACGACGTCTCTTACTTAATTGAACGCTTTTTTTTAAACTCCATATGATTGATATATTGTTTTAAGAATCTCAATAATATTCCTTTATTTTTTTTTTAAAGTATTAATGTCAAAAGTAGCCTCTTGGAAATATACTTAATATGTTATTTGGTAATTAATGTTTTTCGACTTTAATATGTCACTTTTTATCTGTCTTTCTTCCATCACAATTTTTGATGGGGCGGGGGACCTTAAAGATCGTTGAATTGTGTTTAGTTTGTTGGGGTTTCGATTCTATATCTATTTAAAGTTGATTTTTTTTTTTTACCGGTTTGAAGCCTTAAAATCTCATTTATTGTTATTATTTTATCATTTTCCCTGCTAATGATAAGAATTTTCGTAATTCACTCGTAAAGAAAACACACACACATTCACTTAACTTTGTAAAAGAAAATTACAATGTTTGGGACAACCCTCATTCTCATAATTTGATTAATATTATCTTTTTTATTAATTCATTTTCATTATTTCGAGATATATTTCCTAGAGATTTTGTTTTCTTTTTAAACAAAGTATTTTTTAAGTCTCTTAAATTTATTGTCCTGTGATTTTATTTTTACACTTTTAGTTTTTTTTTAATTTTTGGGACTTTGCAACTCGTATAAGATTTTTTTTTTTATTTACAACACAAAATCTACAGTTTTCTCATTTTTTTTATCGATTCTTAGATTTACTTTTACATTTTTAGTTTGAAAATTTATTAATTTCAATTATTTTATTGCTAAAATAAAGTGTCGATTTATTTTTCCATGAAGTGAATTTGGAAATGGATTTTATTTGAAATTGAAACTATTTAAAAATATCTTCAAGTCTTATTGAAAAACAAAACACTATCTCCCCAATTTATTAAACTAAATTCTAAATAAATGTTATTTTTCCTATTTTATCATTTCATAATTTGTCTAAATGTGTCCGAATCTTTTTAAGATCATGACAAACTGTTTATTTATAAAATTCGAATCACTTAGGCTTAAAACTAAAAGTGAGTTATTCTTTCTTTTTAAGATTTATTTTGATAAAGTTACTTTATCAAAATCATTCAAATTAAATGATACTTTATTAAAGTATCATTTAATTTGAATGATTTTTTTATTTCTTAATCTTAAATGTTAATTTCGTGCTTTCATTTGAAAATTTGGCTCTTAAGATCCTGAATGAATTAAAAAAACTCGTGATAACACCTTTCGGCTTTAAATGTTTTGAGAATTTTTTTTTATTTGTTTTGGTTGCACTTTGTACATTTTAAAACTCACATTTTCATTTTCGACAAAAATGAAAATCAAACAAATCCCTCTTCTTTTGTATACGAAATTTCTTTTTATGAATTAATAGTTCAATATTTGCCACGTGTACATAAACATAATTGCAAATATGATATTTGATAATTTGATTTATATTTTGTAAACCTTTTTAAACGACTTTATTGTGATGTTTATTTCGTCATGTTATTTTGTTGTTGTTTTTTACTTTCTATTAAAAAGGTTTTTTAAACAGGAATTTCTATATTTAGTGTTTTAAAAAAATCATAAATAAACAAAAAATTTAACAAGTTATTGTAATTGTACTTTTAGTTAAGCAAGCATCCCATTGTCAAATTTTTAAAGGCATCAGCAGGTGTTAAACTCAGAAACTTGTTAGAGTTGTTGATCAATAAAATTGATTAAAAATGAACTAAAATAAAATTATAAAAAAATGTAATATTTAGTCACTTTTTGAACAAAAATTCCTTTGTCTTAAATATACACTCAAAAAACGTACCCGTTTTTATTCAACTGTGTGAGCATAAAAAAATGAGGTACAATACAAGAACGTGGTAACAAGAAAAGTCTGTCATCTTTAAAGTTGCAAGTTATTACTTGGGTTAAAAAGACAAGTTCACTCAAAGCAAGATTGCAAAGGGTCCTATAACGTCTGAAAACGACTTATTGACTATGTTCTTATCATGACAAGATGGATAGAAATCAACAAAGTATTCTGTGTCGTGTTTTTTCAGTACGTTGGTGATCATAGCCCTCCTCAACTTCCTATCATTTGTAACTCTTAGCAATGTTTGCCTTTTAACTATCCCTTGCAGTTCCTGTTCAGCCATTGCTTTGCACAGACTCATTAGATAGCTTACTCATTGTGTCCTCCTCGCCTTCAGTATGTCCTATGAGTGTTATTCTCCAAGTTGTCTTTCTGCATTATGTGTCTCAAAAATTTCAACTGTTAGTTTCAAATTCTAAGTATAAGTGAGTGTTCTTTTTGTATCGCCTTTCCTTAAAATGATATTCTCAGCATTCTTTTATCGAACCATATCTCTTTTACCAGAAGTCTTCTCTTCATTGTGAGAAAATTGTCCATTATTCATTGCCATATAGGAAGATTGATATTACATAGCAGTTCAGCACTACCTCTATAAAATATCATCTGTGGTTGGTAACATCAGGAAAGACATTTTTTTTTCCTATTAAAACAATTGTAGCATGTAACTGATGAAATGTATTGATCTTCACTATTCTGTCATTTCTATGGAAAATTTTAACTAAGCATGCATTTACAATTTCAAATGGGATTCATATATAACAATTTTAAAAATTTCCCTAAAAAAAAATGAAAATAAAAAAGGACCAAATTGTCTCAACCAAAGAAAAATCTTAAGTGGGGCTGGGCTGATGGATCTTTTCTCAGAAGTGTGAAATTCCTAACTAGTCACTTCAAGTTAAACTTTCTAGCATAACATATTCATACTGCATTCACCCAACTTTCACAAAAATCTGACAAAGAATGCCTCTCCCTATCCTTCCTTACCTAATCCATAAGCTGATGCAACCAGGTGAGGAGAATGCAGCAAATCACCATGGACTTCCTTCATTCCCCTCAGTCAAATCAGCCTTTACATCACAGGCAACTAACAGAAATACATAGTTTTTTTATTCTTGTCAAGCTCTGGTTGTTACAAATAGAACTGGCTTCTAAGGCAAAGAAAAAATATTCCTGGAGATTGTGAACCATGTAGCTTTCAACATGCAAAATGTCCATATAGATACATTCTGGCAAAGTAATCAGCTTTGCTGCAAAAAAAAAAAACACTTTTTGTCAATTTGGAGGAATTTTATATCATCAGCCAAGTGTGGAATGTGTCCTCATTAGTGAAGCATTTCAACCTGGGAACCTATGGCCATTGGGAGCAATGCTCTCTTCTTATCAAGCTGTGCACATTTATTGTCTTGCCCTCATTTTGGGGCAAACAGTAGGTCTCCACACTTTAATCGACCATCTCTTAATAGCAGTTGTTCCCAGGTTCACCCTGAACCAGGGTGGTAGCACCTTTTAGGGTCCCAGTTATGGGCAAATAGTGAAACCCAAACACTATAAAAGTATTAGAATACATTTTTATAGTAAACTAGCAGCATTAACCGACATTGCCTGGGTTTATTCAAAAAAAGATCATGAACCTTATCCAATCTGTAAAGTTAAAATAAAGATTTTTCTTTAGTGCCTCTTGTCTATATGGGGAAAAATTATAATGACATGAAGTGTGAAAACATTTATAACAGGAGAAAGTTGTTTTTTACAGAAGCACAGAAGATACAAAAAAATTTGTCAGCAAATGAAGAGTACATTAATCGCAATCTATCTTCGAAAATTGTTGAGGAGAAATGCTTTGTTGTAAGCTTTTGCTCAAACTACATCGAATGAACAAGATGCATTGGAAGGAGAAGAAATTCAACAAAGACTTCTAGCAGCCGTGCCAAGGCTGAAAACCAATGTTCACAAAGACTGTATAGAATTGTTCTTTGCCCCTCAATTTTGACAGCTCGAGTAGCAGAAGTTCTGGCAGCGTTCCCTCGTCTAGTTAACCGTTGCTCATTAGTTTCTGCTGACCTTGCATTAGCTGTATGAATAGCATTTTGTGTCAGTCTAATTTGAGTTTCTAGTTGCAAAGCGTTTCTTCTCCATGCTTTCATGCATTTGGCTGTAGTAGTAGCATGTCCAAGTGAAGGATTTCGCTTTCTTGGCATTACTGTCAGGCTGTAGTTGGAGGGGTTTGGCTAAGCTTTTTGAATGACAATGAAGCAATCAATTAAAAAGCAAGAATATTATACACATTAATGGAAATGTAGCCATAATAAATTAAATGCAAGTTTATAAGGGAGACCACGGGAACGTAGTAAACAATTATAAGCAAGCTTATAAAGTTAGGATTTATCTAAAAATAGACCACCAAAAAAACGTTCTAGTGATAAAAATAAAAATTAATGTGCAGCTAGAAACCTATTCACTATGAACGTTAAAATGTACATGCTAAGTTTAGCATAATTATAAATGAATCGAAGGAGGGTCTTTACATTATTATAAGTGCATTTTTCAGAATAAAACTGTCAAAATTTTAGGGCTCAAGTTTCCAAATATATGAGTTAGTAAGCATTATTTAAATGCTGATTAGAAGATGATAAATACATAATTAAAAATTGGCATTTAGGCTTAAACCTTTTTCATATGATTTTCAAAAATTCAAAATATACATGCATGAAGGCAGCCTACCTTTTTACTGGATGACAACTTTGCTGCAAATCAGATTTTTTGCATTTATTTCATCACATAGCACTAATGAACACTACATGTGAAGCAAAATCGATAGTATGCACTACATAACTCGATTGATCATTGCATGTTGAGCAAAATCAATTGTACACACTACACATCTCGATCGATCTCGCACACGCATCTTATACCTACATGCACTTCTCTCATCAGTGCACACTTTCATTTGCACTTATTCTTTTTTTCTTAAGGAAGGATATAATTTTTGTCGTCAAGTTAATGCAAACTAAACTATTTCAGTACCAAAACAGGAAATTCATGGGAAAAACTGATATTTTCCTAATGTATTTATGACACAAGGGATGTCAGTTTTGATTTTGAATTGATTGACCTAAACACAAATTATGTACAAATTTTCATCAGAATGCTGCTAACCACTACAATTGAAAGACTAATGGTGCAGCAAGTTGTTCATGGGTCATCTTGGGGCCCCTTATGTAGTTTTCAAAATCTGATAATCGTTTTTGATTCATTTTAAGATTGTAACATGTAAAATTCCATCGAAATTGAAGCAATTTAAAAATTTAAGGTACCCTTTGGTTCACCCTAGGGGTCCCAAATTTCAAGCCAAAGGACAGGTTTAAGACTAATAGTAATGGAAATAATAAAGCACATCTTTTTTAAGTTTTCTATTTAATCAACTTTATGGCCAAGGCTGTAAACAATTGAAAATTTCGGGGTTCCCTAACTCATGGGGATCCCAGTGTTGATTTTCAGTGAATTCCAAGTGACTACTTCAGTTACTCAATATAATCTCAATATGTACTGAAATTTTCATTGAAATTGGGGAATACTGCTACAAAATACACTTGAAAAGCAATTGAAGCATCAAGGCAGCCTACCTTTTTAGGGTCATCCTGAGGCCCCCCTCAAGCATTTTCAAAAATCTGACAACCCATTTCTATCTCATTGTGAAAGCGTAACAAACATGCAAAATTTCATCAAAATTGAAGCAATTTGAATTTTTTGGGGTCCCCTTGGGGGCACCCTGGTGGTATCAGTGTCGAGAGAAATGAAAATCAATATAGCATATAATAAGCGTGACAGTAAGTTGCATATACTTATCAAGTTTCATTAAAATTGGCCTTAGGGTTTAGACTTCAAGTCTGAAAGTTTAAAAACAACCAAACTAATGGAAATTCACATTTAAACATTATATTTATCAATTATCAGTTATTGATTTTTGAAAAATGACTAATTTTTTTGCCCAGACACACCCAGTATCGAATACAATCTATGTTCCAAACTTGGTGGAAATATGCCTTATGGTTCTTGAGTAGTTCACGAACACACACACACACACACAGTTTTATAGCAAAATGACCAACAATGTATTTTATCTGTAGTTAGAGCCATAAAATTGTGTTGAAATTATTTGGATTTTGGAATTAAATAACCAATAGAGGTTGATATGCCGTGAAACAAAATTAACCAAACAACCAACATGAAAGAACTCTTTCAGGACATTACTCCAAATAATATTCTCCAATTTCTGAAAGAAATCAAACTGTATTCCAAAACATAACTTCAACAAAACTACAACATAACACACATATCACTGCCTCTTGTAATTATGTCCACACAAACATCTATATGCACAAAAGCTGAGTACCATCTACCATGTATTCAATTGTGAAAGCAGAATAACATATATCATATTTTTATTTCTTCAAAGGTCCCAAGAAAATTAAATTTCAGCATTTAATGACCCATAAGGTGTTGATATGCTGTTAAACAAACAAATCAATTCACACTTTATCCATTTTTACCCTCAATTTGTGCAGGAAAGTTTCAGCACAAGATGTACAGAATATGTGACAATCTTGACAAATCAATTGGGGCAACTATGAAAACTTTTAATTTTACCTTGTTCACTTCCACTATTATCTCCAGGAATTGCATACAACAGGAAAATCCAGAAGCTGTAATTTGAATCCAACTGTGTAGAAGGCAGCTCCCAAGAAATGATGGCTGATACTATCAAAACTTTGGATTTAGTCAAAATGATCATTGTGGCATGGTCATCAACTTTCTTTGTGTTTAGGTGCATCAACTGCATGTTATCTTGGATCACCCTACATTTCACAGCACAACTCTGTTCTCTGTGTTTAGCTAAGGGTCAAAAATTACTAATCCCCTCATTTTTTTTTTTTTTTTTTTTTTTTGTTGCGTGTACAACTTCATTGTATCATTGATGAAATGGGGAAATATTTCCTTGCTTCATCAAGTTGAAGCTTAGTGTTAGCACAAGAACAAACATATGACAACCTCATTTACTTTGTAAGGAGTTTTGAATGTCCCAGCCTTTTTCAATGCTTCCTAAATTTTATCTTCATTATTGGATCCTTCCATTTATCTGCATTTGCTGTTTTGAGGTGAGAAATGTCAGCTAATTAGGAATTGAACTGAAATTAATTCAAACTATGCTATTTGTTAAAAAAAAAATTGATAGAAGTTACAAAATTCTTTACATCTGATAATATATTAATTATTGACATTTCAGCATCATGCATGCAGCTCTGTGGCCATATTTGTTATCTCTGCAGATATTTTTTAAAAACTAACCACTGGAATCTGGTCCTTATTAAGTAAAGAGGCAATTTTAAGCTCAGCTATAACTACTCTGTATCTCCCAATTTGACAGTTCTATTTACTCTAGATTCAAATGCTGTTTGTGTCACTAACCTATTTAGGTTGTATTGGTGACTTTTGTTGGCAGCAGATGACATAATTCTACATTTTAGATGGTCCAACCACAGCCCCTCTCAATTCCTTCATTAAAGTTAGTATTAGTTGATTCTGGAAATTCTTCACACCCTGCAAAAATGTGCTTATTTTTAATGTATTCAGCCATCTTAAGCTTAGCTCATGATTCAAATAAGCTATATGATGAAAACTTGGTTGATGTAGCTATGACATTGCACCAAACCTGGCCTGCTCCTATCTGTCCAAGCCCATTCTCCCTGTTTCAAGTGCTCATTTAGAAATTCTTCTTGACATATTCACTGATTCAAGCTGACATGCATATGGTATATCTGATCAAGATCAATGATGGCATTTCAATGCTAATCATCTTGACTGCTGAAATGGTTTGATCCTATGAAAAGGAGCATTTGCTTCCTGATGTCATTGGGCACATAAAGATAAATACTTTTTCCTTTACAATAACATTCAGTACATACACTCTGGGGTGTTTACTTGTGAAGAAAATGTCCCATTTAAAGAGCAGTATATCAGCCAAGAGATACTTGTCAAATGACCATCAAGATATACTGAGAAGAGCTGAAGCTTCTTTGATAGAATACTTTCATAATTACTTGCAATAAAATGACTCTTTTACACAATATACACTCGGCAGTCACTTTAGTAGGCACACTCTTCTAGTACCGAGTTGAACCCCCTTTTGCCTTTTAGAACTGTCTCAATTCTTTTTAGCATGTATTTGACAATCTTCTGGAAGACCACTTTAATGCTGTAAACTTGTTGCTCCATTCCATGAACCAATCTGTCACTATTTTTGAGTTGTGACGTGATATGTGGCCATCAGTGGATGGGTGTACCATAGGCATAAATTGAGACATGTGGTTAACCACAATGTCTGGGTAGGTTGTGACATTTAAATGATCTTTTACTGGTATCAAGAGTCTCAATGTATGCCAAAAAAATATTCTCCACACCATTGTACCACTACCACCAATGCGAACCATTGATATGAGGCAAGGTGGATCTATATTTTCATGTTGTTTATGCCAAATTCTGAATGTCACAGGAGAAATCAAGACGCATCAATTCAGGCAGCATTTTTTCCAGTCTTCTATTGTCCAATTTCAATGACAATCCTTAGTAACTTGTAGTCTCATTTTCTTGTTCTTATCTGACAACATGGCAGCCCATGTATTTAAGCTTTGATGTGTGCTCAGAGATGCTCTTCTGCATACATTTATTGTAAAAAGTGACTACTGTATATACTTGTGTATAAACTGACTTAATGTGCAGTGCAACCCGTGAATTTTAACCCCTCCAGAAAAGATTTACCTGTGTATAGTGCAACCAGTCCCTGAAAATCCATGATTTTTTTAACCTCTTCAAAAAAGATTATTTCTCTATTGTGTGATCCTCTATTATTTTTGTGCAAAAAAAAACAAAAAAAAAACACTTATGATAAAAACTCACACTGTATTTGAGTATATACAGTATTTGAGCTACTGTTGCCTCTCTATCAGCTTTGAACCAGTGTGGCCATTCTCCTCTTTCATCAACAAGGAATTTCTGTCAACAGAATTGCTGTTCTTTGGAATTTCTTTCTCTAACTGTTCTCTGTAAACCCTAGAAATAGTTGTGCTTGAAAATCCCAGTAGATGAGATTTTGAAATACTCATACCTGTATATCTGGCACCAGTGACCATGCCAGGTTTGAAATCATTCAAATCATCCTCCCCATGCAAATGCATGAAATGAAATTCAGCAGGTTACCATGACATGTTTAAATGCCTATATCAATTAAATTGCTGTCATATATTTCACTGACTAGAAATTGACATAAAAGAGCATTTGTTCATATGTACTTAAGTGGCCAGTAAATGTATATCCACATTAAGACAGGTGCTGATTCCAAATTGCATCCAATCAATGTAGTGAACTAGTGCTATAATTAGTTTATTGTTATTTCTCAGCTAAGAACAACATGCTAGGTGTGAGGATACTGATGTCTTGTCTCATGAACCCTTGACTCTTCTCACTCCTGATAGGATAGAGGTATCCTGGAACAGCTACACTGATGATTTTTTTCCCCCTTAGGAAAATTAGTTTTATATCAATATAAAGGGGAGAATGAACAATCCTGCTTTAACAATGCTATTTTAAACTATTTAAGTTTTGCTGATGTAGCCAGCCAGCAGAGATGACATTTTAAAAGTTTTGTTTACCTCCCTGGCCAAAAGCAAGAACATTGTATTGCATCTTGAAGTGGAACTGCTACTACACTTTGATTTCAGATTGAGCTAGTACAATTTGTCCCTAATATTTATCCCTCCCCTCTCCTAAAATTGCAAGATTGCCACTACCATCAACATCTGTCATATTAATTTAAACCACTCTTTACTTCTGCCTGTAGTAAAATCTTTGGTTTTTTTTTATGATCAGATCATAAATCATTGGGAGATATATACACATGCGTGAGACAGAAAAAATAACTTTTGATCTTTGGTAAATTCAAAAAAGGTTTTAGACAATTTTACTAAAGTGGGGGACATAAGATTGAATAATCTCTAGAAAATGCCTTTTCTTATTAAAACTTACTTATCATGGGAATATATTAATAGAGCATCATCAATATATCAGAAGTAATTTCATTAGTTTAGGTAAAATATTTTGGAAAGAACCAAATTTGAGAAATTCTAAGAAGACATACCATTACTCCACTAAAAAAAATACATTATTCTACCCACTAATTCTATCATAATTACAACTGAAAAGAATTTATCTATTTGTCACAACTAATATATATATATATATTTTTTGGACTATCGTACTCATCTTGCCATATTTATCACAACGTTTCAGCCATTGTACACTCTGGCCTTCTTCAGGTGGCTGGAATGTCAAACTGAACCCTTTATTTCATTCACTGGGGTAGACTGTTCTAGTTCCACGTGCCATGTTTAATGGATATCAGTTATCTTCTGTTAATTTTCCTCTCCAAGTTCACCACTACCTTAACCATTGAACTCACACTCTTTGGGTCCTGTCACTGGGTCTAACACCTTTATCCACTTTGCCATGTGTCCTTTATATATATATATATGGCATACAAAGGGGTTACTGAAAAGTTATTGGCTCATTTTCTTGGGCTATGAAACATACATGCTATTCCACTTATTGATTACACAGTTCAATACATTTGATATATTATTTCTCAAATTTCCCTTTTAAAAAAATCCTGATGACTCATTATTGAAAGTCTCTACTATCACTTACTTAATTGTTTGAAACTTTTTCCCATTCAAACTTCTTTTAATGTTTGAAAATAGTGAAATGGAACAAGATTTGGTAATTAGTGGTGGGGGGTCATCTATAGATTCAAATCCCAATTTCTTCAAAATGTCTATCCTTCACAAAACCACCCAGCAAAAACTGATGCAATTAAATATCAAGGCTTTTACCAGATTAATATTGTTGTCACTTCATCATTATGAAACTGAATTTCTAACTGAAGTAATATTTAGCTTTTCTTAGAGTCTTTTACTTGTAAAATCTGTGATCAGATTCTCCCAAAATACATACTCAGCTAAGGGCCAATAAAATAAAATAAAAAAATTATTAATCAGATTTTACTGCACAGTCTAATGTTGAAGTACCTCAAATAAGAACTAGTTTTTCAAATGTATTATGTAAAAATATAAGCAATAACTTTGTGCAATGATTTTAATGCTTAAAATCTGAACAATATTTTGTCAAATTACTTTCATTTACATTATTTAAAAAAAACTTACTTTCCATTTAAAATTTAAAAGATTGTTTTGCAAAATTATTTTTTAAAAGAGAAGTTTGTTTGTTTGAAAATATTTTTGAATGATGACTCGTCTCAAAATTATAAACTATTGTAGTACATTATATCAACTGAAGAAAAGAAGTTTTTAAATGAGGAAACATTGGCATACTGGTGTAATTCCTGACTGTGACCATCTAGAGATTGACCAAAATTAATACTGGATTAAACTGGTATATATTCTTGTGAATTAAAAGAACATTTGTGTCAAAATGGTAACAATGAGAACAAAGTGGTTTGAAAAGAAAATTATTTTTATAAATTAGAAGCAGGAAGATATGGCTAAATCAAGGAAGAGAGTAACTCAGACATTTTAGCACTGGATTGAATCCTAAAGTATTCTAGGTGCTATTCATTACATATAGTCAATAAAACTGCACTAAAATATTGATTGGGTAAAAGCTTACACACTTCAGCTCCAGTGTTTTTTTGTTTTGTTTTGTTTTTTAATGAGATAGTAGCAAGTTAATCAACACCCAAATCTACAAGATTCATTTGAAATTCACTCTATTGATGAGTTTAGATTTGGATGAGATTCTTTACAATACAAAACTCTGTTCCAATAGAATCATAACAAATCACTTAACAATACATTTTTTGCTATTATATTATCTGTATACTTGTACTTGGTAAGAACATGATTATGAAAATTGTACAAGGATCATTATCTGTATTTTAAGAGACTACAGGTTTATAAATGTCATTTGTGTGAAAATAATTGTTAACATATGTGCACAATTTAGGGCTTTATAGCATTGCTTATTAAAATTCCTCTGTGACTTGGCTGTGTCACCATTCTGTTTGAGGCTTACTTGAGACAAAGGACATTTCAAAGAAATGTACTCGTTATTTACAATAATGCATCAATTAGTGTACAGTTTGACAGTTATTAGCTGAATTTTGATCTGAAATTTTCACTATATAATGTTCTGTGTCAATACTGAATTAAGTGCATTGACAAAGTGATCATGTTGAAAACTGAGTATTTGCTGTGTTAAAAATAAATTCTTTCTCTTCATTAGGCTTAATGTAAATATTCTCAAAACCTTTAGTGATTTAATAAAAATATCTTGATTATTTTTAATTGAATTAAGTGATTATTTTTTTAATGCAAATTGTTAGAGATAAAAAAAATATAATGCAGTTTGTTTAGCGAGAAAGAGTTGTCTTTCTTGCCTTCTCAAATAAATAGCATTGATTGACAGGACAGTTCAAAAAGAAAAATAGAAATATTCCAACATGTCTCTCCTCTTTATCACTCTAGCTAGAAACACAAGCTATGAACTTTACTGTTTTGTCCAGCATTAACTGAAGTGGCTATATAATAAGGAAGTGAATAGATAAGTTTATTCCAAAGTAAATATTGATGCTAATTAGTGAAGATTTGATTTAGAGAAGAAAACCTTCAGTAGTTTTAATTTAGAGAAGAAATCTTTATTTGTAATCAATCAGTGGTGTCTGAAACCTCTTATTAGGATTGATGTTTGACTTAGTGGTAAATCTGAAAGTTCCATTCTACGTCACCAGTTAAGCTTGTACTAATGTTCATTAATATCTAAGTGATTATTTATTTTATTTTATTCTTTTTTTAATGCATTATTTAATATCTAACTGATTATTATGTGAGAGAGTAACTCATTTGATCAAAAAGTTTTAGTTTCATCTCAAATGCTTAGTTTAAACCAAAAGGAAAATGTTTTAAAGAAAATATTTTTCCTTCAAATTTAAATTCAATTGCTCTCATTCGTTGTAACAATCAGTAAAATACTTTGATGTATATGTGATATCTTTATATACTATCTCTGGCTTTCTTGGGTCTTACCTTATACAAACACATTTCATAATTATTCAATAGTAATGGCTATTTATCACATGAATATTTAATATCATCTTTTTTTTCTTTTCTTTTTTCTTAAAACCAAAGTATAGTAAGGTTGTTTCTGTATCACTCTAAGAGTGAATAGATGTATAATCTTTTTGCTATGTATTTGTTTATACAAAAGGAAATGTGTGGGATGGCAAGCTATATATAGATAATTGCTTGTCAAGAAAAGAAATCTTTGCATAAGATTTTATACAATTTTTGAATCCATAGGATTTTTCTTTTTTTTTTTTTTTTTTTTCACCTCAAACAAGGCAATAAATTCACTAAGATGCAAGGGGTTACTGACAGTGAAAGAATCTGAGAGGGAAAAAATTTAAGGAGAAAGAACAATAAAAGAATAGGAATTAAGAAGACAAAAGATAATGACTGATGTTGCATTTAAATTTTTAAAGATCAAAGTTGACTGCAAAGCAAGAAGCTGGAAGAGTGTTCCACAAGCAAGAAGTGTGAGGGAAGGAACTGTTAGCATAGAACTTAGTTACATCTAGCTGTAAAATGATGAAACCTTGTTGCCAACCTGGTACTATATACCAAAGAGGAAAGTTTATCAGAACTATTAGCATGACAATATTTATAGAAAAGACACATGGAATTTACTCATTGAATCTTTTCTGATCATCATGATCATCCCTTTTTTTATTGTTTTGATTTTTTTTTTTTGGTCAAAAATATAGGCACACCAAATTCTTTAGTGGTAAATAGTTTTTAATAATTATTATATTTTTGGTATAACATTACATCACCCAAGTTTATTAGTCCACATGCAATTCAAATTTAGCTCCCTGCTACTTGTGCCC
Organism: Acanthosepion pharaonis; assembly: GCA_903632075.3. Lineage (NCBI taxonomy): Eukaryota > Metazoa > Mollusca > Cephalopoda > Sepiida > Sepiidae > Acanthosepion > Acanthosepion pharaonis. The sequence continues at coordinate 515,852 of CAHIKZ030005594.1, read as the reverse complement.
CCCTCCAAAAAAAAAACACTAAAATTACTGTTGAAACACTGGAAGTGATTAAGAATGTAACGAGGCAGCTGATGATCCCACATGAGGACTTGGAAGACTGTTTTGAAAATTGGAAGGGATGCTGGGATAAGAGTATAATATCCCAAGAGGAGTACTTTGAAGAGTGATCAAGGTACCATTGCCTCAAGTAGGATATTCTTTTCATCGATATTAAATTGTTGGATACTGTAAATGGCGTTTATGCCCCAAATATTTGCTGATGCGTAATTTTTTTCCATTTCTCATGATAGGTAGAAAGGATCATTCAGTTGACCTACACATACACACTTCCTTCTTTGAAAACCCCTTTTCCTCTTTAGACATCCATAGGTGATGAATTGCATTGTCATTTACATTTTTAATTACTGTTATTAGTATACAAAATGATATGTTGTTTGGTTTGTACTTGTAGAGTGCCATGAATTAATGGGAAAAAATTCCTGATTTAATTATATAAACATTAATATCTCCAAAGCAATCTTTATGGCATGTAATCTACTTTTAATTGTTGTTGGTTCTTTACTTTTATTTTTAAAGGTGTCATTTTGGTATTGAGAGCAATTCTCTGATATACAAAGAGAGATTGATTGCATTTATCTGATGATGGTTCACTTGTTAACACCTACTTTTTTTATAAAAATGTATTTAATGAGGAATTCTTTCAGTTTAATACTAATTCAGTTGGTTTCTATCTCCCCCAACCAATGCACTGTGATTGTATCTCCTCCCCCATTACACAAATACATTCAAGAAGTAATGAAAACAAGAACAGTTGGGGGAATTTTGATTCTCACTAATTACTTGATTATCATGGAAAAAAAACTTTTATTAAAATCTGTGAATTTCCTTAAAACGACAGGAACCTTGTTTTTCATGACCATTACAGAACAGAGTTGATATAGCATTACAAACATTTCTCGGGAAAAACAGAATGGGTCATATATGTGTTTATAGGAGGTATTATAGTATCCAAAACAAAAGTGGATATAATGAGACAAAAGTAGAAAATTATAAGTGATGTGTTTTGTTGATCTCAGCTTCTTAAAGTCAATGAAAGGCAAAACTGTGGGTAAGGAAAAATGCATTGGGATTATTGAAGAAACACATTTTTCCTTACATACAGTTTTGACTTTCATTCTGACATATTGCTTAATGGATCATATAAACACTATATATGAATTCTCTACTTTACTCTACATATGCCAGGTGACTTGGTTGCATGTGAAAACTGAATGTCTACATAATAGGTACTTAACTTAGTCTGGTACAAGCCCACATGTGAGGATCGAGCTCACTTCTACAGCTAATAAATTACAGGCAAATTTACTGACCATCTCTTTAACTTTGGTCATATCCAAATATTTTAATAGATTTTATGAGTAGATAATCCTGATGAACTATCACTCCACCCACTAAAAGGCAATCTGTAAATAGTAAACATTAAATATTGGTAAACAGAAAATACTCAATGATATATGTTTGGTTGGAAAATTTAACGTGCCTACCCTAGGTTCATTATCTTGCTTGTTAGCATATTTTAGGGCATATAAGATGGCCAAAATGGCTAAAAAAACAAAAAAACACACTGCTTCTTATATGAAGTTGAAACCACTAATTTTGTCCCTAACATTCACTGCCATAGGTTATAATTTTTTTGCCTCATATAGTCACTTCTACTTAGCCTGAGTTCATAATATTTACTTAAATGACATTATTACTGGCAATGTTTGTTGCTACCATCCATCCAACCTAAAAATGCCTTGATACAATCCTGACATTAACCAACTGGAAATTATAAAAGAAAAAGATCTCAATGAAAGGAAATATTGGTAATGATAAAATACTAATCGGAGACAAATTAAGGCTGCAGAGAAATCAATCATACAAAGCAGCCAAAGAATTATAACTGAAGGGATGTGTGTGTTTACAGTATGATTTCTTGCTTTATGTTCATCTGTACTGCTAGCTTGTTTTTATATACAGTACTATTTTCTCTTATAGCTGAAGGGCTTTTGTAATTTTTTGTAATATGCTGATATATCACTGTAAACTTTTTCCTGGTTCTGCCCTGCTGAAATAGAGGTGCCCCTAATATGCACATATCTTTTTATATCATCAATTTCAGTATTTGAACTCTACAAAATTCTATATGGGCAGTTTTGATGTTTTTTTTTTTTTTTTGGGGTTTTTTAAACCTTCCTTAACATACTTGCATATCAAAATAATCAAGTGACTCATGTAGTCACTTTCTTTTAATATTTAGTTACTCATTGTACTTTGTTCACTTGCAGCCATATCTTGTTAGATTATGTAGAGTACTTGCAAAAAATCCTTCTTTTAAGGAGACTTGCACACCTATCAGTGTGTTTAGATTTTCATAGTGTTGTTCTTAGATCTGTGTGTTATGTCACTACTCTATGCAATTAAGTAACTGATAGTTAACATTTGATCCATGTTATGAAATCTCATATCATAGCATGTGTGTGGCATGTGGCTATAGGAAGAAAAAAAATCACTGAAAGAGTGATTTTTTTTATTTTTTTTTATTTTTTTTTTCTTTCCAAAACTCCCAAACCACTACTTACTACTCACCTTTTGTATAAACCTGATTATTTTGTGGGTTGGCTTATGTTAAAATAATATATTGTGAGAATAGCTCCTTTTTATAGCCATAAGGAAGCATTTTTTCATTGATAAAATTTGATAGTTTTTTAAAATTTTGAATAGGAAGTATGAGAGATTGCATATTAAATTTGGCATGTTATTGACTTTTGATTCAAACATTGAAGGTAGAAGAAAAATAAGCAACATTTTCCTTTTTCAGCAGGTGCTACTTCTTTATTTTTCCTTTTCTTTTTTTTTCTTTTTTTTTTGTAAAATGACAAGTCAAAAATGCATGATTTGCACAGTTTATGAATGTACCATGAACAAGTATTTAAAAAAAATGAAGATTTGTTGCTGACTGATAGCTAGACCAGTTGAGATTGCCATCAATCAAATGAAGAGATATTGGGATGATCAATGTTATATATTTAGAGAGGATAGTCAGCTTACACCAAATATTCAAATCTGACATTGAAAATCATTTGCACCAGCTTTGTTATGTTGGCCATTCTGATGTGTGGTTTTTGTACAATGAAAATGTTGTAGAGGACAACAAAAATATGCAGTTATCAGGCAGGTAAACTAAAACCACCATTCACTTTACCAAAAGTCAGTCATTGTCCAATGAACATAATACTGCATGCTTATGGTGAGATTGCAAGGGTATCATCCACTATGAGTTTGTTCTGGAGAATAAAACAAGTACTGTTTCCAATGAGACCAAGTGAAAGCAGCATTGATAACAAAGCAAAGATTATTACAAGTTGACAGGAACGTTTTGACTTGACTTTAATATTCAACAAATATTAACCGTTCAAATAACTATATTTATTCTGGTCTTTAGAGAATTGTCTTTAAAAAATTCAGTTCATTGGAAGGCTGCAAAAGTCACCTTGATCAGTTCTTTGCTGAGAAAGATGAAAATAAATTTGAGAGGATGGAATTATGAAGTTGCCAGGAAGATGATAGAAGATAATAAAACAAAATGCTAAAAATGTTCAATAAAGTTAATTTGAAAAAAAATTTTTTTTTTCTTTTTATTTGATAAACCAAACTTTTTTTCTGTTAGCTAAAATGAATACCAGTTAAGTTAAATAAAAATATAAAGTATCATTTAAGTATAGAAAGCTTTTCATTTTTTAATTGTTTACTGAATATTTATTTTAAAATCTATTCTCTTTCCTCTCCTTCTTAGATTGTCACAGTAAAGGTATTTTTAGCTAGAAGGAAAGATTGTGTTTTGATCTGAAAATTTGCTCATTTACATTAAAAAGAAAAAATTTATTGTTAGTTTATTTCTTCCTTATAAAAATAAAGAAGATATACCCAGTATCCTACAAGTTACAAATTACAGTATCTTATGACTGGTATAGTTTTCTTTGTTTCCAAATTTAGCAAATCAAAAGCAACAACACCTTTGACAACAGTAAATATAATGATTTATTTCAGCAAAGAAAAAAAACATTTATAATAGTTATTTAAAACTTATTCTTTATTTCTGTTCAAAATAAAATGTTTTTGTAGTTATCATTAATCGATGCTGGCTTTTAATGTATCAGCAAAGTAAATGCTTATAAAGAAAAGAAATGAACAATATATTTGAGTTAATAATCTTACTTATTATAAAACGCAGATTGTGTGTGTGTGTCTGTAACGTTTATATATTGGATCGGATTTCCTACATTTTTCAACTGATTTCAACAAAACTTCACAGGACTACATAAAATTACCTTGTGGTGGTTCTAACAGCACCAAAAATGGGAAAAATATAATTGTTTTTACACAAAATCAATTTGAAAACACGATTAAGAGACATCGTGAAAATGGAAGGGGGACAACTCACATCGGATTCCTATATTTTTCAGCCGATAAAACAAAACTTCACTTTTTTTTTTTTTTTTTTTTTTGGCAGGTAGTGTTTCTTATTCTCTTGCACACTTTTTTCTTTATTTTTAACATTCAGAATGCTTTAAAAATTCCATTTACAAGACAATTATTTATAATAAAATTCTATTCAATCAGTAGACTCATAACGATTGAAAACAATATTTTTGTTTGAGTTTGGGTTTGACCAATTCGTAAAAAATAAAAAAAATAAAAACTAATTAAGACATGCGTGTCCGTCAACCTTAAACAATAATCTAACAATCTCTACTGATTGTACGAATACAAACATCGGATAAATTCTTTATCTTTAGGAAAAGATAATGAAATCTAAACATACACAAGTCCTAACTAAAAATAATAACCAGAACGGGAAACTACTTTAAATACACATGGTGTCCAATTTTTTTACTGTATTCAATAAGTAAAAATCATAAATTGTAAAAGATTATTATTACAGAAAGGCTACTAAATGAATAAGATTTGTTAGATCATAATTAATAAACCCAAATAAAGTTAATATTTTTTGTATTAGAAATGAGTAGAAAATATATTAAAATCAGAATTCTAATTATGAATCACCACAAGCAAAATATGCAATTTTTTTACTGTATTCAATAAGTAAAAATCATAAATTGTAAAACTAAAAGATTACAGAAAGGCTACCTACATTTTTCAACTGATTTCAACAAAACTTCACTAGTAGTCAATTTCTAATCCTATTTCCAATCAAAATCTTTTCATTGCAAATATTTACTTGTACAAAATCATACTATTTTTATTAATACCTAAATAATATTTAACATTCAATTATATCTCTGCAAAACTTATTTTATGTGAGAGGGTGCTAAAAAGTTCCCAATCTTACCAGTATCCCAAAATCTGACCAAACAACACAATTTTTTTAAACTCCCTTAGTTGGACCACTTGTATATTAAGCAGAATTTGTATAAATGAGATTTTGATTATGAAAATTTTTAAAAATGTTTATTTATGCACTAACCTATAAATTTTGTTGGCAGATGTCATAAACTGAATATTGTATGCGTGTGTCAAATTTTAACCTTTTGTTTCGTGAAATTTGTAAAATGAAAGTGATTAGAAAAATGATATGATTTGTCTGAAGATAGAAAAACAGAGCAACATTAAGACCTAAAACTATTTGGCACATTTAAAATTTGGTATTTGCAAAGAGACATTCCAATCAAAAATGGCATTCAATGATGGTTATGAAGTATTTTAGCAATCCTTACTTTATTTAGATTGACCCTGATAAAATATGTATATGTATGTGTTTACTTAAATAATATAGATGTATACATTTATGGGCTGGTTGAGGCAGTTGGACATTTCCCACTTGTTAGTGTTCAGATCTTGTATAAACCAGGATGTTGGTGTTAGGGATAGATAGATAGATATATTCTGTCCATTAAGAAGATTGGTGCAAAACAATCTTCCTGTCTCCAATTAACAGCCATTTGACTTGGTACTGAACAAAGCTCAACCTATAGTAAAATTTTTTGCTTCTCTATAATTAGAAAATTTATTTTTATAGACGCTATATAAAATGGGAATGATTTGTTTTTTTTGTTTTTTTTTTAATGAAGTTATAAATGTAACCATGAGACATTGTATTACCTTTTTATATATATTATAAAAGCAATATTGAAATTATTCTAGCTTTTTATTGAAAAAAAAATATAAATAATGCATACTGAATTTCCTGCTATATAACACGTACCTATAATTTCAAAAAGGGGTTATCAAAGGACTAGTGTGTCAAATAAAATTATTTTGGTATTAGTCTAATACTTGTAGCTTCTACTCCAAGGTCTATCTAAACGTGGCCATCAGATGCAGGATGATTTGGGGATTTATTGCTTTTATTTTTATTTTTTTGGATACATTTCAGCATTTGTTTTCCATTACTTTTTGTCAGTATAATTTTCTGAACATTTTCTTGTCTATACTGCTATTCCATGTTAAGTTAGGGGATAGCAATGTGTAAATATAATGGTAGATGGTGCCACAATATCTTGATTTAATAGAGATGTTCAAATTTAAATCAGTTGTGCTCTCACATCTAGTTAGTACAAACACTGGCTAGGTTGCTCATGGCAAAATGACATGGATTATTCAAATGTGGATATAAAAGTGGAACGTTCCATTTCTGAAAATGAAGGGACACATGACATCCCTCAATCTACAGTGTCACAAATGTACTGTGAATATCTGATAGAAGACATTACCACTTACTGTGGACAATGCAGTGGCCAACAATGGAGCCTTAATGCTGGTAACCAGAGATATCTGGCAAGATCACATTCAGTGCAGGTCAATTTAGTTTTCTTTATGTTCTGTCAGGTATGGGAACCAAAGACCCATCAGGGTACGCCTTTTAGCGTTTTGACACCCAGACACATTGCCTTGCCTTGGCTCATGACATTACTAATTGAACTCTGGAAGACTGGCATGGTCTGATGTTATGCAAGCAGAACTTGAGAATTTTGACTGAAGGCATTAGATAATACAAAAGCTTTAGATTTAAAAGTTTTTTCAAAGCTTCTACAAACTATTAGATTCTAAAAAGAAAATATACTTATGTCCACATCACATGTGTATGCTGTCTTTTATTTCTATTCGTATTTGATAGATATAGGATGCATACACACACGACTTTATAAAAGGAAATTGTTTAACAAAAAGACCACTAAGAACATTTTTAATATAAATACCTGCACACCCTTCTTTCTCTCTTCATGATGAAGTATTGACAAATGTTTATTGCCTAATAAAACAAGGACTCATTTTCTCATTTTGTTTTTTTTTCTAACCACAACAGTGTTTGTTATAATGCAAGCGGTTTGTGATTTCATAGTGAGATTAAACCTGATTGCTTATTGTATCTTTTGTCTTTTTTTCTCATCTTCAATATGAAGATGAGAAAAAGAAAAGATACAATAAGCAATCAGGTTTAGTTCAGCTTGCTACTAAGATGGCTGGATTTATACTATAACTAGTCCTCTGTTACTTAGAGATTCTCTTAAAAAATCAAGAACCAGTCTTCTTTCTGATCTAAAATCTTTTATTATCCTGTAAGATTTTTTTTATTTCATTATTTTTCCATTCTCAGATATTAAGAATGGAACATGTGCAAAAAGAGTTTTTTTTTTTTTTTAATGTTCAGACATCCCTGATGGTCAACTGGCTCAATCTTAAGTACACTTTAAAAAGTTTTTAATGAAATCTCTCCACCATTATCACATTGAAATAGATATTGATTTAAAAATGACTGTTGTAAGAGAATCCTCTCCAGATCCATTATGAAAACTAATGTTTTAAAATTTTGTATGAAAAATAAAAACAAAAAAACATTAAATTAGAAATTTTGAGAAACTTCTTAACACTTTTAACAACCTGCAGAAGAAAGCAATCACAGTGAAGGGTTAATCTACAGAAGGCTTCAAGAACAAAAAAATTCAAAGGAGTTTTAAAATAATCAGTATGATTTTTTTTTTTAAATACTATTTTTGCAATATGGTAACACTTGAACATTAAAAATGTTTGGTTTATTAATGCTCATATTTGTTTTTTTTTGTTTTTTTTTTCACTAGCTTAAACATGTATTTGCTAACCTTGTAAAATAATCTTTGCTCTCTAGTCTCACATTGATGTGCTTAAACATGTTTGGTAATGAGTAGCCACCTTCTATTTTGCAAGGTGTCTCCACCAATGTTATTACAATGTAATGGTTTCTACTCACCTTGTTAAGTTGTCTGACTGAAATACTTGATCCAAATTTCTCTCCTTTTTCCCCCAACATGACTTGAATATTTTGCGAGTATCCCTGCTGGACAACAAGCAGTAGCTAAAGAAAAAAAAAAAAAAGAAACTTGTTGAATCTTCTATTGTCAGTGGAACTCACACACCAACCTCTTGTATACATTTATAAATAACTTATATACAAACAAAGGACAGCTGTGTATTTCTAGTGTTACTATCTACATTGTTGGTGAGTCAATAAGTGATCAAAAGATTAAAATTTTCTACTTACCAACAAAAATGTTTTTTATTAGATTTTCTCAAATACACTTTTCGTGTGTGCATATATTGTAGGTGAATTAAATGGCTTCCAAGATCATCAATTTTTTATTAATTTTTGTCAGATCTTAAACCTGATACTGGATTCAAACAAGAGGCTAATATAATGGAATATACCAGTTTGGGTCTTTCATTTAAATAGTACAGTGTGTGAAAATATTTCCTTTTAATTTGTTATAACCAGACACTAAGGTTGTCTATTCTTTTCCTTTGAATGCTCAACAGATAAGAAACCTGTATTTTGTTACTAAAATTTCAATGAAAGTTTAGTTCTTTGTAAATAAATCTTTAAATTTGTGTGCATTCATGACCAATAAAAAATTCATGAAACCAAATCAAACTCTGTAATTTCAACTTCCAGTAAAAGTTTACTAACATTCCTATCTATTATGTTTCCTTCTTATAAAAAGAAAATTATTTATAATTTAAAAATTTTTTTCTACCTAGATTTTTGTGTGCATGCATACACACACACACAAAAGGAGAGTGGTGAAAAGTTCTTGGATTAACCCACCTCCCAAAATCTGACCAGATATCTCAACATTATGCTATACTCTGTTGCAATTAGCTCTCTTTCTGATTAATTCTGCATGCTGGCTGGATGTAAATGCCATGAAGGCAGGGAATGAACAAAAAAAGTTGTTTTCCACACATAGACTGGATGTGATGAGTGGAGCCTATGTAGCAAGCTCTGGCAATGAAAATGACACTGGCCAACCACAAATGTTCCTGCTGAAAAGAAAAAAAGATGCTCCTGGGGACTATCAGATCTGTTTAAAAGCAGGTCTCTGAGGATGACCAGAAGAGTTGTGACCTGGTGGGCCACCAGGGCACTGCTTCTGCTTCTCAACATGACTGCTCCTCTCACCATGTTTACCCCCAGGCTTGACTGACCACCTCAGATACCCAACAGGACAATTCTTTGACAACCCACCACCATCACCTTAGTTTAACGTTTATATCCTTTGCATCAGCAAAGTCAGATTTGTGACTTCTCCCAGCTACTCCACCTATTTTGCAATATCTGTATGACACTGTGTATATACTAACAATAAACTTTGTTAAATTTTAATCCTAATTATTCCTCCTTTCTCTTCCAAGCAAATGCTTACTATAACAATTAGAATTATTTACATTTTTTAAATCTTTGAAGCCTTTCTTGGTTGCATAAAGAACTTAGTGTCCCCTTTCACTTGTCTGTGTAATATATTTCCCACATACACCTTGTGTGTGTGTCTGTGTACACACACACACACACACACACACACACACACACACACACACACAATTTGTTTTTAAACCACAGATTTCCCATGATTTCTCTGGAATGCTCATTTCTGCTTGAAGCGTATCTTAATATAAACAAATGTCTGGTAAATGTAGTTAATATACTTTATTATTATCAGAGCATTTACTTAAATATTTGTATCTATAAAAATAATGTATTAAATAATTGTGGGACTTAGTCCATTTCATAATATGTCATTTGTTGTTTAAAAACTTTAATTTGACTTTGCTAACCAGTAGCTAAATAGTATAGCATGTCAGGCTATATATATATATATATATATATATATATATATATAGTAGTGCATTTGGGGAAATAGTTTCTCATTTGTTTGCATATTCTCAGAGGGTTTTTTCTCTTCAGCTTGGACCACTTTTATGGTTTATAGGAAGAGAAATTGTGCTTTCTAAGAACTCTCAGCCCTCTTAAACCAATATCAAAGAATTTCATGTGGATTCTATCCCACATACTTTTTAAGGTATGTATTGTGTTTCTTTGTTTGGTTTTGAGTATTGTATCTTCATACATTAATAGGTATCATGTCAGGTTCTCTTTTTACCTCCAGTATCATATCTTCATGTATCAGTTTGTGGTGCCTGGACATTTTTTTCTTTCCTGTTTTAGGGGTATAGTAATTTGTATTATTGATAAGCATGTCAGGTTTCTTGTGTTAGTTGTTGATTTGTGGTATCAGATATATGGCAAGTTAACCAACAAAAAATGTATAGTGATTGTCAAACCTGTGTATGTGTTGACTGAATTTTCATTATTATTATTATTACTACTACAGGTGTTTTCCCCCATGTAGATAAGTGATTTGGTAAACGTTTTTTTAGTAACCTACTTAAGATTGTTCTCGCATGTTGCTTGAGTGTGTGAGGGAACATTCACCACTTGCAGATGAAGTTACCATTCTCTACCCATGAGTCTTGTAAGTTACAGCAAAGATGTACAATTACCAAAGGTGATAGAAAAAAAGACAATGAAAAAAGTAAACCAGTATTCAAAAGTCTATCTGCTTGCAGACTGAGTGGCACTGTGAAAAGAATGCATTAAACTTTGACATCAAACTAGAAGCAAAAGAAACAGCTTCTGTCACATTTCTATAAATAAGGTTTTGATAAAAGAATGAAATGAAGGAAAGAAAACTATGAAGATGAGTTAATTGTACACTAAAATATTTAAATTTGGCTTCTGCATCTCTGTCCTGGATATAATGATAAACTACATCTGGCAGCAAGGCCTCTGATCAAGAGGTTTTGAGGCATGTAGAACCATCTTTTAATTGCTGTCCTTCCCAGGTCTACCATGATCCAGGGTGGTAGCCCCTGTTAGGGTCCCAGCTAGGAGCAAATAGTGAACCCCCAAACTAAAACTTAAAAAAGGCTAGGAAAGTATAAAAATATATTTTTGTTAAAAAAAAAAAAAAATTACCAACAATACATTTTTATAGTAAAGCTGAAGATATGGTATATGTTGTCAAAAAATAAATACAATACAATGATTAATCTCGTGTCTGGCAAGAAGAAAAAACTTTTCACTCCTCATTTCATTCTGTAAGATTATTTGGTAAAAAAAAAAAATGCCAAAGGTAAATAACCAAACTCAGTAACTTCTCAGATTGCATACAGTTTCAAAATGCTCCTTTTAAAAATAAGATTACAATCAAATAACTTACAACTAGCATACAAGTTTTAAAAAAAATGAAAAATGCTGCTGTAGTTTTTGTGAGTATTTAGTATGTTTACATAGGTATGACCTTTTATGAATTAGTTAAGCTATTTGATATTGTTTCTATTACTTTGTTTTTAATCTATAACAATTTGTGATGTTTCTTCACCTGTGGATATCCATTACTCTTGTTTATGATTCAGGCTTTGTCCACAAGTTTTCATTGACCACTTCATATTGCCTTTGTTTCATGACTCCCCCTCAAAAATCTCTGCCAATTTTGAGTGTTGCACAACCGAATATGCACCCTGTATCTCGCTATTCCAAGAGTCATTACAAGCTGGATGAGGTATGTAAAGGAATTCACAAGAACTCCCTTCTCTAACCATCAAGCTGCACTTGACTTAACCTCTCATTCTTGCACTGTCCTCAATGCCATTTTCAGTGGGAGAAACATACCATAAAGTTGGCTTGGTACTTGCACGGGGAGTCGCATAATGTCTTTGTAGAAGTTAGTTTTATGAAAAAAATGTTTTTTTGTTTTTTTTTTTTTGAAGAGGAAGAAGAGACATAGTATCTAAATATTTGCTGCTTTTCTTTCACCTTTGACATTTTTTAGTCATTCATGTTTTTAACAAATCTATGATTTTAATATTTACAAAAAACATGAAATATAACTTCTGGTAAAAAACAAACTTAATTCCAGAAATAATTAAAAATTTTGTCAAATTTTATTTTAAATCCAATAATCATGATAGATACAAATATTCATATAGTTTATCACAGTAGTAACAAAAAAGTTAACAGCACAGACTTTATTTTTAAATAATATTATTTTCATTTTAATAGAAAGCTAATCAACAGAAAATAATTTTTTTTCACAACTTTTGCTGTTGTCTTTAGACTAAAAACAACAGAAGCTACAATTTGCCTGCTTATGTAATTCTTGTAAGATAGTTTTCAAATTTGGTATAAAAACATATAAAAAGGTTTTGGAAAAAATGTTTTTATAGGTTTCAAACAACAATTGATAAAATATATACCAGAATTTTTGCAGTTTATGACACTGTGTGTGTGCGCACACACACAGACACATTGCACATGGAGGCTAAGAAGGCATTTTATGTATGTATTGAATTTTTAAAGTCAATAGTATTAGAATTTGTATGAGAATATAACACAGATGGGAACTGAGTAGATTGTGAGGTTTCATGTAGTCAAGACATATCTGAGTGAAGCAGGTGTTATTGACAAACAGTTAAGAGTAAAAAGACTTCTCCCTTATAATTCTTTCCTATAATGAACAGCTGTTTGTTTCATCTTGATACATTGTGGCAGAAAGGATATTAAAAGTGTAGATTAGGAGCTTTTTTTAGATAGGCATAAATCTGTTGACCAAATGTTCAAATGCTTTTGGTATAAAATTTCACACTTCTCTGCAGTGAACACTTTGCCAGCAACTGGGGAAAGAAAACAAAAAAACAAATAGGCCTCTTTAAATTCATAATCTCTTTTGAGATTGAAAGATTCTAGTAAACATTTATGGCTGGCTATGGTAAGAGGAAGGTGGGGGTCAATAAATTTGTTGCAGTAAAAAAAAGAAATGTAGAAGTGGATTTCATTTTTTTTCTCCTTTATACTATAGAAATAGCATTGGTTGTCTTACCTTGAGGTTTATCAATGCATTTGACTGCAAGTATTCCTCAGAAAGTGACTGGTGCTGGCTTTCAAATCAGCTAATTGCCTTTTAAATGTATGTATGCTTCAACCATTTATCTATTGAACTAATTTCAAACAAAATTTTACTAAACAACTAATCACAGAGCCATACTTAACAGGGAAAATAAGATATACATTGGTGTAAGTTTAAATTTACACTTACTAGATTGCTTGTTTCATAGAATTACTGTGTAAGTATAAATTGTAAAATGAATCTTAGCCGATCAGGTGTATTGAAAGGATTGTGCTTATGGAATTGTTGTAAATAGTTTGTTGTTGGGAAAGTCTATCAATAGCAAGGACAGTAGAAAAAGTAATCTTTCTTATAGAAAAGCAAAAGCATTTTTAGTGAAATCTTTCATTGTTTATCCAAGACCATAAAGGTTTTTTCTGGTTTGAGAACATTTTAAATTTCTTATTTGTTGGTTATAATTTTGCATTATCTAACTTTTTCCTAGTTAGCTTATGCTTCACTCTTGTACTTTTAAAAGAAAAATAAACACTAAGGTGTCTTGATAAATTTTGGTAGAAAAGCCAATGAAGATAGAAGAAACTTCTGCTCTCCTTAGCAACTACAGGGTGTTCAAGAAGTTACTATGCATTTATATTTTTATTAATAGACATGTTTCAATATAGAATACAGGAGGAGAATGTGAATGAAAATTATAAACAATGTTGTTAAAAACGTATTGGGGTGAAATTTGAAATATAAAAAAATATGATTAGAAAAGTACACAGTAACTTTTTGAACACCCTCTATAAAGGATTTTCTATTCAACAGCTTGCTAACAGTTTTTGTTTGTGTGTGTGTAGTCAGCTCCAAAAGAAAATGATTTTTTTTTTTTTTTTTGCTTCTGATGCACATGTGTATGATACATTCATAGAATAAATATACAAAATGTAGTGTGGAAATTGTAGGCTAGAACTAGCTTTCATTTTGGAAACATTTTCAAAACATTTTTTTTTCTCTAAAAAGTGCCATTATTGGATTGTCTTATTTTCTTTCAAGCAAGTGAGGCTGATTGTATTGATTTTTTTTTATTTAAAGTAGCAAATGTTGGATTGATTTTTACAAAATATGGGATGAAAGCACTTCAAATTAACCATTTATAGAAAAGTGGACATCAAAAACACCAGAATTCTCAATGAAAGATGAGAGCATTGCAAACAGAAAACCTGTAAGCTTTCAGGTTTTAAATGTGAATGTTACTAAAAAATGACCCCCCTCCTCCAGTCTCAATTTTTTTTTCTTTAATGCTCGACCTCTGTTGCTTGCTTGCTTTTTTTTTTTTTTTTTTTTTTTTTTTGCATATGGACTTTGGCAGAAAAACAGTGGGCATCAATTTAATTGTTGTTTATATTTTTATATTTTGAAATGAACATTTTGGGCTTTTGTGGAGGTATTACCAGTTTTTTTGGCGGGGGTGTTTGATGGGGATAATAAAGTATGAAAATTCCTTTTAATCTTTTGTTATATTCCATATGCACACAAATGAATGACTGACATTTAAAAAAAAAAAAACACAATTACCCAAATATTTCACTGGCAGTATTACATTCTTACTTCTTATTTAATCTGACATCTAATGTGAAATATGTGTGTTTATGTTTCTATGGGCATACCTCTGATGGTCGTTCCCTGTCATGGTCTAATGACTATGAGAGCAATACAGTTGGGAGGGTTATCCTTTGTGGCAAGGTCAAAGATGGGGACCTAGACTGTGTGACTAACCCCAAAGGCACCAACAGTGGAAGAAGCGGATGACTATTACAACAAATCTTAATGGTTGAACCAGCAGATGAAGAGGGCTAAGCATGACAGACATGCTACAGAAGGCCCAGTTGAAGTGATAAGTCAGTGGCAATCAATTGCAGTTGCTACATCCTTAGTGTCTACAAATTCCTTCAATGGCAACTTTAATTTTGCTTATAATTTGTTATGAGTATTTCCCAATGATAATTGGGGAGTGATTTCATTTTAGATTTTTTTTTGCTTTATCCTGTGGGGGTGGGGACATGAGTCAATAAAGAATGCTATTTATATTGTCTTTTCAGATTTTAATTCATTTTTGTTCAACAAATGGGGTTTGTTCATGACTGATAGATATGTTTTATGATTGTTATTTTTTATTTCTATGCTTTACCAAAAGTATTCTGCCTTATTTTACATTGCCAGCTAAATTCAATTCTAACTCCTCTTCTATAATATTGTCTTTAAAGTAGTCATTAAAATGATAAAAAATAAAACTGAGCAAATAGATGTTAACCTTGAAGGGCTTCTATCAATTTCTGCAGATCTTGAAAGAATTTCTTCCTGTGTTTTCTCAGAATTAGATATTGGTCTGTTGGCATCTAGTTGGGTCTAAGTATTGGCTTTCATGTGATGCTATTTAAAATCTTTATGACCAATCAGTTCTTTTGGAATGCGAAATATGTCGGCTGTCTGAGGAGGTCACAAAGTAAAATGATAACATTATTAAATGAGATTAAAATCTCATCATTTTACTAAAAATAAATCAGCCACTTGGTAATTCATTAGTAATGTTTATCACTAGTTTTTAGCTGTGTCTTGATGACAACACTTCTGAATATAATAATGTAAATAATGATGATTCCTTATCCCAGAAAATTCAGACACAGAAACATTTTTTCCTGTTCTATAAGTGCTAACTATTTTGAAATAACTGTTTTTGAAGAAGTGGAATTTAGATATATTTTTTTTTATATTTCTGCAAAGTTTTGTATCAATTGTTTCTCTTACTTATAAAATTAATTCCTCACTTTATGGTTTATACACTGTGTAATAGATGACTGAATTACAATCAATTCTGGTCATTATATATATATATATATATATATATATATATATGTTCTTTTTACTTAGTATATCCCAATCTGATTTATGTTTTGACAATTGATTTATCCTCTAATTAGTTACCAATGTGAATGCAGTTTCCTTATCAAAATTGGTTCATAGTTTAACAAATCTCCCAATAGGAAATTGATAAAGCATTGATTATTGTTCATATCTTCAGCCTGAAATGATTTTATATAAAAACCATCGTTTTCTTTTTCAGAGTGTAGATCTCTCCAAATTATCAGATGAAGAACGGTGGAGGTAAGAAATAAGTTTTCAAACATTCTCCTTCTTCACATGAAAGTTACCTGGAATCAGTTTTCTTGCATCAAATAAAATCAATTTGTGATCATGCTGAAAAATTAATTAGTTGCTTATCTTTTCTAGTGCAGAACTTCCTGATGATAAATGTTTGAAAACAATGGCAGCATCAAGTTGATTTATTCTTCCCAACATTTCTTATTCATCCCGAAATCCTATTAGAAATATAATCTTCAGAATGGTTTTAAAATGTAACAAAAAAAAGACATTAACTCAAAATAAAATCCTGAAAAGTTTGAAAATATTTTAGTATTTTATATCTGGACATTTGTTAATTTGTTGTATTGATTTCTACATGGGGTGAATTCTTTATTCACATCTGACTTTGCTGGAGGTTCCTAGTGATTTGTGGCTGGAAACCTATATAAATAAGTCAAGAAGGTTTACTTCCAGAGATCCTTCTCCCAGGTAGCACTTTTATATTGTACTAAATGTGAGGTAGGGTTAGTGGCAATAGTTGATGGAACTTGACAAAAATTCTCTCCTGCTCACACACACACAAGTTCACTAAAAGTTTAGGTGACTTTGAACACAGCCTGCAAACAATGACTTTTCTTGAATCTTGATTTAATGACAGCACATTTTTTTCCAGATGACATTTTATGTGGCTCAGTAATTACATTATAACAGCATTCTATTATATCTATATTTATTAAATATAAACATTTCCTTGATTTTCTCTACAGCCTTTCAATTCCCATTTTGATTTAAAAAAAAAAACACTGGTTTTGTCAGTAATTTTTTTTAATATTGACTACATCTCTACATTTTTGACTAGATAATGGATGCCACACTGATTGAAACAAATTAATTAATCAATGGAGCCAAGTTTGGTAAATCTTCTATGTAAGGAAGACTTTGTTTTAATCTATTAAGTTTAGCTGTGGTTGGGGTGGGGGTCAGCAAAATGACATGTGGATGAGTATTGTCATGCAGCAGTATGACTTTCTGGCTTCTTTGTCCTGTAAATGTCCAAAACTTTGAAGGCTGTGACCCTACTGCTCTGTACTGACAATTTCAATTTCATCAGCAATTTTTAAAATAACTTTTACATCTCACCAAAAACCAAGCAATAACACTTTTCCAAGAAGGTTAGGTTTTGTTCTTGAAGTATCAGGTTGTCATGAATTCAGCTATGAAATTTTTATTCTTTAGATTTTCATTTGTAGTGATATTGTTCTACAAAAATATTTTCTTTTTCTTTTTATATATATATATATATATATATATATATAGGGAAAATATGACATAATTTTTTTTTTTTTATAAGAACAATTTTAGGAAAATCTGACAAACTGGAAAAAAATTTCTGTGACATATTCAGTTTGATGAAGTCCTCAAGGATGAAATGCTTTACACAGGATATTCTTTCCACTGTCAGATTTTCCTAAAATTGTTGATATATACAGGGTGCAATGGATAAATTGTCATCTAAATTATGCAAAAATGAAAATAACACTGACATCTCATTTTAACAGATATATTTACCAAAATTATACAAAAATATCTTGAAATACTAAGTAAATTTATTCAATAAAATTGCCATTGGCTTAAACCCACAGCCTCTAGACAATTTTGGAATCTCCTGGAAGGTCTCTTTAAGTTGTTGAATGCTGCCATAATCCTTGCCTTCTTTTCATCGTTGGTGTTACAAGGAGTTTTGTTGGTCTCTTGCTCAATTGTGCCCTTACTTAATAATCAAGGGTGTTGTAGTCTGGGGAGTTATGTGGCCAGATGTTAGGTGTGATGTGGTTGCAGAAATTTTCTGAGAGCTATGACTGGGTTTTCCTGCTTGTGTGGCATGGTGCAGAGTGCTGTTGCCAGGCATAGGGTCTTCCAGCAGCCACTCTCTGGACAAAGGTAGTGCTGCCTCTTCAAGGAATTTGATGTAGGCCTCCATGTTGAGTTTGATGCCCTCAGCAACAAATTTGGGAGTTCTTTTCTTATCAGAATGATCAGTAAGTTTTTCAAGATGCCATACCTTCGTAATCACCATTAGAATTGTCCATCTCTTTCTGAATCCTCTGCACTATCCTCAGATTGACACCCAGACACTCTGAAATGTTCGTATTGGAGCTTTGTGGTGGAGGGGATTGCGTCATGGTGCCTTTTTTCTCACAGATGGTGCCAACTGACCCTACTACAGTGTGCAATCAACAAAATCAAAAACAAACAACACACATGTGCAAAATAAAAATATAAAATGGCGACAATTTACCCATCGCACCGTGTGTGTGTGTGTGTGTGTACATATATATAATCTCATTTTCCAATATATTTGACAAGAAATGAAATGCAAGTGTAGAAATGTTTCAATCCTCAAATACTTTGCAAACATCTTATAAGTGTTAAGTTTAATTTTCCAATCAATTCTGATATTGAACAAAAGCCATCATCTAAAAGAAAACAAACTTGCAAGTCTCACTTCCAAATTTTTATGATCTACCACTGCATGGTTTATTCTCCAAGTCAAATTCTCCTTTTTTTAACTTTGCAAGCCACTCACAACATTTACTGCTACTAACCAAACTGTAGTGATATGCAAATTAGTATAATTTGCATATGAGCAGGTAGCTCATATATAATAAATGGACACCAACGAGAACGGAAGTTGAATACGAACTTAAGGTATACACATACATAATAATGGTCGCCGATAGGATACTCTTTGGTCCTTGAAGACCCAGAGTACGTGAACACGTGGATTCGTTGCTTTGCTGCTAATGCTAGATGTAAAAAGTTGAAAGACAACAAAAACAGAGGAGGGGAAAATGAAATCACCGACTTGTTCATGGCTACCGCTGGTTGTGAAGCGATTATGAAGGTTGCTACAATGGTTTACCCTCGAGAACTAGAAGAAATGACTTTCAAAGAAATAAGTCAGGTTATTAAGGGAAACATGAGGCCAAAGAAAAGACTGGTGATTGCAGAAAGGACCAAGTTTATGGCAATGAAGCAGGAAGTGGATGAACCGATAGTAAAATATTTACACTGGTTAAGAAGTGCGATAAAATACTGTGAATTCAAAAACTAGGAACAGGCGAGCAGACAACGGAAGAAGAATTAATCCAACTAAGATTAATTGAAGGTATGCATAATTCGCACATAGATATAAGTTAATGGAACAGTTACAACTTACAAACATGCCTTTGAATATGTGTATAGAATTTATACAACAGCAGGAATTAATACATACCTACAACCAAAATAAAAATAAATCCTACAAAGAAATAATGGCTGAAACATATTGCAGTACAAACAAAAAGAAAAATTGTGCGTACTGTGGAAAAATTCATGAAATGAAAAAAAAAAAAATGCCCAGCCTTTGGAAAGACGTGTTCAAAGTGTTTAAAAAAAATCACTTCAAAGAAGTATGTAAAACGAAAAATGTGGAAAGAGTAGAGGATGAAAATAGACAGATTTTTTAAAATGTAAAAAGGATAATATACAAAATACTGGATCTAAGAACAGAGATACAAAAATAAAAGTGAAAATCAACGACTGTATTGTCGAAATGCAAATCGACACAGGTAGTGACGCCAATGATAGTACCCAGAAATTTGTGGGAAAAAATGGGAAAACCGTTTTTAAAAAAAACCAACGACAACTACGCCAGTTTGATGGCTCGATTATAGCAATTATGGGTTACTTTGAAGGTTCAATAGAATTAAAAGAAAAATATGAAATAGTACCCATTATAGTTACAAATTGCGAGAAAACGCATGGACTACTGGGGAATGACGTGTTAAAAATAAATTCAACGAAGTTGATTAATGAGATAGAAATAGAAAAAACAGGAAAATTAAAAACTATGAAGCTAGCCTGAAATTAAAAAGATGTTGTTTCCCCCTCCTACTACGGGCGAGAAAAATACCAGTGCATTTATTACCATTGGTAATAGCTAAATTCAAAGCTAATAAAGGAAGACTTATTAGAACCTGCCCCTCCAGGAGGAAGTAAATGGGCATCACCCATCGTGGTATTGAAAAAAAAGATGGTGACCTGAGAATTTGTGGAGATTATAAAATAGGGGTGAACCATAAAGTTTGTGCTGACTCGCACCCTATTCCAAATGTGGAAGTAGCTTTACATAAGCTTGCTGGAATGAAAGTATTTTCAAGATAGACCTAAAATCAGCTTACCACCAAATACCGATAAATGAAAATTTTAAAGAAGTGACGACTATAAACACACCTATAGGCCTGTTAAGGTGGAAAAGAATGCCGATGGCATAAAAACGGCAAGTGCAATTTTTCAAAAAGCTATTGAAAAAAGTAATAGGAAATGTTGAAAATACCATCTGTTATCAAGACGATATATGTGTTGGAGATTTAAATGAAGATGATTTAAAGAAAAAACTGAAAATATACTGAACCGGCTGAGAGACGCTGGTATGACAATAAATACAAAAAGTGTGTAATCAACAGTAATGAAATATCATTTTTTGGGTTACTCAATATCAAAGGAAGGGATCTCTCAGATAAAGTACTAATAGAGAAAATTCTAAAAGTTGCTACACCAAAAATAAAAAAAATTGGAGTCCTTCTTAGGTTTGGTAAATTTTATAGAAAATATGTACAAAAATATAATGAGTTGACAGAGCCATTTGCTAAGTTAAGAAAAAAAAATGTGGAATTCATTTGGTTAGAACACCAACAGAAAGCCTTTGAAAACTTAAAACAGATTCTGGCAAAAAAAGCCAATAGTACAAATTTTTGACCCTAAGAAGGACATAACTCTAACTACTGACGCTAGTGAGTCGTCCATATCTGGTATTTTGTCACAAGATGGGCATCCCATAATGTATTTATCAAGGAGATTAACAACAACTGAACACAATTATTCGAATATAGAAAGGGAGGCACTAGCCATAGTGTGGACAACGATAGAGCAAGACAGTTTTTGATGGGGAAAAAATTTTGTTGAAAAGTGATCATAGACCACTGGAATTTATTTTCAACCCAAGAAAAGAGCTACCGAAAAGTTACAACGTCCAGAATATTACATTGGGCGATTAGACTGATGGCGTTAGACTTTGACATTGAATATGTTAAAGGGAATACGATACCGCATTTGATGCCTTATCTAGATTGAGGTTTTATAGAGGAGGACAAAAACGACGAGGAATTTGAAGACACATTCGTGCACCTTGTAGAAACCGATGTAATATCTGTAGATAAAATGGCTACTGAAACTACAAATGACCCAGTGTTAAATAGAATAATGTCGAGGATAAAACAGAATCGCTGGGGAAATTGTTCAATGGCTGAAAGACCATTCAAAGAAATTAGACATAGAATGACTATAGAAAACGGGATAATATGTAATGGAGACTTGGTAGTTCCCCAGAAACACAGAGGAGACAGGTTATAAAAAAGTGTACACGATGACGCACATTGTGGGAGTGGCAGCTACGCAAAGAAGATTAAAATTGGAAGCCTGGTGGCGGGGTACTCAAGAGACGTAGAAGACTACGTAAAAAGATGCAAAAAATGCACAGAACTCAGGAATTTTAAGCAAAAGAAAATACATGTATGGCCCCGAGAAGTAGAACCATGGAGCAGAGTACACATGCACCATGCCTTTGTCAATGGGATAGGACTATTATTAATATTAGTAGACGACATTCAGGTTGGCCTGAAGTGGTGAGAGTACCTGATAAAAAAAAGTACCACCGTAAAACAAATATTAAGAGTAATATTTTCGAGGAATGGGACACCGAGAACATTGGTGACTGATAACGCACCAGAATTTGTGGATGCTGATTTGCATGAATGGCTAAGAAAAATAGGATGCAGACCTTACAAGACCCCTCCCTACCACCCTCAAAGTAATGGGGCAGCGGAAAGGATGGTCCTGACGGTAAAGAAGGGCATAAAAGCATGCTTGCAACAGAAGGAGGAAATCGATGCTTTCCTACCAAGATTACTATTAAGTTACAGAACAATCCCACATGCAGGCAGGCCGGAAAGTCCATCTGCCTTAATGGGCAGACAATTAAGGTCCCCTTTGACTATGTCATATGCCACAAATCAAAAGATGTGGTACAAAAGAAATAGGAATATGCAACCAGAGTCAGCCGAATTTATTATGCAGAAAGGACATAATACTGCAATATTAAATAAAGAAAATGGGAACAGTGTTCTAGCTCATGCTGACCAAATAAGATCCCAAGGAGAAGAATCTGATGAGGAAATGCCTTCAGAGATGCCCATTATTGATGTATCAGAAGAGTTAATGCAGAATGAAACTGCGGAGGAAGAAGTAGAGAGAGATGAGTTAGAAGAGGAAGACCAGAGTATGCAAGAGGAACAATTTGATTATAGGGAAAGACATGATAGATCTAGATCTCCAAGGGAAAGGAGAGAGAAAAGGAAGATGTTCAGGAGGGCACAAGAAGAAGTACAAAGAAGTACTCATGCATAAAGCCCCTCCGTTATAGGGAGATGTAGTGATATGCAAATTAGTATAATTTGCATATGAGCATGTAGCTCATATATATAAATGGACACCAACGAGAACGGAAGTTGAATACGAACTTAAGGTATACACGACATAATACAAACTGTTTATAGTCTTCATCACTCATCATGTTTGCTTCTGTTGTGATCTTACCCAACGTGAAAAAAAGCAAAAAAACATGCAGTGTTGCGCATATCTCTTATCTGCTGCTATTTTTATTCTCAGAGACAGGCTTATATATATATATATATATATATATATATAAAAAAAACGTGAACATTGAAGTCAACACTTAGAGGCAAAAGTCTGTTTCATGCTAGATGCTATCGTCAGGCCTGGCTATTGCATCTAGCATGAAACAGACTGTCGCTTCTAAGTGTTGACTTCAATGTTCACTTTTATATTTATGCACGCTCTATCTCTAATATTGAGCACTTTATCCCATAAATATAGCACACCTTAAGAGTATATTTCTTCATATATATATATATATATATAGAGAGAGAGAGATACATAGTAAAAGGTTTGCCACTTAGCTGATTCATGTTACCTTCATCATTTCTGACTACAGAGTTTCGTAGACAGATACTCATCGGGGTGTATCAGCAATTGACTATTCATACTTCTTGATTTTTCTTTTTTATATGCACTTATCATTAGTGCAAGTTTTTTTTCATAGTATGTCTGTTTGCATGTGTGTGTGGATGTGCATTATATATAGTGTGTGTACTGAACTTTTGTACATATATGTAAAATTTCATAAATGTATTTCTAAATTTTAATGTTTTATTTAAAGAAATTGTTGCATACATTCTTTTTTTTTATCATTAATTACTTGTGACTTTTTTCTCTCTAACCTTTAGGATTGAGCACCAACGGCTGCATGAAAAGCACCGTGGCCATGAAGCTATGCACGCTGAGATGGTGCTCATTTTACTGGCCACCTTAGCTGTTGCTCAGGTAGTTCTTATGCAGTGGAAAAAAAGACACTTCAAATCATATCAGGTAAGTAAAATAGATAACCCCTGTCTTGCTAGATTTGTACACTAATAGTAAACAAATTTTATAACCCTTTCATCCTAGTCACCAACTCTGAGTCTGTTGTTAGTTGAAGATTGTCTTTCTAATTGTTGGTAGCAGTTGTGATATTTTGCTCAACCAAAGTTTTGTTCACAAGACCATATTTGGATTTGCTAATAATAGAGATGTTCTTCCTGGAGGTG
The DNA here is from genome assembly GCA_903632075.3 of Acanthosepion pharaonis. Lineage (NCBI taxonomy): Eukaryota > Metazoa > Mollusca > Cephalopoda > Sepiida > Sepiidae > Acanthosepion > Acanthosepion pharaonis. The sequence continues at coordinate 491,683 of CAHIKZ030005594.1, read as the reverse complement.
GATTTGAATGAAGATCAAAATGAAATTGTTTAACATTACATTGTATTATCAAATGCAGAAGTCTTTCAGCTCTAGTTGAAACGTCTTCTAATAGGATTCTGGTGGAGTGAGGATTACATGCATAGAATTTCCTTCAAAACATAACAAAACTGCTGTATTTGACATTAAATTTCCAACAGTAATTTTATTTACTGTATCTACATTGGTGGTTGAAATTCCACTGAAATATGAGGTAAGTTTCATAATGTTTTGAGGCAACTGGATATATTTGTAGCAATCATAGAAAGAGTGATAGAAATTATGTCCATCTTGCACATGTTGATGTTTACTCAGCAGATATTGTACCTATGTGTTACAAGTTGTTCTGTTTATTTGGGGAAATTGATCATGCAACTATGGACGGTACTGCTTCATCATCACTGATCAGAATTTGAACTTCTCCAATCATGATGAATGGTTGCACTTTCAAGAGGGCTCCTTGCTTTGAATGTCTCTTGGGACTCAAGTTCACTCAAGACCACAAGTAGAACTTATATATATATATATACGCACACTCACACAATCCATTGCAAAGATGCTGGAAAAATGGTCAGTTCTTTGTACTGTTCCAGAAATTAACTGACATGCCTAATCTTTATAATAGTCAGATTAGACCAAAAAAAAGTATTGCTGTTATATCAAAATTTCAAAATCATTAATTCAACCTTGTGGGAAGTTTCTTATTTTCTAACCTTACAGTCACTTTTTCACAGATCCAACATTTCAAGCCAATTGCTACTTCCATGGCAAATGTTCAGATGAACTCCATTCTTTAGTGCCACCTGCTCAGACCTTGCTATGTCCACTAGGGCAGGTTGAGTTTGTCACTGTGGTATTGCACTCAATTTGAAAGTTGGGGTTTCACATAATAAATAATGACGGAAAATATTCTTTTCCAAATCGTTACTGGTTTTTTTTTTTTTCTTTTTTTTTTTTTTTGGAAACAAGTTTAAAGATTATGTTTAGGTTCAAAATTGTAGCATTGGAATTTAATTCTGGTGATCAGTGAAGGCCTTATAGCACAGCCTTATAAAATTTACTGAAGCTTTACAAATTGTATATGTACAAGATACATGGCACAAGCACATTATTACTAAATCATTGTGCCATCAAATAAGATCTTCATTTACTTCAAAGGGAAATTATACTAAGCAATTTAGTTATATTATGATGCCAGATACAGTGCTGTAGTTTTAATGTGATTTTCAATAAACAATGCAAATTTAAAACAGTTTTGTCTTATAATTTGTGCTCAGCAGTTTTATGGTGCTATATACATTATTATTTTTATTTTTTTTGTTTTTATTAATTATGATCTAACAAATCTTATCGTAGCCATTTTTTAATCTTTTACAATTTTTTTTATGCAGTTTTTACTTATCGAATACAGTAAAAAAAAAAACTGCATATTTTGCTTGTGGTTTTTTGTTGATTCCTAATTTTGAATTCTGGTTTGAATATATTTTACATTCAATGTATCTAATACAAAATATTAACTTTATTTGGACTTATTGAAATAGTAAAATTTTGAAGTCAGTCTATGAGCAAAAACCTGCAGAAATTATGTATTTCTGTACATTTTTTTTTTTTTTTTGGACAATTTTTAAAAGTAGATGCTGAAAAATGTGTGAAAGCTATTAATCTAATTTTTGGTGTCAGTATCACATCAAACTTCAGCTTTCACACTGAGTGCAATGTTGATTTTTTTTTAAAAAATGTGGAAAATCAACCAGCCCTCATGTCCACAAGGCTGAATCACTACTCAAAAAGCTTATTCCCAGTACCTGCTATCTTGTGGAACAGCCCCTTGTGTGGCTGCTTCTTCTAAACACAACAATCTTAACCTCTTCAAGTCCAAGGTCATTTATTATCTATCTTCTATATCCTTATAATTTTAATTTCCTACTGTCTACTCTTTTATACATATCATACATCTCATTCAGTAACCCTCTACCTTGTGTGGCTCTTGGTGTTAAAAAATATAATACAGCTATGAGGTGCTCTTGTCAGTAGAGAACTGAAAATTACTTGGTAGTCACCCACGTTGGTTTACTTATAATAAGAATAGTCCAAATATCAACGCAATACATCTACTATTTGAAAACCAGATGCCCACAAGAATTTATTTATAGGAAAGTAGGGATTTTGGATTAATATTATTTAAAAGAAATGTGATATGAGTTAATGACAAGGTTGAAGCGATCCTAGCTCATTCTGTCAACCCACTTTGGCAAAAGTAGAGGTGAGTTTGTGAGGTTGGTGACTTAGTTGTGAACAGATTAATAGTTATCCACTGGTTCACACCTTGCCATGGCCTTTTCTCTATTCTCAGCAGATTTTATTGTGGCTAATTAGCACTTGCATTTTAATTTTTTTTCTCTCAATTTATTCCACTCTATTCAGATTTAATCAACATCTTTTTGTTTTTCTTCTTGCCCCACATCCCAAAATCATATCTTGCATCACATCACTTAATTCACTGGCTGCTTCAAATCTCTTTGGGTGGGTCCACATGCCTCAACAAGTAGATGATCATCCTCATCCTGTTACACATTAACGTTTTCATCATCATCATTAGCAGCTCACCTGTTTGTCTGATACAGTGAAAGCAATTGCAGCAGCCGATTTAAGGGAAAACAAGAAAAGTTTGAAAAGTGGAATTCATTGGTTTTCACCTTTTTTATTTCCTTTGGCATAAGGGCATCTTTTTTTCTATATCCTGCCTTCAAAAGATATATTGGCCCTCTCAGTGTGTGTGTGTGTGTGTGTGTGTGATGAAAATGAATTCTAGCAAACAGAAATGGAACTCTTGAATTAATCTGACACCTCATTAAATTTAATTAAATTCTTAGGCAGTAGGTATTTACAAAAATCTAAATGATAAATTTCTCCATCAACAAGATTAATTTTGTACAAAGTTTTGAAAGATACATGGAATTTATAAACCTACAAATGCCCTGATTTTGAAGACAATTATATATTGGATTAAAAGTTGAAAGAGTTTTCAGCAAACATTAATCTTCGTGTTTGCAAAAAAAAATATCAAAAGGATGGTTTTTCCTTTGACACTGCTATTATTTTGTACTACCTTCACTCTCTTGACAATGTTTATTTACAAGATTATAAAAATATGTGAATCAACTACAGTGCAATATTTATTGTTCACCATTTTATAAATAACTCTGAAGACAAGTTTTTTTATTTATAATTTTATAAAAATATCAATGAATTTATAAAACAAAATTTGAATGAACATAATTTTCAGAACAGAATACATTTTCTTCTCAGATTATTTTATATTTGTTTAATTTACCAATTTTTTTCATAATCATGATCTTGAAATCTAAGGCCTGAAACTCCAGCAATTATAGTTTACCCTGCTTCCTACTCTTTTTTGAAAAACATAATTTTGGAAAAGTTTTAAATTATTTCATTTTTTTTTTTTTTTTTTTTTTTTAAATGCCTAGAAAATCTAATGATGGATTTATTTAAATTTTCTTGTTGACTATAAAAAACAAAACGAAGATTGTCCATTTTTCCCTAAATATAAACCAAAATAAATCAGTTTTGACATAAAATGACTGTAAAGAGTTGTTATACTGTTAAAAATCCACTTAAACTTTCTTGTTAATAAACATTTTTTATAAATTTATGAATAAAAATTTTTTAGATTTATTTCTTTATAAATTGGTAAATGATAAACATTGCATTGTATTAGTTGGTCTGCATTTTAAAAATGTTGTAAATATAAAATTATTCTTGTAAATAAGCTAATAGTGTTTAATATTTTTGTTGTAAATTCTCAAGAATAAATGTATAAATTCACTTTCATATGTTTAGCTTTTATTAAAATTTTAATCCTTGCTTCTTAAAAGAATGGATATTGCCATGGGAATGAAGGTAGTTAAAATAATAGCAGTGTCAAGGTGTGTGTGGCGGGGGGGGTCTCTTGACATACCATTTTCTTGTGAGCACAAAGGTTAAAGATGACTACATAATAGTAATGTTTTGATCTTCTCAGGATTTTTGCTTCAAGTGAGAAGTGTGATACATAACATCTATTTGTCAAATCATTCAAATGTAAAGTTGATGATTACTAATAGACATAATACATAAAGTCTTTTTCAAAAGGTGATCAATTACAATTTTTGTTTGATAACAACATCATCATCATTTAAATTTTTCCTGATTATTTTCTTATTTTGAAACTAAGAAAGAAAAAACAAATTATTTCTTGTCATTTTTTTTTCTATATCCTGAAATAAATGTCCATTTGTAATTTTCTTCTTTCAGAGATCCACTTTATTAGGGATGTGGTTAATCCCAGTCATTTTCTGTTTGAAATTCCACTGGGCTAGATTCATCATTATCTGGTTAATATTTTCCATCATCACAGCCTATATAACATTCCGGGCAACCCGCAAACCGCTGACTGGCACAACACCCAGGTAAGAACAAATGGCCAAATGATAGGTGTTTTTTTGTTTAAGTACCTCCCAATTGTGTATTTGGTAGGCTTTGATTTGTAGATCTATTTCCCTTTTCATTGGTGAGGTTTTGTAGTAACACATTCTATTATTTAAATAAATTGAAATTCTTTTGATCAGTTTGTCTTTTGACAATCCATGTTTTCCAAGTTTGACTATATTTTCTTTTTTTTTCTTTTTTTGTGCTAGGTTAGTTTACAAGTGGTTCTTGTCCATTTACAAGTTGAGTTATGGCGTGGGGGTCATTGGTTACGTCCTCATCATGTGCACTCTATTTGGCCTGAATGTGGTGGTGCAGGCCAAGTCACAAGCAGCCATGGATGTTGGCCTGCTTGTTCTCTTCTATGGCCTTTACTTTGGAGTTGTTGGGCGAGACTTTGCTGAAGTCTGTTCAGATACAATGGCAGCTCATATTGGCGTAAGTGCTAACTCATTTTTACTTTCCAATCCTATCAGCTGATATACAAAGGAAGATTCTCTAGTTTTTTTCACTTTCTAAAAATGATTCTAAATTAACATGTAACAGTTAACTATCAAAAAACTGATGGGACTAAATGAGAATTGTCTGTGTGTATTTTTTAATTTTTATCAATGCAGCACCATATCCTTTCCCTGAATGTTTACTAGAGCTTACTTAAGAGTAATATGTTTTTTTTTCGGCATTTCTTTTCTAAAGATATAATAAAAAAATTTCAGAGTTGTTCCCCCCAATCTTTTTTATTAATATTCTGACATGAACCGTTTTCATTATTACATGCATTTTTATGACTTGCTTTGACTATCTTCTGCTGATAGTTTTTTTTTTTTACCCACTATTTCTCTCATCTGAATTTCCAGTTGAAAAAAAAATAATAAACCAATAAATCAAAGATACAGTGATAAAAACATTCAGAGAAAAGAGCCAAGATCTAATAAAATTGAATTCCTTTTCATACAGAAAATGCCATTAATATGTTAGCTTCATTGCTGTTGAAAAGCAAAGGGCTGAATATGACAGCATTTTTATTGTTGTTTTCCTTTCAGTTCTACACAACCACTGGTCTTCCAACAAAAACCCTTGAGCAAAACATGTGTGCTGTTTGTGGGAATGAGATTCTTGTTATGAACAACGAAAATGCTATAATAGAAAAAACCTGCAAATTAACTTGCAGCCATATGTATCCTTTACAACATGATGCACTTGAGAGAGAGCTTCAATTGCACTTTTAGGCATTGTCTGGTTTGATGGCTGAAGGAGTTATGAATTTGTTGCCAGTATTGAAATCCAAGTATAATATGGAATTTGGAAAAACGATTTTCAAAGCATACAAGCAAGATTGGTGCAGTTTGATCTGCCAATCACTAGTAAGTACATTTGTCTACTTCTAAAATCTGCAATACTTATACGGCATATCAACATGTACAGAAAATACATTTACAAATTAACACTTAGGCTCCCAGAAACAGTTTAGTGCTAATACATGAAGCAGAGAGCTTCTCACTAAACTATGAAAAATACACACACACACACACACGGCGAGGTAAAAGTTGTGCACCATAGGTATAATTTATTAAAAGTGTAATTACACATGAAAATTATATGCAATGTTCAAAATGTCCTTCTTTTTCAAAACACATTTCAATTCTGTACCTGCATGATTCATTAACATGTCGGAAAGTTTCCTCTGTCATTTTACTGCATTCATATTTCAATTTTAGTTTCTTTAAGTTCCTCAATATGTCTTGGGCGCGTCTGATAAACAACTGGTTTCAAAAAAAAAATTGTCGTACCTTCCAGCCCTTCTCAGGTGTTTGTCATTGCACTTTATAACTTTCTTGGTATTTTGAACAAAGAGACATGGCCTAGTGGATTAAAGCATAAGTTAAAACATATCTGGTTCCCTGGTAGTTGTGAGTTCAATCCCTGTGTCTGGTAGAGCAATAAAGTGGAAGAAATGGACAAGTGAGTAACCCCACCAGTCTTTTCCACAAAAATATCCCTTAAGTATGGAAAGTGGAATGAAAACCTTCTTACTTCTGTGGATTGAATAAAGGGTTAAGTTCAAAATTTCAATCAGGTACAATGGCTAAAAAAATGGTATCTATAACAACCAAGATGAGCTTCTTGTCTGAATAGTAAGGCATGTAATAGCGGTAGTCATTTTGTTATCACCAAACCTACCATTCTTTCTTTTCATAATGACTAAAGACAAAAAAGTTAATATTTTCATTGTCACTTATGACAGATGAAAACGACTCATTCTTTATTGAGTTGAGGTTTTTGCTTTTATTGTTTAATGTTCTGAGCAAGAAAAATACAAAAAATTCTCTTCACTTGGTTGACATTGTCTATTTCTCCACCATGATTGTATAAAGCAGCATGTAATGATGAATTTTATTTGGGTGGTAACTTTGCAGTAGAGAATATCCTTCAACATTTAACTATGAAATATTTTATAAGAAAAGAAAATAAACATCATTTCACAAATGTGAAATAAAGAAAACAAGCAAATATATTTTTCTTTTTTATATATCAGGATACATAATTTGATTTAAGACTCAATAAAATGAAGTCTGGTTTGCTGAGTTAACCTTTGGGAAATGGCAGCTTCATATGAAGAGATTATCATTGAAGCTTCAGATATTTTGGATGTGACATTGAAGAGACTTGGTTTTATGAACTCCATTTTTGAAATTTGATTTAAAAAAAAATGACTACTTGAACATAACTTCTTTGCTTGTTAGAAAAATCAATGTTTGAAATAATTTTAATCAATTCTGGATGTAAGATCACGAGATTTTGAAATTTATTACTAAAGTGTGGAGAAATGAATCCTATATACGGGACTCTCCTGTTGTTTTTGTATGAAGGGCAAGCAACTCAGTTCTTAAAATCAACAACCAGACTACCTGTACATATCATTTGAGTATTGTGGTGAATCCTTTTGAACCAACCACACTTTTGGGAAGAGCCAAATACAGAGAACTGGTGCACAGTATGCCACAAGGTCCCCAGACGACCCTCTGCAGGTCTTGAATTTAGAGTTGTCTTTCTCCTAGACTGGTTACCACCCAAGGCTAAGCAAGGCAAATGTGAGAATTTTGCACCAAGTATTTAGAAACAAGTAAAAATGTTAGTTTTTAAATTTTTTTAATAATACATACTCATAAATATTCATCAGGCTAACTAAAAATTCTAAGTGTTAAGAATGAAGACTAGAAGAAAAAAATCTGCACTTTTCTGTTGATTTAACATCCCTGACTTTTTAGTTTACTGCCAGGTAAAAATCATTGGATGTGAGAGAGAAATTAAGCCACCTTTTTTTTTCTTTTTTTTAAATTCATTTCAAATGTAGGTCCAAATTTAATGTTTATGGTTGTTTTCTGCCATGTCAACTACAATAAGAAGTTTGATTATCCAATCAAGTCATGGAACATATTGAACAATTCTACCATTTCTTTGGCCATCTTCATGCAACCATGCTCAGATAATAAAATATTTGACCTTGGAGAGCAAGCTTTTTGTTTTTCTTCATTTACAAATTTTCTTAATTGCTTCTATAAACATTAGCAAACATTCCAAATTCTGATGACAGTTGTATATGATAAAGGCATGAACCCAGTTTGCTTTCCAGTTTTAGTTATCATCATGATAGTAAATCATTCAGTTTTACCTCTTGTTAAGCCCATAGTATTAAAATGGCTGTTATTTTCAGTGTCACTCATGACAAGATCAAGGCCAAAAGTTTAACCAACTTCACTTAGTAACTAAAATATATTCAAAGACTACTCTTAAGGGGACTTAATATTCTTATGAAGTTTAAAAGATCGTCATTTAAATGATGATCTCAACTCGGGACAATTGCGGGAGAAAATATACAGCAGTAACAAAAATAGCTAAGGGAGATAATTCATTGTTTCTCCTTTTTTACACAAAGTTTTTTTTTTTACAAATTTTCTCTATATTCTTATCGTAAGTAAACTTCAGCAAAGTTTAACCTTTGGACTGACAAAAAAACACGATGTATCAAAAGGACAGTTTTTATCTTGTCACTGCTATTATTTTATATTCCTTTTGTTTTAAAAAGTTGCTTAGAATAATAACAAAAATGTTTCACACTATTTAGTTGTTAGATTGTTTATTTACTTAATCCATTTTCTATTTAGAAGATTATAAAATATGACTACAATGTAATTATTATTTATCATTTTAAAAAGAACAAATCTTTTTATATAAAAATGTCTAAAGTATAAAACAATAAAATTTAAATAAAAAGGATTTTTCCAGACATTTTCTTATTTTGTATGTCAGATTAATTTTAATTTTGTAACTGTAATTAATGATGCTTAATACAAATGCCCGGTAAAAATGAAACCTGTATTTATATGCAAGGAAAACCTTGTGCACCCAATAAATAGGAAGATACATACTCAAAATATTGAGTGTTCACGGTCTTGCCTAAAATCTAATATTAAAAGAATCTATAAATTCACTAAAATCTCTTCCACTAATCCAAAGAGATTTTAGTGAATTTATGTGATGAGAGCAAATGAAAGAAATGCCTGGAAAATGCATTATTTTTTTTTTCAAAATTTATTAGTTACTTGTTATATTTCATTATAGTTGATTCACATATTTTTATAATTTTGTAAATTTTTATAAATTTATGAATAAACAAATGTTTTCATATTTTTTTCTTTATAAAATGGTAAAGATAAATATTGCATTGGTTCACATGTTTTTATAAACTTATAAATAAACAATCTAATAGCTAAATAAACTGTAAAATTTTTATTAAAAACATTACCAAGGGAATGTACAGTAATAATGGTGTTAAAGATAAAATCATCCTTTTAACAATTCATTTTTTATTTATTTATGTTTTTGCAGGTCCAAAAGTTAAATGTTGCTTAAACTTGTTCAGATTGATTGATTCTTGTTTTGTTTAGAATTTGTTACAGTTGGAACCCAGGGAGCATCTAAAATGATTTAATTTTTCATAACAAATACATATTTATTAAAAAAAAAAAATTGTTGAAATGTTTTAGATATTTTATTTAATTTTTGACAAGAGTTTCTTTCCTTTTTTTTTTTTTTTTATTATAACCCCCAGATCATTGTATGAGGAAACAGTTCAGGTTGGAAATAAAGAACATGTTTTTGGTCTATGCCGATTAATAACTATTAAATGACAAAAAGCAACAGAAATTAGGAAAAAAAACACTTGTCGAAAATTAATAACTCTGCACAATAATAGTTATTTCATTTAATGTATGAAATTTGTCCCAAAATAGTTATATTTGTAAATAAAACAAAGATAAACTCAATAATAATAAAATAGCTTAGTGGTTTCAAAAACTAAATTGATATACTTCAAACATTTAAATAATGATATTTTCTTTTTATAACTTTGTAACAAATATTGTAGCACAATATTTGAATATCATTTAAAAACTCTATCCATGGTTAATATTATTTATTAAAATATATAAAAACAATTTTTGTTTCTCTTTGAAAGTTGTTAAAAAAATTGTTTCTGTCAAGTTTAAAGATAAAGCGTAAGTCGAGTACATTGTGAGATTCTATAAACTTAAACATTAATCTGCAACTGTAACAGCCATTATAAGACAGAAGGAGCAGCTGACACTGCTTCACTTAAATTCAAATACAATTAGGTTTTTAAAATTTCTTACAAAATTGCTGTAAATTTTTATTTTGTTGTTTTGAACTTCAAAGTGAATTCAGTTTCTGATGAATTTCTCCTTAACTGGTGTCTCTCTCAGATTCCATGAGTTCTGTATACGAGGTTGGTGCATTGTAGGTAAAAAACAAACCTGCCCTTACTGTAAAGAAAAAGTAGACCTTCAACGGATGTTTCCAGGACCGTATCCTTTTTTCTTTTTCTTTTAAAAAAAAAAAACAAAAAAAAAAACATGGTAAGTCTTTATAAATGCAGGCAAGACTATATTTTGGTTTGCAAGAAGTAACAAAATAATTGTCTACTTTACTATATTTTTATTGTTTGTTTACTTTTCATTCAACATGAGTGGGAATAAATTTCCATAGCAATCACACACAATTTTAAAACAATTATTTTGTTAACAATGCTGTTGTTTAATTGAAACTAAAACTTTGATAAATGCAAGTTTTTTTTGGGGGGGGGATTGTTTGTTAAACTCTTAAAATAACTACCAGATCCATGTTATTTAGGGTGAACTGGGACAGTGGGGAGTATAATTGAATCTCGTTCAAGAAATGTATTGAAGTGATTATTTTAACTAAATGGATTAGGTCTGCTAGTTGTCTTCCTCCTCATCAACATTTGTTGCATGCATATAATTGCAGATTTTGCAATTGGCAAATGCTATGGAATGTTTAGAGAACTTATTATTCAAGATAACATTTCTTATGAGAATTCAGCCTGCTATTTGTTCTTGAGGCAAAATTTGACTAAACTTATGACATATTACTTGAAAAAAAAGAAGATATGTTAGTTCCAAGTCAGCTCTACACTTATTACTGTTAATAAAGACAGCCTGAAGTAATCAACAGAAAAGAGAAATGGAGGAAAATTACTCTTTTTACACTAAAAGTTTTAATCTTCAATGTTTGACATTAATCACATTAAAAACCTTAAAATGCTAAACTGAAAAAGCTATGAGTAGTATTAATGGAAATTTGGAAAATATGTTCAGTATTTTCTGAATTCAAGTTCTTATAATCTATAGGCTTTTATTTTTTTTTAAATCTCTCTTCAATTTCAATAAGACAGCAGTTGGATTCTGGATAATAATTGCTAATCTTTTTTTCTGATTATGAACCCATTCGGTAGATTGAACAAAGATTATTTTGGAAAGATCTTAGATTGAGGGAAGAGAAAGACACTAATGAAGATTAATTGAATGTCCTTTGTCCAGTAAGATTCTTAATCATGTCTGGAACTAGTCCTTAATTTTGTGTACAGCAAATGACATGAAAAAATAATTCTATATCTTATTTTTAACTTCATTTTTACCTTAACGCCTTCTATTTAGCTGGGAAAAACCACACATTCTTTTTGGTAATCTCCTGGATTGGATCCGCTATATGATTGTGTGGCAGCCTGTCATCATTGTGGTGGTGCAGACCATCAACTGGCTGATTGGGCTGGAGTAAGCAAGCCAACCTTTGCTCTTTTCACTATGCCTGCTGCCACTGCCACAGCAGTGTGCCTTCTTTGTTATCAATCTCGATGGAGGAGGAGCAGGAAGCATATTGGGCCTCTGGTTTACCCCCTCTTCCTCCTTCTTCCAGGTGTGTTCACTCCTCTCTCTTTGGTCCTCCAGGATTGCAGAATTGTGAATTTGACATTTGTGTGTGTTTAAATATTATTATTTATCTGGCCTTATATTCTGGGGAAAAGAAAAAAAAAAAAAAAAAAAAACTACTTCCACAAGTACCAAAATTAAAACCCAACATATTTCTTAGACAAGAGTTTTTTTTTTTTTTTTTTAAATAAAATTATTATAAAATTATGTATATTAATGTTTATTAGTTGGCACTTATTTTTGCCAAATTTTGACTTAATATATCCCCTCACCCACAAAAAAAAAAAAAAAATGACACCAGCTTGATCATAACCAAGGCTGACAATTCAATGCACTTGGAAGACCATTGCATCCTGTAGAACTGCCTATTTCACTTTCAGGTTTACAATGATTTTGTGACTATCATGATCAAACTAATCTCATCCTAAATAAGTTTTCTTCATTAAGGGGAAAAAAAATATTTATACTGAAAATCTTGATAAAGGGGGGGGGAATAAAAAGAAAAAAAGGATCTCCCCCTTGATCAATTTACAAGACATATCTCTAATTTGTTATACTTTGTAGCCTAATAGATATGACTTTTTAATGAAAATTAATGTTTACGAAAATGAACAAAAATGCTTCTTCTGAATATAAGGTCAGATAAAACAAAAAATAAATAAATAAAATCTGCTTAAGGAGCAGCTATTAAAGTTTCTGATTTGTATTTCTGTAGTCTGACCTCAAATCAATTCTTCCCTTGCAACATAAATAAGAGCTCTTCTCACTCCTTGACCCTCAAGCTGGAAATCTAATTTGTTAAGTACATACAGGGAATGATTCTGATTTGCTCCCTGTAGTTTATTGCCTTCTTCAAAATCGTATCTGGACCATTTTTCTTATGTCAACTCTTACATTCAATATTCATCATCCTATTCTCTTTTGTCCAACATGTGGAGGAGTGCTTTTCAAGTAACTAGCAGATTTTTTTTTTTTAACAAAAAAGTTTTTTCGTTTTTATATCTGCAAATGAAAAAAGGAAAAAAAAAAATATGTATGGAATAAAGCAATCTGCTGTCAGGAAGGTCTAATAATAAAAATTATGCAGGTAACACCATTAGTTTTTGTGTATAAAAATGGATCCCTGATTTCTGTTCTTTTGCTCAAATGAGTTTTTACTTGTTTAAAAAAAAAAATAATCCCCCACTCTCATTGTGGCTTTATGCTAGAAAAAGGATGAATACTCAGATTTTAAGAAATCCTCACTAATTGTTGGTCTAGTTTTTTTTTTTTTTTTTTTTTTACTGAGTGTCAATGACATTTGGTAGCGGCTTGATGCAGTTACAACTTTTTCTTTTTTTAGACACCAAAGGCAGCAGCAATGACAACTACCAGGTCTCATTGCACACAGACACACGTCCGTACAAATTGTGAAATGATCTAGAGATTATGAGGGCATTTTTTTTTTTTTTTGTGGGGAAAATCTCTTAAGGCTAAAAAGTACTGAAAGTAGAATTTTAAATTAAATTTAAGCCAACAATGTTTGTTGTGCTTAGAGATCTTATTGCTTTTATGGATTGGGAGAATTTAGAAATAATACCTTTTTATTTTTGCAGCTGCCTAATATTATTAAGGGAGACCCTTTCTAGATTCTCTCATTTTTCAATTCACTTTTCTGCTATTCAATGTTTGTTCAGATTTTGTTATTTTACTGTAAATACATTTGAATAATTATCCTTTTTATTATACAAAAATATGCATAAAGATTTATAAGAAAGCTAACCAGTGTTGTTGTTTTTAATCTAAAACCATTTAGATGCAAATAAGAATGGTTAAAGAAGCAACATGTCATCAAAGGCTCAAAATCTCTTGAAATAGAAGTTATTTTGCATATTAAACTTGCACAATTAAAAAACCAAAACACAATTCCGAAGTATAATTATACATGACAAACAAATAATAAGCCTTACTAATTTGGCAATCCCACTGTTGGTCATTAAAGAAAGCACTTGAAAAATCAGTGAAGAAAATATCAAAACTCAAATAATTGTTGGACTTTTCCAATTTATTATTCACTAAAATGTTGCATTCTTAACCCAACAAAAAAAAAAAATAATAATATCAAGTATGAAGTGGACATGACATGAACACACAGTCTACTGTCGGCCACCACTGCTTGGAGAATGGGAGGGGAGAAGAGACAAGATAATTTCTGTGACACTCTGCCTGCAGAGATCTTAAGATCAGCTGTCAGAATGTGAGGGAAGTGGGTGAGGAGATCTGGCCCTTTTAAAATTTATGTATTGATTTTATTTAGAAAATTGTGGTTGTCTAACAAGATGCCTCTTCTCAAATCACTCAGCCAAGTTTGGTTTGGTTCTTAACTGAATCTCTTTTTAATATTGCTCTTTGTGCACACATCACTTGAATAAATGTGTTTTAAATGAAAGAGGAAAAAGTGGGTAACCAAAGAGAAGAAATGAATGAATGAATGAGATCAGTTGTAATGCAATGAAAATTATTCATGGAATTATAAATCCTGAAGGGGAGTGGGGAAGAACTTAATGGTAGCAAGGAGAATGTAATTTTATTAGGGGTTGGGGAATTGTTTTTATTTTTCCTAGGTCTGTATATTTTGCAATGCAATGGTTCTGTTGAGATACAAACACAACCAAATTCATAGACTTGCCTTCAATATAGTTTTTAAAATGTTCCAGAGTTTCCAGTAACAGAGCCAAGAGAATTTATGGCAAATAAGAAAGCAAGCTATAGGCAAAGCATCCTGGGTTTTCAGCATGGTTCATTAAAAAAAAAAAAAATTCCATGAAATGATTCTAAATGTAAACTTTCAAATAGGCCAAATCCCATCACAGAGAGCAATCAGTTGGCTGAACCATTGGTTAACTGAATAAAAGGTGGGGGAAAGGAATTCCAGTCCTGGTAGTTGTCGACATGTAGGCCAATGAAAAAATGCATACAACTCTCATTCACCATTTATCACACTCATACGTGAGGATGTACTTCTCAACTGGAGCCACCTGATTCCCTGCGATGACGCTTTGCAGCTGGAGCAGAATCTGTCTCAGGCTCCAATACGGGAGGTTCAGAATCTGTAATAGAATAAAGATATTCAAGTACTGCAGTTAATACAATGTTCTCAATCAAAATAGCAAGTTTCTTTTCGCCATTGACAAAAAACTTGAAGACTATATTGAATGTGTGTCAAAGTATTTCACTTCTGATAGTTTTATGACTTATTGGATTTTTAATTCATATTTATTATTATTATTATCATTTTTTTTTTTAAATTGTATTTAATTCTCATTTGTATTCTTTGTACATGTATATATACACACACACACAAACTTTCAGGAACAAAAATCAACACTTGAAAAAAAAAAAATTCTTAAAAAGTGGAATTTCAATTTTTTTTTTATTCATGCTTTGAAAAAATAGTTTTTGTGCTTAAAAAAAAAGTAATCATAATAAAATAAGCATTTGTTATGAGTGGAACTGATGACTGAGAAAAAAAAAAGTGAGTTTATTGGATATTCTTCATAGAACACAGTTATTGCTGCTGCAGGTCATTATGTCATCAATGAGTCAACTGTGTGCTATATTAAAAGAATAGCACTTCCTTGAGGCCGTTTCTGCAGCAACACAAACATTTGTCTCAGGCTGAAACAGCTATTTTTTTTATGGGTGCAGAACTGTCCTAAGAAAAGCATCCCAACAGACTCTTCTTGTTATAATAAGGAAAAGGGTAAAGTCGTTTACATACATCTTTTAAGTAATGAATAGTGAAGGAACTAGCATGAATTCTACAGATTTTCAGACCAACAAAAGTGGTTCTGATAAATATAGAATGAAGTTTGGCCTACAGAATGTTAAAATAATGAGAAAGACTGCATTCACCAAGAATTTCCTGAAATTCTACAGAAAAAAAAAGTGAATGAAACTGCACTGTTTTCGAAGAAAATGCCCCAGTCTTAAATCACAAGAAGAGAAAGAATCAGGCTACAAAAATAATGCTGCTCTGTGCAAATACAGCTGGATATATGATCAAGGCAGCCTTAATTTATAAAGCTGCTAATCCCTGAGCTTTGAGGGGGAAAGAATAAAGCACTGCTGCCAGTGTACCAGATGCCCAAGACCAAATTTACTTTCCTGGAGATTTTTTTTCATCAGTATTTTGTGTCCAAGGCATGTAAGTAGCTTGCAAAAGAGGACCTCCCCTTCAAAATTTTGTTGATATTAGACAATACACTTGGTCAGCCAGAAGATAGAATCTTCAGTGTTATAGTCACTGTGTTGATCTTTATACCTCTGAATATATCTCTGCTTCAGCACCTTGATCAGTGGATTATTAGTTCGTTTAAAATCCATTACATGTGACTGTCAACGGAAAAAAATTGTGCAGGGCATGGATGAGGATCATGATAAAGAACATAATGAAAATGTGGAAAAATTTTAATATTGCAGATGCAATAAGCATGATTAAAAATCTATCCAATTAATAAAACCAGAATCTGTGAAGTGCTGGCAAAAGCTGTGTCAATTATTTCATTGTTCTCACTTTGAAGTCTATAATGATAGACATTGTAAATCTGACAGAGATGTAATGGGAAATTGGGATATTTATTTTGGAGATATTCAAGAGCTGATTGTCAACTCAGTAGCCTAGGGACTAGTGTCAATCTGTTTGAACTGACTGCCCCCCAAGGCTGAAGAAGATGAACCAGCTTATAAATTTTATTGTAGACAACATTTCAGAAGGATTAAGAAGAATAAAGGACAGGCTAAGTTATTTATATGATATTGACTCATAATTGATATATTCAATGAAAGTGAAAGAACTTTCAGTGTATGAAAATATTTTAAGAGGGGGGGGGGAAAGCATACTGAAGTTTCAATGTACTTTCCAAAAGAAAATATAAATACCTGAGATTTCTGTTCCCCTAACGGCTTTCATGCACAAATAAGTATATTGACTGAAGAAAATCAAATATTACTATCTTATTAATTTTTTTTTATTTTTATTTCTTTGTATTTGTATGGCATTGTTTGGAGAATGAAAGAGGACACCCAGAGATCAAGCCACAGTCTACAAAAACATGTAGAATCTAGGGATTTGCTGTTTCTATATAAATGCATTCATACAAGGATTAAAAACGAAAGATTTCATTTCAACAGAAAAATTATATGGATTGCATTTCATGTGATAACTTTTAGCATAATCAAGTATTTTTTATCAAAATAATTTCCCAAATAGGAAAGTGTAAAATTTTTGGGATCGTTAACATAAGAGTTGGCTAGTTAATTATTTAGATGCCAATGACTTAATATCAAATGTACTGATTTTCAAAACATTGTTTAAAATTAAATTTTTTTTTTTTTTTTTTTTTAGAATTGCTTTCTTGTAAGTATGCCAACGAAATCTTCTGAGAAACTTAAGGAGGTTGTAATTTCCTAGAATTTTTTTTTTTTTTTTTATATATATTTTTCTTTATTCTTGCTTTACAAATATAGAAAAAATAAAATGCTGCACGGGGGATATCGATTTATAGTGAGTGGTCTCCCTTTATCTTTTTTTTTTTTTTTTTTTTAAATTTTAAACTTAAGCGAATTTTGGATAAGTTAAAAAGTTATTGTGGATTCCAATCTCATGAAAATTAAGCGAGATCTGTATAGGTTTTGCTTTTAGGTGAAATAATTTTTTAAGCTTTTTTTTCTTTTTCTTTTCTTTGTTTTTTCCCAAGCCAAGAACTTGAGCAAAACTAAAAATGTTACAAACCCTAAAAATAAGTTGTGGGATTTGAATCTTAGAAAAAAAAAATCATCTCACAACACAGGATTGTCAAAACCATGTATAAACCCTGAACCACAATATGTGATATAACATTAAACATCATGTAAACAAATGGTCATATTACTTAATATTTTCTACTGATATTTTAAACATTCAAGAACCATGATTAGTCATATAAAAAAATTGGGAATGTGGATGTAGCGTATGAGCATGAAATGATAATGTGAAATCAGTCTTTTTAAAAGCATGAAATATTTACTTCACTACATGGGAGACAATGAAGTAGAAATTGAAAACATTTCATTTGGCAGTTGATCATTAAGATTTACTGTTAAATCTATCTTATCAGAGAAATACCAAGGATTCTTACACATTAATATATTTGGTATTTAGAAAGCTAACAAAAAAACAAAACATACTAATATTGGACATTATTCTGAGCAGTCTTGTCTTAGAACAGCCTACACTTTTTTTTTTTTTTAAATGATGCTTCAGGAATGATCTTGATCACTAGTGCGGGACATGTAAACAATTTCTCTGGACAACCTATTGTTGGCTTATTATTTTTGCATACATTGAAACACAAATTAAAAACTACTCACCATTTGTGTCTTCAGCACTATCTTTAGTTTGTGAAGTCCTATCTTCTCCCATCATGCTCCTTGCTGAAAGACATCATCAAATTTAGAATACACAAATTCAATACAACAACTTGTTATAGTTGGACAATTGCCTTAAATACTTTCATTTATTTCTTATGAATTTAATAAGACCCCAGATCTATTTTTTGCTTGGAGCCATAAATTTCTGTTTATATGCATTTGAATAAATTTAAATAATCTACTGACTAAAGAGATTATTATTCCTTTCCTCCTTGAATGAAATTTCTATACTTGCTCTCCAAACAGCAATTTGACTAACGTACTTAGTAAGCAGCAGCAACAAGTTTAAAGAGAGCATACAGAAAAAAAGTTCTCTTATAAAATGTAAATATTGGTGATAGATTTACGATTTTGTCAAAAACATTTAAATTAATTAAAATAAGATTTTCTGTCTCTGAAAAAAAGAAGAAAAAAAATTTTTTTTACATTGACTTTCAAAACCATGGTGATAGAAATCAGTAGTAGTCATTTTTAAATTAAGGAATATATTTATTTCATATTATTGGGTTGGCCACTAAGTTTATTTAGTTTATTAAGAGAATTTTTTTTAATTTTTGACATTATATTTATTGAACAATGTATTTAGTTTTGTTCTATTACCTTTTGACATTTTTCGGCCAACTTCATAATTTCCAAGAAATTTTATCTTTCTTGATTAATAAATGTTCTAAATGAATTTTGAAGTCTTCCAGGATAATAAATTTAAAAAAAAAAAAATTCTGTAAAGACCAGAATAAACGGAGTGAATGAAAACTAACAGCTAATCGGTAACAATTTTTGGCTGGTTAATAAAAAAACATTTGGTGTAATGTCATCTTGATTGAATATCATACTTTTTGTCTTCACTAATTCCTGATGGATGCTCACAAATTAGTTAAAACAAAATGTATGATATTCAATCAAGATGACATTACACCAAATGTTTCTTTTAATTGAGACTGTAGTACTGAATTTTTTGCTTCTCTGGAAGGGACACACAGAAAACTCCCTTCCACCCCACCATATATACGGCACCCCCTTTTTTGGATGAAGACCAATCTTTGATAGGGCGAGTTATGGTTCAAATTCAAGTTGCCCCACAAACTTGCAATCTATATTGTTGCCAAGTATTCACTTTTCATTTCCCATTACAATGTCTTAAAAACAACATTTAAATATAGATCCTCCCACCACCATTATGTAGAAGTCACACATCAAAGTGACTAATGTAATTGCTGTAAATGATTTTAATCATTTGATTGACATTATCAGTATGTGGGTTCCTATAATAATTTTTAGATCAACCTTAACTGGTCTAGCCAACTACAGAGCACTGTTCAGTATGAAACTGTAAACCACTTTCGACACATTTGATTATTCACAGTACCTTCTCCATAAACAGCACAAATCTTTATTTTTTTTTGCATTTGAGTCAAGTTTCTTTTAAAAATAGTACAATATGCTGAAAACGTTATTTTCTTCTATCTTCAATGTAGGAATCAAACTACTATAATACAATCAAGAGTGAAGAGCAATGCCTTTGAATGAAGTTTGTTAAAACTAACCACTCCTTGTGCCTCTACCAACACAGCCCAATAATTTCAGATTTAAAAAATGTATGGAGATTTATACAGAACAGTTTCTTTTCTTGGGTATTGATTATCTCAATTATAGAACTTTACCAATATGATACTTAATACTTTTCTCTTCAAATTTGCATTCTAATAACCACCTCTTCCTGCCAGTATAAATCTCAGTACACCATGCAACAAAATAGTAGTTCTAAGTTCTCATAAACAAATAGAAGATTTAGTATGTTCAAGAATTTTGTCTAAGAATGGATACTTAAAAGAGAATTCATATATTACATAATTTCATTATTTTTTTTAAAATCTCAGAATTGCATGCAATTTAATCAGATTTGTCCAGCATTAAAATGAAGGATAAGAAAAAAAAGAAACAGTTCAGTTGACAGACTTACCCATTCGCATGTCAGGATCGGCTTCAGTGCTATCCTGTGAGTAATCCTGATTTGACTGGTCTGGGAATGACATATTGGAGTTGGAGTCATCATTCATACAGGTGTTTCCAGCACCGTACATGTCACTGTAGTTGGATCCCTGCGACTGCATTGTGTTCCCTTCATCTGTGTACAGGGATGAGCCTACAAGATCAGTATGACAAGTAGAACATGCAAGTGCCCGTCTGCCCTGGGCTCCCCACCTTTTCACTACATCACACACAAATACACACAGACCAAGAAGAGGTTCTGTTACAATTCAACACACTTTCCAAGAACTCTTGGTCATCATCTTGCATAATATTGCAGTTCTCCAACTAAACCATTCATTTATTTCAATACATAAATATGAAGAAATCTTTAGTGATTTAAACTTCAGAAGTCCATTTACAGATGAATTATTATATATACTTAAATAATATAAGAGCAATGGAATTTTATTTTGAATATATATATATATATATATATATATATATATATATATATATATCCCCAAATTTGACAAAAGTTTAATTGAATTGAAAATCTATCAGTATTGTTTAACTCCTGAAGAAAATTTTTTTTTCTTACAATTTTTAATAAAATTTTCTGAATCAAATCAAAAAATAATTTTCAAGTAGAGGTTAAAATAAATAAATGATATGCAGAAATCAATAAATCTGTATCCCAAATGTCTGTTGAAGAGCATCTGGATGTCTAGGCATTAGAAAATCTGAGGCTGACATCACATAGATAGAAACACTTTATCATAGCAATTAGCCTTATTTTACACCAGAAAATAACTTATATTTTGTCTGAAAAGAGAAACCACTGGAATAATACCTTAAATTCTGCTAGACTTTTGAAATTATACATTTTATAAAGTACTGTTGTTGCTTCATACTCCACAAGACCAGGGATATTTATTTATTAACCTCTTTCATATGGTACTGTGCGAAGCAGATGCAGTTAACATCATATGAACCTGAGCATTAAACAGGATGTCATATTTAGAGGATTAGAAATACAAAAGATAATAGAATAATCATCTAGTCATTAATTTCATCTAGCAGAGACCACCTC
This sequence comes from Acanthosepion pharaonis, assembly GCA_903632075.3. Taxonomy (NCBI): domain Eukaryota; kingdom Metazoa; phylum Mollusca; class Cephalopoda; order Sepiida; family Sepiidae; genus Acanthosepion; species Acanthosepion pharaonis. The sequence goes on along the minus strand of CAHIKZ030005594.1, from coordinate 470,359 downwards.
CAATGGTCAGTTTTTGTTGTTTCAGTACTAAAACACATTGTGACCAAATTATTCACTTGGGTCAACCAATCACACAAATCACAACAGGTGGGGAAAAAAATAAAATAAATGAAATGAACAAAACATCAGTAATGAAAAAAATAATTTTTTTTAAATGTTTTTCTACTTTAATACTTTGGGTTGCAAGGTTTTATATCAGTTGTTTTTAGATTTGGATTCAAATGGTAAAATTTTATAAAAATAATAAAAAAAATGCTGATGAATCATTTTTTATTTTAATGTTTTTATCACTTTTGTAACAATGAATTTATCAATAAGACAGAAGGATGGACCCATCCTCTATCACTTTTACAAATGCTATCAACTTCTTCCATTAGAATGGAATGTTATATAACTTACAATAATGGAAAGGCTATTATAATTTTAAAGTTAACATTAAATAATAATATCAGTTAAATTTAAATTAGTAAAACTCTTAGTGATAAATATGTTTTATTATTACTTAGAATGAGAAATAAATTCTAAAATGTTGCAAATCTTTTAGCAAAGAAATCATCACCAACAGTAAAACTGTAACCCTCAAATCCTATCCCACTGATCAACCACAAAGATTTGACAAACTAGCTTGATTCTTTTAAATATCTTCTAAGTTTTCATTATTTTTTTGAAATTTTTATTCATTCAATTAAAAATAAGAAAACTTGAAAATATTATAAACAGTATTTATGAAATTTAACTATCATAATAAACAAACATTTTTAAAAGTGTTTAAAACTACTAAAATTTTAAAGCCTTACAAGAGAATAGATTTTAAGATCTAATGACAAGTGATATTTTATTGACAGATTTTTTTTTTTTTTACTTAAACAAAAATTAAAGCAAACACAGATCAATAAAAAAAAATGAAACCTCTGAAGACACAAAGAGGCATAAAAAATCAGAATCAATTTGTTGATTTCTATTTTTTTTTCCAAGTCAAAAAAACTTATGCAGTAATAATCAAGAAGAAAAATTGACATACAAATTCTAAATTAAAAAAAACAAACAAACATGAAGAAATCCAATTAAATCGGAGAGAAAAGTAAAAGAAAACACATCCCACAAATCTAGACATAAACATATGAGGTAGTAGCGGCAGTCAAATCCCAGCCCAAGTGAACAATCCAGGGGTCATTTACTACATACTAGTAGGGGTCACTACCTGGACAGACATTACTCGAGTTTAATCACTCCACCCTGCCTTTACTCACATCTTTTCTCAAAGCTTAGAACACAGTTTGCCAATGTAAAGATGAAAATTGCTTTTGGAAGAAATTCAACTTTAGTTTTTCATTTTTTCATGACTTTGTGGCACATCAACACCTTTATAGGTCATGTTGCACAAAACTGTTATGCATAAAGAATAGATGACAAATGACAATATGGCTAAAGAGTAATAGATTTACTGCAAGCATTATCATTGTCACTTTTATGGATTTACTTACAATCTAATTATCATTAAATAAATTAATTTGTGTCCAAAAAGTAAAAAAATGAAAATCATAACAACAATTTTATTGTTCTTATGATAGACATTAATCAATGATTTGATAGCGAACAAAAATGTCCTTTTTATGACAACAAAGCAAATGAAAATATTGTTGTCTTTGTTTTAAAAAATAAAAACAGTATTAACTTATTTTCTTAAGATAAAATCATTTTTGTGAATAAAAAAAAAAAGAAAAAAGATAGAGCAATGAAAACTGAGAAAAATGATTAGAATTTGGGGACACTCTAAATAGTACAAAATAAATTGTAAAAGACAAAAAGACATTGCAAAATTCAAAACAGGTAACATTCCTTAACCTAATAGAAGGAGAATTAAACTGTAGACCATCAAAACTGTAAAAAATATTATAGAACATTGTCACATAGGATTTTACAAGCATAAAACTAACAGTGCTTCTACCATTTCAATCAATATTTACAAGGACAAAATGAATAACAAATAGTATACCTGTCTTGAGTGTGACTGGTCATTAAACTCACCAACCTCGAACTTAATAGTTAACAGTTCAATAATCTACAGTTGAGTTAGACTTGTTAATGCAGTAATAAGCATGCAAAAGAAATTAATTGTATATTTCCTTTTGAAAAAAAAATCTTTCTGTGTTAATATAAGGTTAGGGAAGAAAACATATTGCAAACAAGACTTTCCTTTGTCAACTTTTTCTGAGCAAACTAAAGCAAATGGCAGAAGTCAGCAATAGAAACAAGCAGTAACAATTGTGTCCAGGTAATGTCCACCATAAGGGAAAGTCATAAATGGATATAAAAATAATATTAAGTATACAGCCAACACTTAAAACAAATGCAACCTGCTTATTTTCTATATCAGAATAGATGTAGAGACAGGGTTGTTTTTTTTTTTTTTTTTCCTTAAGATGCCTAGACCAATCTCAATCAAACTGCATTTTCTTCATATATCCAAATTTTTCAAACTATTCAGAAAGATTGGAGAACCTTTGGGAAAAAAAAACCAGAAAAATTTGAACTATAAAATTATGTAAGTTAAACTATAATATAATAAACTCAAGTTTACATTTTATGGATCAAATTATTTTAATTTATTTTTTTCTCCTAAACTATTGCAATTTTTATAAAATTCTGTGATCAGGAAATATGAGTAACAGATAGATCATTTCACAAGTTTGGTTAAGATTATCCCAGACATCTTTTAGAAAAAGCACAGGAATACACATGCATACTTTCTCTGTAATATAGATAGCTTTTTTGTAGTAACAACTACACAACTTGAAGCAGCTTTAATGAAACTGTCTAAACACACAACTAACATTTCAGCCAGGATTTTTTTAAAGGGGGAGGATGTAGAAACTTTAATTCAAATTCATATAAGACTTTTAAAATTTAATTTTCAGCATATATATATAAATGCTGTATTGACTAATAAGCTTTAAAATTCATTTTTGTTAATATATAAATGTAAAAACACTTAATAGATTAATACAATTCTTTTGAATTTTGTTAGACAGGGTGTTTTAGTCATTGAATGTGGTTTAACTTTAGACTAATTTTCCTCATCTTTGTTATTTTTCACATTTAATTTGTTTATCCTCCAAAATGTGAAAAGACAAACAACAAAAACAAGAAAATTAATCCAAAGAAGTTCACTTACAATGGCTAGTTCAAATTGAATTTGTTTTTCAAGAAATATTTCTCTCCATACATTATAAATTATATAAAATACACAAAAATGTTTGAAAAAAATACATTACATCTAAGTAATTTTTGTAATTTGTGCCAAAAGTTGCATTGATTGATTCATTTTCTATGGTTTATCAACCCATTGCAGGTTATTTAAAGCCAAAAAATATTTTTAGTTTGTAAGATTTTTTTTTAGATGATAATGATTTAGCAATACAAGTCTTATTAATTAACCCATAGCTGAGGGAGAAGAAGTGGATTCTTTGCATGTAAATGAATTTAACAAACACAACTAGAACAGGAACTCAGCTTTCCAATTAAGAACTCTAAGCAATTATCAATTACACCACCCAAACATCCAAGCTTACAGCACCTGATATTCCCAAGCGCCCCCCCTCCCCATCAAGATACTGACTAGGCTCCATGTTGCTTAACTTTGGTGATCATATGATGACTGGAGTTTCAACATGATGTGGCCATAAGCCTGTGCCAAGAGGGAAATATCTATATGGATATAATGCTATTACTGAAACATTTTACAAAGGGAATGAAAGCAGAATCATAACGATAAGTTCATTGCTACTAGAGTTGTAATGAAAAAGAATAAATTAAAAATTAAATTTTTAAAAATTCATGTAAAAATCTCAAACAAGAAGCTACTTTTTGGACACCAAATATAATCTTATTAAAGAAACAATCTGTCCTAGAAATATTGTGATCAGTTTCAGAAGCGACTAAGAATGTAAAACAAAAGATGAAGCAGAAAGAGTGATGAAAATAATAACAATAATAATAAATGAGTCTGATTGAGAGTGTCGTACTACCATTGGCAGATAGGCTGTCCTCGAGGGGCGGCACGTTGCCAGGCATCAGCGAGGAACAGTTAGAAGTAACATCGGCTGCAGAATCCGCTGCAGGAGAAGGGTCGTGGCCATTGTTCTTAGCTTCAGAGGAGGAGGAGGAGGAGGAGGAGGCATTGGCTACACTAGAAGCAGGAGGAGGAGGAGTGGTCTTGTTGCCATCTTGGTTGGCACTACTGGCAGACACGCTGCCATCTAGTGGCGGGGACTTGGACGAGACTGATCGAGCTACACAAACAGCGCCAGCAGGAGGTAGGGAAAAAAAAAGAAAAAAAAAAAAAAAAATATGCAAGACATAAATCCAGGGGAATTATTAAAATAAAATAAGAGGACACATAAAATAAAATACATTCAAAAAAATAAATAAAAATAAATAAATAAGTGATTTTCTTTACCTGGCCTTATATTTTGACTATGCCTTTATTTTTTCACCCATAACTCTTCATCTTTAATTTGGTCACTTTGAAGTTACAGAAAATATAAAAACATATGCAAATGAATTTGAATAATCAAAAGGTAAAATAAGAGCTCTAAGACTGGACATTGTTTTTCCTTACTAACAAAAATACCATATTAAGTTTTATCTTTTACTTTGAAAAAGCTGATCTATTCTTTCTCAAAACATTGTTTCAAATCAATGCAGTTATTTTTCTCAGTTGAACAATTTGAGGGAGTAAGAAATTTATTGATAGATTCATTTTCTATAGCTTATCAATTCTTTGCAGGCTATTTAAAGTCATAAAATATTTTTAGATTGTAAGAATTTTTTTTTTGGAGATAATGATTTAGTGATACAAGTCTTATTAACCCATAGCTGAGGGGGAAGTGGTGGATTTATACCTTTCCCAAGGATATTTGTGCATAAGTGAGTATAATGAATTACTATGACATTGGAACTTGGTTTTCCGATTAACAATCCCAAGACATTATCCATTACACCACCCACACATCGAAGCTTACAGAACCTGGTATACTCAAGTGATCATCCATCTAAGTACTGACCAGGCTCAATTTTGCTTAACCTTGGTGATTGTACAGGAGACAGTATTCCAACGTGACGTGCCCATAAGCAGAGAGAGAGAGAGAGAGAGAAAGAGTTTTCCATCATTACAACTGATAAAAAAACAGAAAACTGACGATAATTTTTTTTCCCAAAGTTGTATTATTATAATTCATCTTACTCTTGTTTTCTGTAACTTAAAAAAAATTCTTAAAAGAGGCATATTCATAATATGAGGCTAGGTAGAAAGTTATAAAAAACAAAAAATAAGAACAAAATTTTTCAAACTCAAGCAATGCATAGACAGGCCAACACTACAAAATACAAGCAATAGTAATAGCAATTGTAACAATAACAGTAGTAGTAGTAGTAATATGGTATGGGTGGGGGGAATCAGGAAGCAAGAGCAGTCATGTGGTGAACAATGGTGGTAAAAGTTTAGTAGTTCACCATCCTCAAGTATTAAATAAGTGTGTGCAATGGAAGAAGGGTAAACAAGAATTGAATAATTTATGGACAAGCAACAGCTTCATAACAATTCTAGTGTCAAACAAGTCAGGTATTTTTTTTCCACCTTTTAAAAGTTCTGATTATGATTTTAGGGGCATTGAATGCCACAAAACATTAAACCACATTATATTAAACCTATTTCTTATTAATCTTCCATCAAAGATGTCAACTGGTTATAAATATAGTTTTTATATTAAATATAATCTCATAGAATAATCATAGAGTCAAACAAACATTTAGACAGATTCTTTTCAAAATAGATTTTTTTTTCTTCAACTACTGATGTTTCAAACTGAAACTCAATCATAAGTCAATGATAACCTGAAAGAATTGTGCAAAGGAGGGATTGTCAACTACTTTTTTTTCCCATATATTTAGCAAAAAATAAAAAATTTTCTTGCTTATGACACTGTAAATTAAATAGAAGAACATATTTTAATTCTAATCTCCATGAGTAAAGCACAAAAAAACATGTAAAAAAAATAAAATGTATTTGTATTTCTGAGATAAAGAATCAATTAAAAGCTTGGAAATTTCCTAAAATTCATCCGTTTGTTGTGCTGGTTTTTAATCGAAGGTTTTTGATTGATTTTTACAGCTTATCAACTTTTTGCAGGTTATTTAGAGCCAGAAAATATTTTTAAATTATAAGAATTTTTAGGAAATAATTATTTAGTGATACAAGTCCTACTAATTAACCCATAGCTGGGGAGTGGGATAGAACTGGTGGATTCATGCTTTCCCCAAGAGTATTTGTACATAAATAAATATAACGAACCCAACCGGAATTGGAACATTGTTCTCTGATTCCCAATTCCAAGCTATTATCATTACACCACCCGCACATCCAAACTTATAGCAGTTTGTATTTCCAAGCGGTCACCCACCTTGCTTAATTTTGGTTATTGTATAAGGACTGGTGTTTCAACATGATATGACTGTAAAGCCTTAATCAAAGGTCAGATTTCTTCCTGATTAAGTAAAATTGAAAATCACCACAATTTTTATACTATGAAACCTTCGTTTCTAACCAAACTGTCATAAATGTGTCTAACTTCTTTTAGAACACTACTTTCTGTTGAGAAAATAAAAGGATTAGAGAGATGGCACTCATATAAATGTAGCAGTTTTATCAACATTGGTAAATTGATGCAGCAGCAATATTCTAGAGAAGTTTCTCATTAAGAGAGTAAAGCTCTCAAAAGGTGATAAATTGTATAAAATTACAACAGTTCATTTATACATTAATGACTGTGCAATGGGGACACATTGAACTAATTACAAGATAGTAAGCTTCTTAAAAAATTTAGAAAGTTTCTTCATTGTTTAAATGTATTTGTATCCACCCAACATAATATTTAGGAGGGAACCTCAGATCTCATGGCTAACATTCTGCTGCTATGATAATGTTCAACTTCACAAGCAGTACTTGTGACATGTAAACTTTTGTTTTTCTGGATTTTCAATGATAACACAATGAAAAGATTTTCAACATTTATTAAAGCAATACAATCATTGTTTTGTTTTTTTCTGAAAGCTGCCAATATTAAAATCTGCCGAGATGGAATTATTATTGACTTTTTTTTTCTTTTGCAGGCAAACAATATCTGCAGAACCAGAGTTTATAATCAATTCAAATAGCTTGGTATCATTAAACTTAGAATTGTAGACCCATAAAGCCAGAAATCAAAGCAGGTAACCCACTGTGTCATAGAAAGGAAAACAATGAATCTTTTAATGACTTGGATGGATGACTGTGTGTGTTTTGTATTGCTAAAATATATTTTTTCTAGCGGCTCTCTACCAAACAGAATGACTGCAGATCTTTAAGATGACAAGAGAAAGTATAATTCTGGTGGGAAAATTTACCTTATACATATATTGTGCTGTACATCTTTAGAAACTTCTCTGAAGACCAACTATTTACTAAAGTGGTAAGAGGAGGGGGAGAAAGAAACCAAACACCCAACTTTAGTGACTGTCTACTTACCTAACCTAAATACCTGACTTATCCATCCATTAAACCTTGTTGTTCAAACAGCATGAATAATATTGAAAATTTAAAATGAAAATGGCAAAAAGAATAAATAAAAATAAAATAAAAACAATAAAGGAAAGCCTATTGATATATTATTGGTTACCCTTCTTCCAGCAGAGATCATGAAATCAATCTGTAAAAACAAACTTACAAAATCGGTGAGACAATAACACTAATCAAAGTCAATAAAAAAAAAATAAAGCAAAAAGATACAAACAAAAGTACAAATAAAACATTTCAAATATCAAAACTCAAGATTCATTCAAAATTGATGTTTCTTCACTCAATAGGAAACTGCTTTGTAATCTGACATATACAAAATTCACTACAAAGGTGCTTCAAACAACACTGTTTTTTTTTTTTTTAATATAATCATTTCAAACAGTGTATTTTTAATGCACAAAATTTTAAACAGATGCCACTAAGTGTAGAGATAGAAGCCCTAATCAAAATGTAATTTGGACAAAATCAACAGCAATTCCCTGTTTGCTTACATCACTTAACCAAATCATTTTTTATCACATTTTATACAATTTTTAACAGCTCTGTTGATGCTTAACTTCAAAGAGCTGATGAAAAAAAAATGTTTTTTTTTTTTTTATATTAAATAATTCTAGTTTACACATATGTAAGCACATAATTATTTCACTCTATTTGGTATCCTTTATATAAATTTGGTTAAAGACCAACAAATGTTCTTTGTCAAGGAGTTTTTCTTTATTCTTTTCTATATTTTGGACTATTTTTTCCAGTTACTACTGAAAGTTTAAATATAAATTGTTAAATATCTGAATACTTTTGCCTTTCATAAACTATTTGAAAACAATTTTTGTTTCTTGTGCTATGCTAGTTTCATTGTTTTTCAAATATTATGTCTTTAGGTGTCAAATCAGTTTTTTAAAGTATAACATCATCACATGTCAGCTTGCATTATGTATATTTTTTTTTTTTTTTACATCAAAATGTTATCAAATTTAGGAACAAACAATAAATATATTTCATAAATAAAAAAGATAACACAAACTGATATGTGAAGATTGGACAAGTGAAGACATGATATTTGAAAAACAATGAAACCAACAAAAAAGTCTTTGATAATGACTTATGAAAGCCAAAAGTAATCAGATATTCAACCATTTATATTTAAACTTTCACTGGGAACCAGAAAAGTAGTTAAAATATATGTTAAAAAAAAAAAAAAATGAATAAAACCAAAAGTATTCTTAACAAAGAACTTTCATTGGTTATAACGAAACTCATATAAATGAAGCAAGGAAGCGTAATGGATAATGGCTTGAACTGGGGGTAAGGATCAGAGTGCTAAGTTCAAATTCCAGTCAAGTTTGTTACCTTCACTAATGCACAAACACCCTTTTCCTCTAGCTATGGATAAATATCAAGAGATACTGGGTCCTATTAGCCATGAGTGGCAACCAGACTATGAGAAAGACAACTCTGAATTCAAAAACTTCCAATTATGGGCTAAATAGCCACACCTACCCACAATTAGCCATGTCTGGTGAGTACGGCTACACCCCTGAATTGGAATGGGGTTCCTCCAAAGAGTGAGAAGGAACTGGATCTGTTTGAGTGAACTTTTATCCATGGTATCTTCCTTTTTATGTAAATGAAAAATTGCTGTCCAAATGCGCACTATACATGGTTATAATTTGAAAAAAAAAAAAAAAAAAAAAACAAATTATTTAAAGTAGAGAAGCATTTATAGGGCATTCATTTGTCTTGGTTTTCAAGCTCTTTAGATGTGCTATAATCCACATCATGGAAGCGGTCAGCCAATTTGAAATAAATAAAAAAATCCTTGTCCCTTACTTGAACTCTCTATTTCACAGCCAAATAAAGTAAGAGCTGTCAAGTATAGAAAAGTGAAGTGTGTTGTATTTTTCTACTCATAACTATTAGACAGAAGATCACTGTTTCATGATGATCAAAATATATACTACATATAAATTTTGTTGTAGAAACAAAACATGTATATTATTATTTTTTTTTAAAATTCTTATTTCCATGCATTTGTTTTATAATCAAATGCTGATTCATAACCATTGACCTAGGACAAGCAATTTTTCATTGTTTCCATTTAATTTAAGAAAAAAGAAAAAAGAGAGCTATTAACAAAAAAGAAAGAAAGAAATGGAGAAAGCTTTTCACAGGATATGGGCTTTTTAGGAGTATTTTGGGGATTTCCTGGAGAGATGGTGCACCAGGTATTTTTGTTGAGTTGTTATGAAGTTCCTTTCTTTATCAAACCCAAAGCTCCAGCCACAAGAGGAATAGATTTGGATTTTAAGTGCCACATTTTTTTCTATTTCTATCTCCATGCCATTGTATTAGCTTAGTTTTTCCAAAACCTTTGCAGAGATATGTTTGTCACCTGGCATGTTCAATCAGTATGAAAATGTTTTCTTTTCTGTCTTTGATGATAATGCCTGGGCAATTTGCTTGTATTATTATCAATTGATAGTGACTGTAATGTCATAGTGACCACTTTCATGAATAGTTTAATTGGAATTTCAAATGTGAACAAGATTTTCTGTTTTTTATTATATCAACTACATGAGGAATGTTGCAACAAGTGTCACTTTATATATGTTGGAATGTATCTGTTTGTATGGAAAAGCAGATCATAAACAAAACAATTCTTTATTTTCAGCCTTGCCCCCTGGTCAGGAACTATTCTGTCATTCAAGAGACACCCAGTGATTTGTTCAAAGTTTGGTTAAGTAATCAAAGCACTGTATAAAAAAATCCAGGTCTTTGCTGTTAGAGAGAGTCCAAATATAATGAGATATTCATTTCTTTCTTTGACTTTCAAGGAATTTTCAGACATATTACAGACATTGGAAAACATTTAATAATATTTTATAGAGTCAAAATACAACAGCAGCTAAGCAATGAGATTTCAATATTTTGTTTTATTTTTCAAAACATAATTTTATATTTTTTTTATATAATTATTAAATCTGGAAGATTATATGTGTGATCACTTTTAGTTTAACACAGAAAATTAATACCAAAATTGTTAACAATATTAAAAACACAAATATTGAGTGAAAATAACATAATATTAATAATAATAATAATAACAGTAATAAAAGGATAATCACATGCTGTAGAGAGAGACATTAGAGAATATAAGCCATTTTGTTTTTTTGTATTGGATAGCAAATAAAAACAAAGGAAATGAGGAACAATAAACACCATGAGAATTTCAATCATTTTAGTCTCATGAATTACATAATGGAAAAGAATTTTCTTCAGTTTAAACTGATATGACCAATCTAAATAGATCAAAATATTTTCTTTTGGCAGAAAACACAGAGAAGGAAACTATGAAATAAAGTGAACAGTAGACAAATATTACACATATCATAATTCATATCCTCTTGGCATCAGTTTAAACTGACACCTTTTTTCCATTATTGTGACTATTTTGTTTAGGGTTTATATTTTCTTGATTTCATATGAAAAGGCAGAAATTTTTCAATGTGATTCAGTGAAAGTTTCAGTTTCTAAAATTATAGTTTAGATATATGAAAAAAGAAAGAATCATTTTAAACTTATACTAGGAGGATATGAGTTAAGATGAAGCAGAGAAAGGTTTCAAATGTATTAAATGATAAAGAGAGCAATATCTTTGTATTGTAACTATTTGTGGAGTTTGAAGATCTACAAAATGATTGATTCTTAACTTGAAACATTTAATTATTCTTTTTCATGCATACATTTTGACATTTACCTTCTAATATTTATCATTATTTCCTATCTCAACAATTTCTTATGATGGATGAAATTACTACTTTCAGTAAAAAAGATATTGAATATGTGTGTGCATGTATATATATATATATATATATATATAGATAGATATATATATATATATATATATATATACATACATACATACATACATATATTTTATGGTATATAAGACCACCTTCCCATTTACATTTAATATCACAGGTACAAGTATAGACCTGTAAGATCTGGGAGATGTTTTTGGGTAAAAAGTAGCAAAAAGTTTAAGATGTCATCAGATAAGGTATGCACACACAAAACCAGATTTGGTGACAAATGCATTTATAAAGTATATGATTTTATATGTCAAACAATGTGTAATAGTATATTAAATCATTTTACAGATCTTCAACATTATGAATGAGTAAAACTTTTAAATGTTTTTGAAATGAACCAATTAATAATCAAAAGCAACTTTTTTTAAATAAAATTCTCTCTACAGATGTGACAAACAATTTCAGTTGACAATGAACAAAGTTTTGTTTCTTTTACTGCTAAAATACTTTTTAGATTTTTATTTCAATTCAAAAAGTAATTGTCAAATTCTGAAAACAACAAACTTTCTCTACATTGATAGATTGTGTGAAGAGAGAGAGAGAGAAATAGTAATGTTTTACTGGCCTAAAAAGAATAAAACCACTTTTTTTTTTCTTTTTTTTTTTTTAATTAAAAAAGATTAATAATTTAGAGAACAAAGATTTGATTTTTTTTTAATAATGAACATCTGCTGGTGATAGACCAAATCCATGGCTGAGATTGACAATGGCTGAGATTGAACCTCAGACCATTACAAAATATCTAAAACATCCACGAGCAGAATGATTTCTAATGATTAAGAATAAAAACTTAAGGAAATTATTTTTTTTAAATGGAGGAGCACTATGCTTGAAACTTTGATGGTTTTACTTTATTGAATTTTAGCACAAGAAGTGCACACTGAATAATTTTGTGCTTTTATCATTTCTAAAAGTATAGAAAACATATTTAACCCTTTCACCAGTCATTCTTTCTAATTCATCAGCTGCTCATGGTTTGAAGATATAAATTCATGAATAACTTTTTTAAAGGTGAAAAAAAAAGAAATAATTCTAACATGTACATTAAATGTTTCCATTAGAGAATATCAAAAATATTTACTGTTTTAAGTTCAGGAGGAAACTCTTGAGAGCTCCTGCATGTTCAATGAAGTTTATGTAACACTCTACATATGGTGTCTTTTGATGATCCTAACTCTTCTGAGTTCTTTAAAAAATGGTCAGAATCTCAATACTTGCATCTACCATTATAACAGCTGAAATAAAAGCTACACAATAGAACAATATTGATATATGTTAATATTATTGTAATAGAATCATAGTCTTTAAATGTGTACATGAAATAAAAGCTTTGGAGTAACACTCAGCAAACAAACAAAAAAATTTAAATTGATACAGTCTAATAATTAAGAAATGATACAGGAATTTTATAGTGAAATGGATAATCCTCTATTTTTACCCTCCCTCAATATAATTCTCTATATTACCATTGTTGATATTAATACTGAACTTGTTTATTTTTTAATTTGCCTCCATTTCAAAATCCTGTGAAATATCTAAAGATACTGCATTATATATTTCAATCTCTCACAATCTTCTGAAGTATTGAAGAACACTAACAACTTGTGTTCGATTCCAAGTGTTGCTACATTGTTTGAAAGTAAAAGAAATGTAAAGAGAACTGTTTTAGTATCTTTGTTCATCATCAATTGAACAAAGCTGCAGTCAATAATAATGAGACTCAAAGAGAGAAAAAAAAAAAAGAAAAAAGAAGAGCAAAAGATCAAAGTGTGAAGAAAAACAATTCATGCAAGTCAAACATGATGCCAATTCTAGTGTGAAGAGAGAAACAACATGCACAGGTCACAGCTTGTCCAATGAACTTTCATCTTTCACCAACCCAGGAGTGTCCAGGATGAGGAGAGGGGTAAGGAGGTTGGAGATGGCAGTGGCATGAAGAGAAATTAGAGCATCAAGAAATCAGACCCTGGCTTTTGCAAAGTCTGTTGGATATCCAGGTAGCAGAGGTGCAGGTAGGTAAATAGATAGTACTGGACCAGACAGGAGAAAGATTAACCCTTGCTGATTATAGATTCCTTTAGATTAACATCCTGATCATAGGTGACCCAGGTGCCACAAGGAATATGCTTGTGAGGTACATATATATTAAGAAAGAAAATCCTGTGTTCTGGTAGAAAATTCAACTCACAAACTCATACAGGCTGCGATGGGTAAATTGTCGCCATTATATATTTTTTTATTTTGTGCATGTGCATTGTTTATTTTTGATTTTGTTGACTGGCATTTATGCCAGAAGCTCCAATACAAACATTTCAGAGAGTTTGGGTGTCAACCTGTGTCCCCAAAAGATGTACCGAGAGTGATGAAAGCCAAATATCAAGTCACCATCATGGTGTTTGGAGTAACTACTAATGATGGTAACCTTATGCCTCCATTCATCTTCCCACAAGGCCTCAGATTCAACACATTATCCTATATCAAGTGTCTTGAGGAGGTAGTGCTGCCCTGTGTCAAGAGGGTGGCTGCTGGAAGACAGGACTTTGCACCATGCCACACAAGCAGGAGAACCCAGTCATGGCTGTCAAACAAATTCTGTGATCATATCACCCCTTACATCTGGCTAACTCCCCAGGCTGCAACCCCCTTGATTATTATGTACGAGGCACAGTTGAGCAAAAGACCAACAAAACTCCTTGGAAAACCAAATATGAACTGAAGGCACAGATTATAGCAACATTCACCAAATTAAACAAGGAGACCTTCCAGAAGAGGTGTAGGAGATTCTGAAGTCGTCTGGAGGCTGTGATTGAAGCCAATGGCGATGTTATTGAATAAATTTACATCTTTAGAGTAATTTTGGTAAATATATCTGTTAAAATGTGATATCAGAATTATTTTCATCTTTGTCTAATTTAGATGACAATTTATCCATTGCACCCTGTATATATATATATATATATATATATATATATATATATATATATATATATATATATATTATTAAATGTACACCTGGATTTTTTTTAAAGAGGAGATTTATTTTGGAGAAAGGCAAAGATATCTATATGTATATCAATATCTGCCTAAATCTGATCGGCATGTCACCTTATAAAACAAAAAAGAAAAATACATTTTCCCTTTTATTGGTAAAAGTCAATTTAAAAGTGTTTTTGCTGGAATAATCAGCTCATCAGTAATGTGTTCACTTTGTACAGTTTGATCTGCTTGTGTCTTTGGTATTAAAGATTTTCCTTGACATTACAATGCTGAGGAGAGGACATGACTGTTATTACTTTGATAATAAAGGTTTTGTGAGTCCAGCTTAGTTAAACATTTGTGTAAAATACCCAAAATACTAGGATGAAAAAAAAAAAAAACTTGTAAAGATGAAGATATTAACCCAAAGGAATTAAACTGAAACAGAAATACATTGGAGGCTGCAGGTACAGACTGATAATGATGGCTTTATTAGCACACAATTTAGGTCAATTCAAATCAGCATGTCCAGTTTATATTATTGGAGCTTACAATTTGAAATATATACTTAAACTGGACAACCCAATCACTCTCAACAAATGCAAAATTGGAAAATCAAGGCCATATTTTTTAATTTTTAAAAAACATTTTATCTTTATAAAAAAGAATAAAAAAATTACAAATACCACAAAAGTCAAACACTATACACGCACAAATTATTGGAATGCACTCAACTGGAAAAGAAGCAGTATATCATGCTTGCAGCAAGTCAAAGTGGGAGGGAAAAGGACGATGTACAAAAAAATATTAATCAATATTTGAATAATTTTATACAAGAAAAAAAAAGGATGACCCTTTTTATAATAATAATATTAGCTTTCCAACATTTATGAAATATAATTGTAAACTATATTTCAGAATTTAGTTAGAAGCAAATCTTATTTTAGATAACAACAATGCTTGTCCTCAGAAAGACAATAAAAAGCAGTCACCAAATTCTGAACTGGAAATAAAATAAATTTCCAATTGACTGTTTTGTTGGAATTTCAATTTTGACTTGTGCTATTTTCTACCATTTTCTGACATGTTATAATAATAAAACCTATATGAAGGGGTGTTGAAAAATTCACAGTTCAATCCACTTTTCTAAATCTGACTAAATATCAGTATTTTTTTTGTTTCATTTTAGAAAGGCTTTATTGGTTAAGCCGAACACTTTTCATCATCCCCCTTAAAAATAAGCTCAGATATTTCTAAATTACTATTTTCTGTAATATTGTACAATTCAAATATTGATCAAATATTCATTTGCTGATTGGTTACTTCTTCAAATGCCACAATACTTAAACATGCTTTGTTTTTTTTCTACTGGAACTTCACTCTAAGTGAGAGTTAGCTTCTGAAACAGTATATCAATTGCACAATTTTTTGTGATTCATCATTTATGCAGCATATAAATTATCAGGAATAAAAACTTTGCTTCATTGTACTCATCTAGTTAGCTCAATAGAGATTATCAGCAATGCCTCATGTTATCTTTAAATTTTCACCCTTTCAAAGATCTTATTACCTCCAGCTTGAAAACAGTCTAAAAGATGTCATCTTAAAGATACACTCATTTTATGGTTTTGAAATGGCAACAAATAAGTTCACTAGTAGAAATAGTAGCATTAAGAACGGGCAATGGTCATTTCAATTTATATATTCAGATGAATAGCAATATTATGTATAAGCAAAGTGATAATATTGATAAAGACAAAGTAAATGATTGCCTATTTTATCTGACAATCAGTGACTGTTCATTAAAAAGAAAACTTTCACTTGAAAGTCTCTTCACAGCCCAAACAATTATATTAACAAAAGTGATTTTTCTTTCAAAATTATTTCTGGAATAAGATCAACAAATGTTAGAGATTATTCAACAAAAACACTTGCATGCTTTGTTACATAAAACAAAATCCTTTCAGTTTCAACCAATCTTTATTGGGAATTATTTAGACAGCATTTGTAAGTTATGAAATGCTGATTTTTGTTTTTTTTTAAAGTATAAAAATAATTACGAATGCTGGTGCTATTTTATATATAAAAATACTTATGGTTTAGGTAGTCAAAGTTTGCAAACTTTTTTAAGCAACTTGTTAACATCTTTACTAGTATGGAGAAAAACTCTTTACTATGTTTTAAAGCTGGCTTCCTTTATTGAGAGTAAGAAAATCCTATACCATTTAAAAATATTTGTATTGAATTCACTATCCTTGCAACTAACAATCCACCCATTTAACCACTGAGATAAAATTACAAGGGTCTGAAAAGGTTTTTACCCAAAAGAAACAAAACATATAAGAACACAGAAAACTCAACACAATTTCTCTCTGAATTAATGGGATAAGAAGTTATCCTCATTTATACTATTCACATGCTATTGTCCTCATCTTTGTTGTTGTTGTTATCATCACAATGTTTTGGCCGTTGTGCCCTCCAATTTCCATTAGGTGTATATTGAACAGAACCTTTTATTTAAAAGGTAGACTGTTCTTGTTCCACTGCCCATGTCTAGGGACATCTCGTCTTGTTCTTATTAGTTTGCTCATTGCTATTGTACATACCCTGTTTCAATTGAGTCCAAGTACATATTGTCCGATGAAACAATAGCCTAGTAGATTAAAGCATTGGTTCATGAATTTGATGAGATAGTAATTGAGAGTTCAATCCCTGGGCCAAGAAGTGTGTACTTGGACTCAATGGAAACAGAGTGAGCAATAACTAAGAACAAGACAAGAGATCCTTTGACATGGATTGCAGAACAAGAACAATCTATCTCCATAGAGTAAACAAAGGGTTCACTTCAGAATTCCCTGTAGGTTACGTAGATTGACATACCCCTGATGATGACTAGAGAGCACAACAAAGATGAGGACAATTGCCTTAAAAATATGGTAAAATATATTGCCTTGTACTTTGTCTTCATGTTTGGGATCAGCAAATAGGGAAAGTGAAAATGACTAAATGACAAATGACATTAGGAGAAATGTCAGTTTAATTGGTTGATAAGAATAGCCCTCCAAGCTTTTATATAAAGTCAGTTAAGATCAGAAGTATTTCTATAAGACACAAAATTAGCGAAACAAAGAATCAAAACCATTATATTAGCTCCATTCTGTCCCCTTGTGTCAGTCAAGTTGGATTTCCAAAAATGGATATTGCCCTGGCATCTGCTTCTTATGACAACTGGGCAACACACCCACACTAAGGACAGTAATGGGAAGGAGCAAAAGAAACAAATTGCCAAATAGGAATTGCAAGTACTTTCATAATTTGGGGGTATCAAAACATCTCATGTTACTCACACAGGGTTAAAATAGTAAACATAACTGTCTTTTTGCTTACCCAGAACTTGCAAAGAAATTAAAACAAAATACATTCTCCTTTGCATCCAGAATGGATAAAATAAACATGAAACAAGAAAGTTTCCAATAAAGACAAAAAAAAAAAGGGCGGATGACCCCTACTGCCCTAAATCTGCTGTTGCTGATATACCTGACCCTTGAAACCAGAGATTGATTGGTGAGTGCAGGAAGAAATAAGTGGGAGAGGAAAAACAAATAAAAGCCAAAAGTGGAGAAAGTAACTAGGCACCAAGGTGAAGGTCAAGGCACAAGCCCAAGTCTCCAGAGAACAGACTAAGTTGAAAGACAATTGCACTTTTTATTAAGAGTACTGGCAATTAAATTCAACCCTTAGTTTACTAACAATTCCTAAAAAATAAGGAAACTTTGAAATTTTTACTCACTTGAAAAAAATAGAAATAATTTTGATAAGTATTTAAAAAAAAAAAAAAAAAAAAAAAAAAAAAAAGTTATTTTCTCAGGTGCAACCGGCCTAAAAAAATACTACCATCTTTAAATTTACTATGAAAATAAAATATTCTTTTTATGTATTTATTTTTTTTTTAATATAGGAAAAAAGAAAACTATGGTTAAACACATTTTTAGAGAAATAAATATGGAGCAGATGTTTACCAAGGAACACAACTAAAGCCAACTGAGATTTATTTGAATTTACTGAACTGATCTTGTTCAAATATTAGCCCAGATAAATGATGTATCAATCTATAATCATTTATATGTTGAAAATCACTTGAAGTTGTTGTTATTGTTTATGAGCTTTTTTTCTCATTATAAATAAAACAGGTCAATGAGAAGGATTACTGAAAATGGCAAATGTATTTAACCAGTAAAACAGTTGTATCTCCTTTCTGAATCTGAAAAATATTTTTTCATCATGCCAGTATTATACTTCTGGTGGTCTGATACTCTTCCTGATACCATGAAGGTCTAGGAATAAGAGATGAGTTTATTTAAACGCCTATTTTACTATTGGAATTAAAGAGAATGGATGTTAAAACTTTCCATTTTGGTTTTGGTTTGTGTTCAAGTTTAGCTCTTTATTTCAAACATGCACAGTTGATTAAAAATAGAATTCAAAGGATCCACATATAAATATCTCCTTTCAATCTTACATTGTTCATATCTTCAAACAATCTGACAAATATGTGGTAGGAAAAAAAAGTGACAATCAAGCTATCACTGTAAGTAATAATTATTATTGATTTGATTTCAGACAAACCTGCTCAATATTTATAACAATTACAGGAAAACTTAAGAAAACGGAGTTAAATATCCAATTTCTTAAAAATTTACTTTTAAACATCTTTTCAACTTATTACTACAATATCAATGTTCTAAAGTATAGTATTGCAAAATAATGCACACTTTTTATCTGTAAGTTTTGATAACATTTTCAGGTTGTTCATTTATAAACTAGAAATGCTAAAAATAAGGTGTGTTTTTGATACTAAATCATTTACTATGAATTTTTATAGAAAAAAAAAAAAAAAAAAACAGCTTAAATTGTTTTTAGAAAAATTATCAGACCTTTTTGCAACATGATTACAGTTAAACACTGAAGTCTGTCCCTAATAAAAAATAAGCTAATAACATTTAGTGTTTGTAAAAAATAGATACCAAAAGCAAGAGCCTAAAGGAGAAATAATTCAATCAGACCCAAAATACTATTAAGAACGTTGCCTAAGCTTTTACATTTTCATTTTTTTTTTTAACAAAATAACACATTAGAAAGGAAAGATTTTTTTTTAAATTATCCAACCAAATATTTTTGACATGCATTTAAAAACTTCAACAATATCAAGTCTCTTCTTAGTCATAAAATGAATAAATGTGATTGAAATCTGTTTCAAAACACAGGATTTTGTATTATAGACCTAAAAGGAATCAAAAAGGAAACTTTGGTACATTACATTTTCCATATTATTTAACAGTTGTAGGATCAGATACTTTAAAAGGCTGACCAAGTTTAAACTTTGTTTTTCTAATGGAAATTTAACAGATGAGCAAAAAGAATTAACATAAAAGATAGAATTAAATATTGTTGAAAGTTTTTTTTTTTTTTTTTACAAATGCCTATCTAGGAGATAAAGCGAAATAAAATATTAATATCTGATAAATTAACAACTAAAAGAAAAGAAAAAGAGAAATAATTGAAAATTGACTTCAATAGAGATTGTTCCTTGGTAGGTTGGGCAGTGGAGATGTGTTGAACAGGTCACAGTTGACTGCTGTGTTGTGTGGAAAGAAATATTAGCCACTGGTAAAAAAGGCTGGTCAGGTGCAGTACCTGGAAAATCAGGGAGTTTAGGAGTAAAGGGAAAGAGAGAAAGAAAGACATACAGAAAGAGAATAAGAGATGGTCACACTGGGGGTGTAGGACAGTGTTCTTGCTGCACACATTGTATAAATACCTTGACTGTTGCCATCTTGATTGTCAGGTTCAGAAGGTTTGTCTGTTTCATTCTTTTCATGTCGCTTATTGGGTCCTTTCCTCTTGTACATTATGTTGTGATGAGTGGCACCATTTCTCTGTAGGGGGTAGCAAAACAAATATACTGGATCCACACTAATGGCTTACCAAAATTAAACATAAAAGATACAAATAAAATCATGCAATATGGATTGTCCAATTCACATATGCAAACCATCCATTCAGTAATTTGTCAAATGAAACTTGCACTCATAGTTACATGTACATTTAAAGTTTTCACAATCTGTACCTTAGATTAATAGAAAAAGAAATTTTGTTTGTCACATTTAATGAAAAATATATGTTTAATGTATAACTTCAACCAGATTTATATGAAAACTTATTGAACTCCTGTCACTGATAAATATAAAGCCAACAATGTCCTTTTGTAGCCTCTTAGAAGCATACGAACAAAGTGATATTATTACAGTTAGGGCATATAGATCATAAAACATCAGATCATAAAAGTTCATAAAAATTATATATATATATATATATATATATAAAACTGTTGGAAATAAGTATTTATAATAGCTATACACATTAAAGTAGTAATGGCTTGAGGATTATCAATACTGTTCATGACTATAGAGCAGATATTTGTAACATTTTGATTATTACAGGTCAAGACTAATTACAAGAAGCAATGGCTTTGTTCATTTTTTTCTAAAATTGGTTATTCTCCAAGAATAGGTAAAATGTTGGCTTACATCGCTTAATATTCTGAAGTAATTGGCATGACAGTAAGGACAAAGTTTAATGTTTCTCAATTCTATTAAAGACAGAATAAAAAAAAATACTTACTATATATACTAGAGGATAGGTTGCACTTTTTATTCACTAAAATTTTGATAAAAATCATGGGTATAACCTATCCACTCGATATCATAGAGACTCTGAATTAGACTGTGGCATATCAGTAGCCTAGGTGGGTACCCTGGGCTTGAGCATAAGCAATAGCAAGGGAGAAAATGAATTTTTCCTGATATTTTGATTTTATGCAATCATTTCTTCCAACAGTGCAGCATCACACATGCAATAAAAGCACTTAATCTGCACTGCTCATATTTACCATTTTATTATCTGATTTACAACAAAAGACAATCATTTTCAAGTGATTTTAGGACTGAAGCAATTACTAGTATCTAAATTTTTGCCAAAACAGAGTAGCCCCGCACTTAATAAGTAAATACCACACAATTACAAACAATCACTTTTATGTTTTAATATATGTAAGGAAAGTTTTGGAATAAAGGTGAATATCTGAAAATATTAGTTATATTAACATTAAAAAGGGACATGTAACTCCCCAGATTATAATGTGACTTATCTAAAAGTCAACTGCAAATACCCATTTTGACAAATCCAAACTAAGGGTGCAACCCATATATAAGTATATACAGTATTTAAATCAATGTATGACTTATAGTAGCACGGAGAAGAGACAAGTGTTTTAATAAAACAAATAAAGTTAGCAATTTTATTCTAATATTCTTTTTAAGATAATCAGTAGATACAAGAGAGACTACAAGTGTTGTCAGAGGTAATGAGTGATAGAGAATATGTGGCATCATAACTAAATGCAATACTAAAGTCAAAACTAAGCAGGTTCCTTTGTAGGGATTAAAACCAATATAAATACAGATAAACAGTTTTATATTCATCCTTGCTTTGAATATTACTGCCACATCTGGTCTGGTGCTCCTGCTATATATTAAAAGATTCTTGATAAAATCCAAAGAATAATCTGCAATGTTATTGGTCTTGACCTGGCATCTGAGTTTCAGTCACTTTCCCACCACCATAACATAGCTTCTCTGTGCCTTTTCTATAAATACTTTCATGGTAATTGTTCTGATGAACTTTCATCTATGATACCTAGACTTTAAGCACAGTAGTAGATTGGCATCAGTTACAGTTGAAATGGCCACTACATGTAACTGTAAGTTCTATGCTAAGAGTTTCTTCTATTGCACTTCTTGCCTGTGGAACTCTCATACAATGTATTGCTTCCCAGTCAATTTTGATCTTCAAAAATTCAAGTGCAATGACAGTTGTTATCTTTCACCTTCTTCATTCTTGTTCTTTTATTGTCCTCCCTCTTAATAGACTTTTTTCTCATATTATCTAACATTCATTAACTCCTTGCATCTTAGTGGCTTTATTGCCTTGCTTGGGATGAAATGATAAAGAAAAGAAAAACTGATCATAAAGCTAAAACTATTCAATCACCATAAAATGATCCATAACATCATCAAGTCTTTAATGTTCTATTAAAAAAGAACCATGCCTCAATTATTTTAAACCAATCTCTGTAAGTGTTGGCTAGGTGAGCTTCATTACAAGATTCTTGAGAAGATGTAGTAAAAATTAATTCAAGCCAACACAGCCTTTCTAGAGTCGAATAAAAAATATATCTATTACTTCAATCACCTATATGATTACCTTAATAATAAAGATGAAAGATTTTTCCTTCAAAAAAGAAACAAGATATTAACTATCATTATTATTTTAAGAGATTTGAATTATATGTGTATATGAAACAATTTTTTCAGTAAACTAAATGATCAATGGCAAGATACCATTGATGAAATGTCTTTTGTCCCCAAAACCAACTTTTAACTATAGACTGACACCAAAGTGGACATGCTTCCTGTTATTGATAAACTTCCTATTTCTGAAACTTGACTGCATGCAGAATAAAGTAGTTTTCAAAAGGCAAGGAATTTACTTGAAAAAGAGCCAAGACCCATTGCTCTAAAACGATAGATATCTGGTTATGACATTGGGCATTATCAACATTTTACTTGTCTACTGAGTAGATGTAGTAAAAATGAAATCAACTAATTCAAATCTAGTCATAACAAGTGTTCACTATAAACACTAGGCATCAACACAAAATGAATAATTTACAAAACAATATTTTCTATTGATATTTTAGCATTTTAGTGTTATTGTAGATTTGTAAGTTCTAAAAGGCAGCATTTGTTTTATTATAATAATCAGTAAAGATTTTAAGGAAAAATAAAACAATAAATAGTAAAACAAACTTACATTACTTACTTGGGTGGGTTCCTGATTAGATACTGAAATTAAAATAAAAAGAACAACATTAAAGGAAACGATTCAGGAAGGGGTTAAGGTGACATTAAACTGAAATTAGTTTTGATAATTATCAACTCTTAACAATTGCAGCAAATCAAATTTTAAAAACTGTCACATAAGTAAAGCATTAAGGTGGCTTTGTTCATCTTAATTTCAAATCTGTAGTGACAGGTGAGTAAAGAATTAACAAATAAATCTCCTGATTGGAGAGCAGATAAAGATTAACATTGCTTTCAAGTAGAAAAGAAATGATCATCAGATTACAAGCAGAGGAACAGAAGAAAAAAAAATCTTGCATTCACTATCTTGTTTGACTTGATTTTATTTTCATGCACAAAGAAAATATTTTGAAAGGCCATTCATATCAACAGAGCTTAGAGAACTCAATACTACAATATTATATACCTAGTCTATATTTGTTTTCTAAAGCTTTTAATGTTACCAATGCAATTGTCTCCCTTGTACTAATGACTTACTTAAAAACACACAAGAACAAATTAATAATATACATAGCACAGCATGCCATTTAGGCAACAGTGTTTTAAAGGCTGATAGGTGAAGGGTCAACACTCTACAATTGACATCAGTATGCATAATTGTTTTTAAATTCTGAATTTGCTTTCTCTTGGACTGGCTGCCATCCAAGGCTAAACAGCCTAATCAACTTTGCTATTTAATATACTGTTGGAAGGACAAGAAATGGATTCGTGCCTTTCAGAAGTGAATGTAACTTTGTTCATTGATTCCACTTTGTGCTGATAACATCTAGGCTAGCTGCACATCTCTTCTGATAATAGTAATACCATTTTTTACAGCATGAATAAAATAATAATAAAAGTTATATTAGATATTCTTTTTTTCATAATTTTACTTTTATTTTCAATATCTGATTTTACTGTTATTAGAAAAAAGTCTTTTTGTTTCAACTTAAAAATTGTACCCTGGGCAAAAAATAAGTGGTTAAATTTGAAATGAAGTTATATATTCATGAGTGCTTACAAAAATCAATATCACAACGATTACTGTTACATTAAGTTTGTCTTCACAATTCACCCCTGAGAATGATCTCTGAGGAGATCAAAAGTGCTTGGATCAACAAAAAATATGGCACCTACTTTGATGAATTCCAACTTAACATCAAGAAGATAATTAGAGAACTAGAAAGGGATTATTATAAAAATAAATAGGCATATATAATGGATTTTTTATTTATTAATTCAATATTTTTATCACATTAAATGTTATTTTTAATGGATACCTATATTTGAGTAGATGTTCCATTTATTTTTTTTAAACAGTATTTTATTTTCATCTATCATCCAGAATATTTGAGAAATCTTAAAGAAATGGTTTCTCTAGTAAAGGGGGATGCAGGTTTATATCCTGTCAGAAAACACATTCCTTTTAATAAGATTTCTCGAATATTCAGGCTGGTAGACTACAATAAAATACTGTTTAAAAAAATAAATGAAGTATCTACTCAAATATGGGCATACACTAAAAATAATGTTTAAAGTGATATATATATATATATATATCTCCCAATACAAAGCTTAAGAGCCACTCAAGGTAGAGGGTTGCTGAATAAGGTGTGTGATATGAATGTAAGAGTAGGAAGTGAAGATTATGAAATCATGGAAGATAGGTTAACAACTGACTCTTGACTTGATGTAGTTAAGATTGTAGTGTTCGGAGAAGCATCCATGTTGGGGGTCTGTTCCCAAAACAGCAGTTCGTTGTCAGAGTAGACTTTTTTTCTTATAATTGGAATACAGAGGGAACAAGGGCAGTTTGACTCCATAAACATAATATGGCAGCTAAAAAAGATGCTTATACAGAGTGTGGCAGAAATACTTCCCACATAATGGTAAGACATTAGTGGCAATTGTCTTCATCTACCTAATGTCTTATCATTATGTGGGAAGTATTTCTGCCACACTGTATTAACAAACCAAATACTGAAGACAATACAAATTCAATCTAAAAATTTATCTTACAAGAAATGCTTAGTAAAAGAGGAGGAGGCATGTGTCATGTGCAAATAATAAACAAAGTGGCTAATGAATAAAAGGCAAGCGACAATAACAAAGATGGTATAGAATACTCACCAGGGACCCATTTGTACAGTTTCATGGTTGTGTCTCCAATAGTCACCCATCTTTTTTCCCTAGAATCAGAGAATGATTACAAAAATGAAACCCTATTAAAAATAAATTCTACAATATACAAACAAAGCAAGTAAAGACATATACTAGGTCCTTCCATCCACTTTTGAAGAAAAGACAATATGCAAAGAAAAAAAATAAAGAAAAATACCCAAAACTTGTAGAAAAAAATCAGTTAATTATCATAATCTTTGTGCCACCAGTAAGAACACTGGAGAAAATTGATATAAAAATGATTTATGTATACTATATAGAAGGGATCTATCTGAAAAGGTTTTTAAACTATAAAAAAAATAGTGTGATGTAATTTTCATGAGAAAATGCTTAAGCAAAAAACATTCAGATGTTAAAAATCAGTGAATTATCAGATTTAAATTGGACATCTATGAAAGAATTTATAAAAAAAAGTATTTAAAAATAGCTTATAGAAATAATTTTTTTAAGTTCTCTTTATTTAATTTCTTGAAATCATGGCATTCTTTACTTCAGGTCAAGTCATAATGCAACTGAGGGCCAAAAACAAGGCTCTATTTAAAATCTTGTAATTCCACATGGTTTGGATTTGTGGTAGTTTGCTGTTGTAGCTGGCTAAAGAAATATTTGCTTTTTAGACTTGGATTAACTTTAGTTTATTTAATAGAAGTAAGTATAAGATTTTTTTTTCAGACTTGCTATAGCATCTTATATTTATTGCAAAAACAAACCTTTTTGTGCAAAATTCACCAAGAAAAAAAATGTAATTTAGGAATCTTGGTTTTGTTACTTGGCAATTAATTTAATATTCTTCTCTATTAAATTTTTAATTATAAAAGCGAATACACTAATAATCAACTTTATTTTATTTATTATTCCGTGTAATCTGTATTTCTGTTTTTAACAAGTAAAAAAATTATGTTGAATTTTTACCACACCTCTTACACTGTAATATTTTAATTTTACTCGATTTAAAGAAATAATTTATTAATCCAATTTTGTTCTCATCTTTCTTCTTACAAATTTTACAAAACTCTCACGAGAAACTTACTTTAATAATGTTTTATGTTTAATTTTTAACAGATCTTTTTTCCAAAGACTTTCCTTTATTCTCTTTTCACACTGTGAAATTTATTTTAAAATACAATTGTCATATGAAGTCAATATTTTTCTTTGATATTGTTATTCATAACAACAAATATATTGATGAAAAAATGTTTTCTTTCTAAAAGCTATTTCAAAAGTGCTGAATTTTAGTTTAGTTTACCATTAAAAAACATAAAATAGGAGCAAATGTAATATTTTTATGCTACAAAATTACTGAAAAATTAATTTATTTAAAATACTGTTAGGTAACCTTAATGTCATATAATTAAATTCAATAAATTTAATTTGATATCTTTTGATATTGTAAGCAAGGTATACAAAATGTTTACCCTAACCCTGCCATTAACCACCAATTTTTAAGAGCGAATTTTTTTCCCCCTAGGCACTTCTATAATCATATAAAAATGTATATTTATGCCAAAATAAGTTAGCATAATAATAGTTATATATTAATTGTAATAAAACTTTAGAAAAGAAAATGAAGAGGACTAACTTTCTGAGGTATATTAATTCGACTCTTAATTACTTTTTTTTTCTTTAAATTTCTTAAGCTGACTACATCAGTGAACTCCTATAAACAAAAAAGTGAAACTAAAAGATCCTCACTTCCAGTGGGATGAGGAGATTTGAAAAAGGCTTTCAGTACTGGCCCTCAATTGCACTATGAGTTGTCCTGAATTAAAGAATACCATGCTTGAAATAAATATCTTTTAGATACTAAAAATATTTATATTTGTATAACTATTAGAAGTTAAATCAGTTGAAAATTTATTTGAAGCTTCAAGTAGAAATGAAGAAAATATGCCCTGAATCTGAAAATAAAAATTTATTAATGCTTTCAAATTTTTTCTTTATTTTTATTGTTAATGTTATGAAATAAAACTGTTTTAATAATCAAGAAATGTAAAGTTTAATGAAATCCCATGAACTGGAAATTTTAATTAGAAAATTATATAATTGGTATGTATTAAGATTAGGAAGAAAATAAAACTATTTTCTTGGTCACCCTTGGTACATTTTAGCATACAAGCTTCTGTATATGCAGAAAACCGTTTTTTACCATTTTGGACCACTAAACACTTCCATGAGACACTAAATCTGAGTACATTTTCATCAATCAAAATTTAAGTAATTTTGGACAATATAACAAAAATCACTTCTAAAACCTGCTTTAAATATGCAAAAGTATTTTTTTCTTTTTTATGATTAAGTTTGTGCTATTTTCTTGCAGTTAAAAATCTTCATTTAAGCACCAAAGAAGATATTTAAATTATTGCAATATGTTTAAGAAAAAGAAAAAAATAGTTGAGATACCAAAGTCAGGGTTTTGAACATTCATAAATATAAAGGCTATTTAGAGCAAAAAATTTCATACTGTATTAACCATTCACTCTAAGACTAATGTTAATGATTTCATTATGAACAAGACTGTATTCATTTTTATTACCTTTTGTAACCATATAGAGTAAATATTTGTTCCTCTGAGTAGCAACAATTAAAACCTAAATCTCCAATGAATTCTAAGACATCAATAATAAAAGCCAATTCAGAAAATAAAATCATTTACTATTATAAAGTGTAAAATAATTTTTGAATGATTTAAATTTTCAATAGAGAATTAGAATTCACATTTTATTTTCTTGCAGTTTTTCTTAGTTTACTCACCACCAACTTTCTTACTGTACAGAATTCACTTTTTTCTTTTTCATCATTTATTCTCACGTTTATTTACTCCTTCATTTTTCTTTTATTTCAACTTCCTTTTCTACTCTTCCTCTTCCCATTACTCATCAGGTCTCCTTTTTTTTTCTACCACACTTTTCTTCACTCTTAATTTATTTGTCTCTCTCATTTTCTCTCTACTTCTAGCCTCTTCCTATATTTTTATTTTAACTTCCTCTTCCATATTCCCAGTTTTATTTTTTTCAATTACTCACTTTCTTTTTATTCAACTCCCTTGTTCCTTTCTCAATTTCATTTAATCTCCCCATTTTAGGTTTTGTCTTGAATACAAAGGTTTTCAATTGTTCTATAATGTGTTCCATTATACAAACACATAAGAAACAAGTATAATACTCATTACCTTAGAGATTTTTATTTAATAATAAAAACAAATAACCTCAGCCTTCTCATAATCTCAATGGAAGTCGCTGATGAAAGATTGATGGAAATGAACAGAAAGCCTCTTTCTTCTATGGCAGGCTGAGAGAAATGGCTCCAGAGCTATTGTGTATCAGCGACCAGCAGACAAAATAATCAATAATCTACTACTGCCTTATTTTAAAAAAAATTAAACTCTTCCAAAGCAGAACCTAGCTTAAAAAGTACAAGAGTGCTGAAACTAGATATGTAAATTGAAAAAGAATACAAAAGTATCAGCTGGTCAACAAAATTTCCAGGCAGAAAGAGGAAAAAAAAAAAAAAAAGAGGAAGAGTGAAGTTATTTCCTCACTAGCATCATGCATCTCTCAACATAAAGGCCTCAGGATTCTGCAAAGCTGCGCGAAAATCAGTGACCTAATAATAACGGTCTGAGAAATCAATATTGAAGATAGATTGAAGCAGAGAAGTAGTATTATCCTTGTGTAGAGAAGGAAAAGCTGAAAATTCACAGTTGAAACTAGAGAAAAGAATTGGTCACAAAGTAGCAAGTGTTCTGATGCAAGAGTGTTACCAATACATTAACATCTATATGGGTCACAATCCAAACAGCATTTGTGTTTAGAAAGATTCCTACATTACAAAATAAAAGCAGTATACAATGATCAACGATTTTAGAGTGAACAAGACTGTTATGAGCAGAATAGAATACATTTTTATAGGGCCCTAAATTCAGAGAAATATTTGAATGTGAATAGATTTTCTAATAATCTGTATTAGTAATTTAGCATCAAGTGGCTTCACAAAACTAACAAAAGACAAAAAAGTCTTTTTGCCACTTTCTGCAAAGATGTTGACATTAAAAGCAAATATATTTTGTACTGTGTTTCTATATTTGATAGCATACAGGGGAAAATGTACGAGTAAAGAGGGTATATCAATAATTCTGCAACCTAACACAAACTATTAGCTGAATTTTGATATGAAATGTTCACTCTATAATGATGAATTCATATGATTAATATTTAATACCAAATTCAGTCAGTTATGTGCCATGCTTAGACGATCATGTCTCTTTCGATACATCATGTCTGATGAGGCAGATTTTTCCTGCAGTAGGTTGCCATTTCTTTCTGCAGTAAACCAGTTGCCATCCAAGGCTATAGAACCCAGTTTGTCCTGCCATTTACCAATAGCTGGGGGGAGAAGAAGAGGATTCATACCACTCTCAAGGGTATTAGCTTGTAAGTGAATGTAATGGATTCAACTGGAAATCGAACTTGGCTCTCGAATTCCTCAATCTGAGCTGCTATCCATTACTCCACCATAAAAGTAAAGAAATTATGTAAAAAAAATAAAAGTTATGAGATGATAGACTTTAATAATGTACCTATGTAAATATAAAAATAAAAATAATATCACCACTTTATAATTTGTAGTAGAGAAATACATTTCTCTCAGGAGTCATAGGTTTGTAAAAAGGTGAAAAAATAATAAATAGGTATAGAAATGGGATATTTCAGCAAGTATAAAAACTAATTTTACAGTACCAGGTCACCTTTGGACTAATTAGCATGTTTTTAATTCAAAATCTTTGGTACTTGAAACTAAATGCAAATTTATTTAAATTCTTGTTTGGTACACGACGACCATTATATAAGCAATAATATGCCATAGAACACCATTCATCCTATTTGCCTAAAAAATATTTATGAATAAAAGAAAAATACTCAGTATTTGTAATAATATGACATTGCTTCTTTCAGTAGTTACAATGGGGGTAGGAGATCCCCAAGGTATATTCTTCTCAGAGAAGTCATTACATTTTTAGAAAATTAAAGCTCTGTTAACTTTGATAAAAGTAGAAACATTCACAGACTCTGCTAAGAGATTTTTAACATGGTTGGGCTTTTACAATTGTAAATAAATAATATTCCATGATTTCAGTTTGAAATTTAGAATTGCTGCATTCTCCAACTGTCAACAGTTTGCATAGTATAAAGCTTACTGTACAAGTGTTTGCTGAAAAGTTCTCAGCCAGACTCAATACCTAAAATCTAATCTAAGATTTTTTTTTAAGGAGGGGTTTCTTGGTCAAGCCAAGAACTTTTCAACATTCCTTTATATATAAAAAAAAGTAAACATTTCAATTGGCATTTATTACCCTATAAAATAACTGAAAATCAAATTTCTACTTCCATGCAAAAAAAACTATAATTGTAATAATTAACAGAGTAAAAGGTTTTACAAAGAATTAACTCTTAAAATACTGAAAGCTAACCTCAGCTAATTTGTCATAGGCTTTATAAACTTTTATATTGTCACTTTTTACTATTGCCTCTTTTGCTTTGAAAAGAGTTGAGAAATAAAATAGAAAAAATAATAAAAAAGAATTTAATCCAGCTAGTGTTTAGAAAGATTAATTTTAATTATTTAACCACAACGTTTTCTACTTGCTGTAAATAATTCCACTTCCTTCTTTCCTTGTTAATGAATTGATACCAATATTTTCTCATTGTGGCTTTATAAAAGCCTGTATCAATGACAAAATTCAACCAATATTCATTATATAATCACAATGCAAAGCCCACCAAGCAAATGACGGCAGATATAGTAAATAAAAAAATAACAGATGATGACATAACTTGATATAATACAATTAAACATGACTAACATACTTTTAGAACAACAATATTTTGAGTGGTATGTTCTCTTATTGCTTCCAGAACACAAAACAAAATTAAATTTTAGAAAACTATAATCAGTCTAGTTTTTCAAACTGGCCAGATACTCTGCTGATATTGTTCATTATGCTATCAAGTAACCAAAACAATTGATTTTACAGTTTAAAATGAACTAAATATTTGATTTAAACTAAAGGACAGTTACATACAAATACCTTATACTTATCAAAAAATAATTCTTTATATTTTTCTTATGAAGACAAGAAACAAATTCACAATCCTCTCATCTTATATAGAGGTTTGTTTTCAAAATAACATTTTGATAAAAGAATAATTTGACAAAGTTAATAAAATAATAACATAAATAATAGAATAAGTCTCATAAACTAGAAAAAAAAACAAACTTGAATCATAAGACTACAGTAATAATAACAAGAGGAACTTAGTGTCATAACAATCAACAAAGATGGCAATATGAAGTTCTGTTTGAATTTTTGAAGTAAGGAATGAACATTCACTAATCAGAGAACTGTAGCTAAAATGTAAAATAAAAAAGTTATGATGTGCATAAAATTCTGAATGAATTCATATCACAATAGAGTTAAGTGAACATTTACCGTTTTTGAGCTTCCTAATGATTTTCAGACCAATTATGGAACTGTCTTAAGTTTATTTTTACTTAAGATAAGAATTAAAAAAAAACTTTCACATTTCTAAAAAAAAAGTGATTTAGGTTTTGAAACCCTGGGTGGCAGTGAAGAGCCAAAATTTCAGAAAAGAGCTTAAATTTTTACACACCTTTTTGAGGGATTTTCAGTGCCAAAAATTTTTTGATTCTGGCATTTTTTTAGCAAAGTTAAAGTTGTAGGGTCAGAAACAAAAAAAGCAGGAAAAATATGGCAAAAAATTGTTAATTTGGTTGAATTTTATTGGGCCTCAAAATGCACTTGATAAAAGCTATTTTTGAAAAACAGTGTTATTAAACCTGTCTGTTGCTTACAACATTCATGTCAACAAGATCCCAATAAATTTTTTAGCAAAAAAAGGCAGAAAAGCAACTATCCAGAACTGGTCATCTAAATGTAAATGATTAAACATGTACAAATTTTGATTAATCTCAATCATAA
Source organism: Acanthosepion pharaonis (assembly GCA_903632075.3). Classification (NCBI taxonomy): domain Eukaryota; kingdom Metazoa; phylum Mollusca; class Cephalopoda; order Sepiida; family Sepiidae; genus Acanthosepion; species Acanthosepion pharaonis. The sequence goes on along the minus strand of CAHIKZ030005594.1, from coordinate 437,761 downwards.
CTTAACAAATACTTGAGGTAAAAAACAAAGTTAGACCAATTCTGAAATCTCAAAATATCCCTAATTTCAGATTAGATATTGCATATATCTAATTGCATATAACACTTGGGAAATGTTCCAAAAATGCCAAATGTCTGCTTGTGAGTCCACTCTACATGTCTACTGTCAATGTTAATTTAAAATTTGATTTACCAAACAGAGGAGTCAAATCATTTTATTGGCAAAATAATGTTCAAAACTACATTTCTTTTCCTCTGCAAGCAATTCTTTTTTTAATATTAAAGAGATAATTAGTTTCATTTTATTTGTGTCTTCTTTTAACCAGAAAACTGATTCAGTAGCAACATTTGATAGCAAGTTATAGTAAATAAATGTTTTCATTGTCTTCTGTTTGAATATTAAAAACTATCATTGTATCAATTTAATAGACAAGTCTTGTATTTACAAAACTCTAAAAGTGAATAGTCTACCAACACCTCTACAGTTCAGATAATATTTGTTTCTGCATGTGCATACGTAATTTTTACTATGTTGCAATGGAAATTGACTGCCTCTCCAAATGATAACAAAAGTTTGCTAAAATTACTTTCTATTCATGGTTGTTTTCCAAAGACAAAACCAATTGTGAAATGCTTGGTCTGGAAATAAAGTTTGTCATAATAAAGAAGCAAATGTAGACAGATTATGTTTTAAATGCCTTTAGTATTTGACATTGTCTGACAACTGGTTCAGTTTTATATGAAATACAACTATAAATAATATCAAAATTCACTTCCTTTGCTCTTGTCAGATTAAACACTTTTTTTTTTAGCCATACAATGTGCATAAAAGATTATATAGTACTGAGAATGAGAGAAATTTATCAACAACTGGAAGGCATAAAGATAAAACAGTTGGTTGAATAAAAATCTCTAACTTCATACAAAACTTTTATCAGAGCAGATTTGAAACACTGGTACCCAAATGGGCCTACACGTTTCACACACTTACAGTCAAATCCAGAATTAACCAAATGTGCCCACAATTAGGTAGCATTAATTCAATGCACAGTATCAACATCTGTAACATGAACAAATGGGAGCAACAAGAATCTACAATTTTGCAAAAGTTATACATTTCTAAAACCATATCTCATAACCAGTAATGCCAAGGGGGTTAAAAGAAACTCTATTCAGCTGGTCACTGGCAAAAAAGTAATTTTTTTTACTTATTTTTTTAAACCTTGCCATTCTATAAATAAAAGAAATATCAATTTATCAAGTAATGTCCTACTGGCCTGCTATACTTAGTTCTAATCGTTATATTGCATTTACTGATAGAGCATAAACTGATAAGTGTACATGACTAAAAGTTAGAAAGTCCAGCTAGATTGGTTGGATCTAAGAGCATACACAACCAACATTAAACATTGAAGACAAACCAGTATTTGAGCTGTCAAGTTTTGGATTAAAAGCTGTAAAATCCAAACATGAACACAAATTGTTAATTCTCAATGAAATTATGGCAAACATGGACCTTCATGCCTGCAAAAAAAAAAAAAAAAAAAAAAAAAAATCTGTATTTCAAAAGGATGGGTTTTTCCATTAGCGTCGCTATAAATTTTAGCTATGTTCACTCTCCTAGCAATGTTTATTTACAAAATTATAAAAAAGATTTATTATTTACTATTTCATAAAGAAATAAATGTGAAAAGAAATCTCTTTATATAAAAATTTTTAAAACATTACAAAAATGTAAACCATCTACAATGCAATAAGTTTTAAAACATTAACTAATTGCCAGCTTTACCTACCTTCACTCCTTCAGCAATGTTAGTTGTTTTAAAAAGTGACGATTAGAATTTTAATAAAACACAAACATATGAAATTAAATTTATACATATTCTTTGTTCTTTGAGAAATGTTAAACACTATTTACTTATTAGATTGTTTATTTGCAAAAATAATTTTATATATATAATACTCTTAAAATGCAGACCAACTAATACAATGGAATGTTTATCATTTATCAATTTATAAAGAAATAAATATGAAAATTTTTTTTTTTCATTTTTGAAAAGATTTCTTTTCACATTTATTTCTTTATAAAATGTAAATAATTTTTTATAATCTTGTAAATAATCATTACCAAGAGAGTGAACATAGTTAAAATAATAGTGGTATCAATGAAAAAAAATCCTTTTGAAACACTGGGATTTTTTTTGCATGCATAAAGGTCCCTATTTGCCCAAATCACAATATTAGTGCTGATAATGGGATTTTATATGGCGGTAAAATCTAAAAAAGGTTTGAAGCATCACAAATTCAATACTTTCAAAAGGAACCTCATACATTTCAGTTGCCAGATCAATGTTCTTACAATTGAGCCAATGCAAATAGGCAACATGTTAATAATGTTAAAAAAAAAAAAAAAATAGAAATGTTTTTCTGACGTTAAAAAAACATGATTCCATGTTGTGTTCGCCAACTATCCTTTAAAATTAATTAGATGTTAATTTATTATTATTAGCTATTATCGTCATATAACACAAGTAATTAAACATATTATTTTCTTTTTCTTTTGCTTTCTGTTCAGTATAATCCATTACCAGGTCATTACCCTAGGCCAGAGGTAAGGCAGCGAATATATGCATCCTGCTTGCACAAATTCTGATGTCAAGTGATACTTGACATGTACAGTGTTTATATTTTCTTTACATTGGTAAGATTCTCCTGAGTAGATAAGCAGTTCCACATAGAGAACATTTATGAATCTCTTTTAAACAAGTGCTATTAGCAATCTTGTTAATATGCTTGTCTATACCTTTCTTGATCATACCCAGAATTCTAATTATTATAGGCATGACTTTAGTTTTAAGCTAATAATTCAAGATCTTTATATTTACTTGTTTTGTCACATTCACTAACATTAACAGACAAATTTTATCTGGTGACATTGTCATATCTATGAAAAGATATATTTTTTTTTGTTTGTAATCATTATTATTATCATAAACTATGGACAAAAACTGTAACATGGAAGTATTAAAGGCAAACAGGAACTAGGAAACTTATACATACAATTAGAAAGAGACAGCTGAAATTTCTGAGGCACATAATGAGGACAGAAGGCCTAAAGAATTTAACACCCACAGGATATACTGAAGGCAAGAGAAGCAAGGGGAAACAGCAAATAACCTACTTAATCAGTCTGAGTGAATAGATGGGAGAACAAAGACAAAAAAAGGATTGTAAATGGTCAAAGGCTACTTAAAGCAACAGAAATAGATGGGATCTGAAGAGAATTGGCATTTTTGTTGAGGCTCTGAGTATCTGTGCTCAGTGCCAATGATTAAGTAAGTAAGTATCTGGGCACTGTGAAATATTTGTACATAAATATTACATTGTGTTTTGTATATTTACATTACTTCTTTTCCTTTCTGTTTCATAGAATCCTTTGCCAGGTCATTTACATTTTACACAAAACATGGGGTAAAGCAAGGCAGTAAGTAAATATATAACATGTGTAGTGTTTATTTTCTTTACATTGATATTGGATGAGCAGTTCCGACAGTGCAACTTTTTTAATCTCTTGTAAACAGGGGCTGCTAGGGATTTTCTTAAATGTTTTTAATTTTGCCAGTACCTTAGTTTTTTCTATCATACTCAGGGCTCCAATTAACAGTAATTTTATTTTAAAAGGCACCACATTTTTTTCAATTTCAAGATTCTTAATCTTATATTTACTTATTTTGACATTCTTTTTACAGATTTCTATCTGATTAAACTGCCATATCTATAAGAAGTCAAGTATTAAAAGATAACATTAAAGAAAAAAGTACTTTTCTCATTTTAAATTTTATATAAAATTCAATTTTTGACTAAGTGAAAGTCAGTTATCCATCATTTACTCTCTAATTCATTTACAATTACATTCTTTTTTTGCAACAAGTTATTTTTGTTTCTCGTGTAATTTAAATAGTTTCCATTAAAATCAGAATAATGGGTTTTTAATTAATAGTAATAATCAATTTATTAAATTCATTTTTTTTACAATGAAAAACAAAGTATCCTTAGTTCTCAACGAAAACTCAGAAATAAACAAAAAATACCTCCGAAAAATTATGTGAATGAAAAGAAAACAGAACGAGAAAATTTGCTTAAATGAATCAATTGTTTTTTACATTACAATTTTTTACATTAAAAAAATAATATATTTAAAATCTGTAAAAAAAAATAAATAAAAACTGATAAATTATTAGCTTTTTTTGTACTTTTTTGAATCGTTTCTTTCTGATTATTTTTTTCAACTAGTGTTTTGTGAGCAGAGATTTATTTACTGAAATTTAATTTTAGGGTTGAAAAACAAAAAGACTAAAAAAAAAAAAACAGTAAAAAAATACAATACTAGTATAAAAATCAAAATTCATGAACTTAAACTAAAGCAAAAAAAACATTTCACTTTCAGTAAAGCCAGAATTTTTCATTTCTTTCACACCATCAATTTGAATCAAAATAATAAGGGATTTTCCAAAAACATGATCATTGATAAGAAAAGTAAGTTTTAGTATTAATTATAGAGATAAAAATATTTTAAGTTAGTTTTTAAACAGATCTTATTCTTAATCTTATCTCAATAAATTTCAAAATCAGTTTTAAAAGCATTTTTTCTTTATTTTTGTCAACTTATAGAGAAAAGAAATTTATTATTTTGGGGTTGAGAAAGATGGGACGAGCGACTTGTGGAAAAAATAAGTTTTTTCCCCTACCAAAAGTTGATTTTTTAATGACTCATAACAAATAATTATATATATATATATATATATATATATATATATATATATTTACTATATTTTCTCATAAAACTAATTCTTAAAAAGTAAAAACAATAATATTTTGTGGGAGAACCCCCACAGTCGTGATGATATCGTCACCGTCATGTTTACGTTACCTTCAGGGACTCTAAAAATTACAAATGAAAACCTTCAGAATATAGAAAATATAATCTCTAAATTTAATTTACTGAAGCAAAAATTAAATAATTATTCATCATTAAATTAAATTTGTATCCGAAATAAATTTGACAGCCTTTCTTTTTATCATAAAAATTTTAAAACCTTAATAAAAAGAGGTAATTTTACTATTTACCGTTTTTAAAACTATTTTACAATGCTTATTAAAATATAATTTATACACTTAAACTATGAAACATACAGCATTTAATAACAAAAGAATTTGCCAAATTAATGAAAATTATAAATAAGTGGGGGAGCAGTTTTCAATAAATTTTAAGTAATAAACTGATCCCCCTTGTGATTTTTCTTTACCGATTTCAATTTCGTTTAACCCAGATGCAAGAATTAAGCATTTATTTACAGTTCCAGGAAGTAACAGATTATTTCAGAAGTCATTATTATAGATTTTTAAAAGATATTGAGTTTATTTTCCCTTTCTCTTATTTTAATTAAGTTAACGAAAGATTATTTAAGAAAAAAAAGTCATGATTTTTTTCTTTTTAAAGACGAGAAACCGAGAAAAAGGCCAGAACAATCATGGCTGAAACCCAGATCTCTTTCCTGCGATCAACTCGTACATCTTTCCTTAGCTCCTGTCGATTCTATGACTGCCTCTTCAACATTTAACTACCGTCACCAGAGAAACGGCACATCCCTCTATAAATAAAACCGAAATAATACCTAGATATACACCCCCAAATATCTACATCGAGCTGCAACGAGAATGGGGGTGTCCCCGTTTTTTTCGAGGCTTTCTTTATTGCTTCAATTTTAAGCATTAAACAAATTATTACTCACCATTTTCTGACTTTGTCTATTGCATTTATGACTCTTTTGATGTCTTCTTTTGCCCGGCTTCGGGTCTCTGCACGTATTGACCGAGAAAGCATGTTTCTACCTAACAAATTCCAGCTAGTGACGTCAAAAATGGACAGTAGATAAAGGATAAGTAAAAGCGAACAGCGAGACTGGCGGACGACGACTATAGCGATAAATGTTGTTTGTGTGTTATGGCGGACAAACTGAAATTGAACGATCAGAAGCGTTCACTGTATGGAAGACCAGATGCTCCATAAAAAATACATTAACAATCTACTGATTTTCACCTTCTCCAATCGTCCGCACTCTGTTTCAATATTAAATTGATAATTATTTAATGGTTAAATAATTATGATGGGTTCTTAGTGAAATAATTAATGAATTATACAAAGTAATCGAAAAGACAATACTTTGTATCTACCATATCAGGTTCCTTTATTTTACGGATGTACATTATTGAAACAATAATATAATTTCGTTTCTTTAATCATGGAAAATTGGTAAAATTTTAGATATAGAAAAAACTTAGCATTTATGTAAATAAATGTTAATTTTATAATACCATATTGTCACTAAACTAAAAATATTTAACTGCATAACGTTCTTGAGATCATAAAAATAATGTTTAGAAATTTTACTCTATGATAATAAAAAAAATACATCTAGTGTATTTGTACAAGTATTTTTCTGGAATATCTGTAAATTTTAATTTTTAGTACAAGGGTGATTATCTCCCTTGCACTGGCAATACCATGTAGCGGTGTCTTTTTTGTCTGAATTTTTTATGTGCGGAAGTATCATTATTATACAGTGATTTACTTTGACGAGTGTCTATATCTTGATTGTTACCATTATGATGTTTTGGCTATTATCATATTATTATGCAGTGTTTTACTTTGATGAATAGGACTGGCGCATACTACCCCCCCCCAAAATCCCCTAACTGACAGGGAAAGCCTAATTAACCCTCACTAATTTATCAACATTTGCTTTTTTCTTACCTACATTTATATATGCTACAAATTAAACTAAGCACAACTGACTATTAAAGGATGAAAAATTTTTGCAGGTTTTAATGTTATTCTGTTTAATTTTCATCTTTTTTGTCCAAATCTGTGAATTTGCTTTGCTCATGCTAAGTATCAAAAAACACTATATAAAATTCACTATTTTTTATCCATAATGTTGAATGTGTTCAAATTATTCAATTTTTTGACATATCTCTAATTTTTATTTAGATAGATTGTATTTATTTTCAATTTTTCTAGTTGAATTGTCCACCTATATTGCATATGATACATTATTGTACATAATTAGATTAGAATAAAATTTGTATTTTATATGAATATTACCTTATGAAAACTGAGATATAGTAGAGTGGTATGCTCCATATCATAAACTAGCAGCATGGCCCATCGTTGCCCATGCTTGATTAAAAAATCATACGACTCATACAGCAATCGCTATCACTTAACTTAAATATTTTCGCCTTTCCTTGCCTTTAAAGGAGTGCCCTTTGCTGTGCTGATGTTGCTACATGCCTTACTTCTTGCCTATCTCAAACTGCGAATTTTTTCTAAGCTCTATACTAAACATTAAAAAAAAAAAGAACTAAACAAAATGAACACAAAACAATCAGCTTTAAAAAAGGACTTGTAACTGGAAAAACTGAATGAAAAAAGAATGTTAACAACAAATACTTTTTCACACCCAACCCAGTTCTGCAGAATCAGAATCAACGTTGAGTTTAAGCAAGCGAATGAGCCAATTGGAATAAAGTGCCATGCAGATTTAAATTTTTCCTACTTGTGACGAATGCAGCTATCGATTTTTTTTTGCATGCTAGCATGCATTCATGTCAGTCAGCTGTTGGCTCTCACACTGGCCAATAGAATCTTCCTGCATATTCGTGGCAGCCAGCTATAGGCTCTCACACTGGCCAGTAGAAAATGGCCGCAAACTACATGAAAACTGCCATAAAAGCATGAAAAAATCGATTATTTCCATTATCGATGGGAGTTGGGAAATGCAAAGTCAGTTTTGGCCTTCTTGCTAACTTGGAGCATATACATGTAAATTTTGGTGCAAATCAGTTGAAAATTGCGGCCGTGCATTCATTACACACACACACACACACATCCTGCCTTTTATAGATAGAGATGCACACACACACACATCCTGCCTTTTATAGATAGAGATGCACACACACACACACATCCTGCCTTTTATAGATAGAGATGCACACACACACACATCCTGCCTTTTATAGATAGAGATACACACACACACACATCCTGCCTTTTATAGATAGAGATACACACACACACACACACACACACACACACACACACACACACACACACACACACACACACATCCTGCCTTTTATAGATAGAGATACACACACACACACACACACACACACACACACACATCCTGCCTTTTATAGATAGAGATACACACACACACACACACACACACACACACATATCCTGCCTTTTATAGATAGAGATACACACACACACACACACACACACACATCCTGCCTTTTATAGATAGAGATACACACACACAAACACACACACACATCCTGCCTTTTATAGATAGAGATACACACACACACACAAACACACACAAACACACACACACACACACACACATCCTGCCTTTTATAGATAGAGATACAAGGAGTGTTGATGAGACCCATGAGACCCTGTTGATGAGTGTTCATATCTTGACTGTTACCATTGTGATGTTTTGGCTACTGTACTCTCCAGCCTCCTTCAGGTGCTTGTTCTTGATAGCAATTTTGAACTAAACTACTTATTCAACCCACATTAGTAGATTGTTATAAATTCTGCTGGATAAAATCTGATGAAAGCCAGAGTGTATAGTTGAAATGTTGTAATGATAATAACCAGGATAGGCAAGAAACACATGTAAGAAAAGTTTTTGATATTTCATAAGTACTATACTATTGCAAAATTATTTAAATATACCATCAGTTTTTGAAGGTTTGGGTAAATTAGTATTACTGTCATATAGGAAGAAAATGAGTATCTATGGACACTGAGGTTCGAGTGCAACACCCTGGACTTATGAATATATGTTTTCTGCTAGGTGTATAAATTGCATTGTCAGGCTACTGCAGTGATTATTGAGTGACTATTGAATGGAACTATCCAGTTGAATTAGTGTGAATTATTGTGCATTGGTGATTTAGGTTTTGATTTAACATTTACTGGATGTTAAGCCGAGCCACACTACTAACAAGGTATTCACTGAAATGGTTAATTATCTTTGTTTGACTTTTACTTCTTTGTTCTTGTTAAGTATTTATTTGCGGTTGTAATTAAATACTGTTTTATTTAGCATTGAAGTCTTGAGTTATACTTAATTATTAATGGCCACTGTACGTCACAAAAATTACACACAAATGCAAAGAAATAATTTTTGATAATGATAGAAAACCAAAACATTACTGTGTATCTGCTTTTTATTTTTTTTCAATACTCCTAAGAAGGGCTGCATCTGAACATGCCTGTCTGATCCACAAATTTGTAGGAGAAGGTAAAAGGACAACTGTAAGTAAATAAAATATTATATATGACATATTGGGTCAGAACAAAAGTTTGTGGTATTTTTTAAGTGAACAATATGTAGATATTTGTATCTAGATTTATTCAACCACATATGTGCCATTTTGTTCTACTACTGTTTGCCATCTGTGATGCAACTTCATAACTCCGTCCTCCCAGAACTTGGCATCATTCTGGGTGAAGAACTGGACTAAGTGGTTTTTACAGACTTCCATGGAATTGAAGTTTCTCCTATTAAGAGAATTTTGTAAGGATCAAAATAAGTGGTAATTTGATTGATTGATTTGTTTTTGCAGCTTATCAACCCTTTGTAAATTTTTTAAAGTGAGAAAATCTTTTTACATTATAAGAATTTTTGGAGATAATAATGATTTACTGATACAACACCTACTAATTAACCCATAGCTGGTGAGAGAAGAGGTGGATTTATACCTTTCCTAAAGATATTTGCACGTAAGTAAATATAACAATCCTGACTGGAATTAAAACTCAGCTCTCTGATTTCCAATTCCAATCTGCTATCTATTACACCACTTACACATCCATGCTTACAACACCCTGCATTCCGAAGTAGTCACCCATCTAGGTACTAACCAGGCTCAATGTTGCTTAACTTTGGTGATTGTATCAGAACCAGTGTTTCAACATGACATAGCCATAAGCCATGGTATCTGAAGATGCAAGGTCAGATCAATGTGGCAGGTGTAGTAGGACAAGCACCACCTCCTTCAGATTAAAACTGCCTTTTGGAGTGATTAATGGTGGATTATTTTGTTTTTCCCCAGGAAATTTTTTGTTCCACATTGTTGTAAGCCATCCATTTTTCATTGCCTGTGATTATTCTTTTCAAAAATGAGTCATATTCATTGTGTTTGAGCAAAGAATTAAAGATTGAAATGTGGTCCATTTAAATCTTGAGGCACTAAAACATTGTAGTAATTCACATATCCAAGGGTTTTCAAATATTTTATAATGTTTATATGAGATATGTGGAGTATCTGTGTTATGTTCTACATCATGTGACCTAGGTTATTTTTTAATCAGTGTTTCAATTAGGCCAGCTGGAGCAGGATCAGTCTTTTAGATTAAAATTCTAAACCTAGTCAACCACATGGGGACATTACTAAAGCTATGGCACCACCTCCATAAATGGCACATATAATTTTTACTGTTCATATAGCATTTTTTCCTTTCCAGAAATAAAAGAAAATCATTATTTACATGTGGACTGTTGTCCTCATTTTTGCTGTTGCTTTCACAACTGTTGTAGCATACCTACGGATGATAATGGGTAAGTCCCCATTCACATAAATACAGTAATAAATACTATATGTTGGTCTGCAGTTGGAGATTCATTGTGGAATTCACTTGACTCACTTCTAGCAGTTACTACTACTTCTACGTACCACCGGCGAATCTTATATGTGTTGTTCGTGCCCTAAGTATTATCGTTCTTTACCAACCTTCATTTTATTATTCTATTCAGTACCATTCCCTAGGTTGCAACAACAATGTTTTAGCATTCCTCTGGCCTTCGTGAGGTATATGTCAATCCAGGTAAACTACAGGGAACTGAACTTTTTATTCAATCTATGAGGATAAATTGTTCTCATTCCACTGCTTACACCTAGGGATATCTTGTCTAGTTCTTATTTTTAGTTCTGTCCAGTTATTGCTCACCCTGTTTCTAGGGATTGAACTCACAATTACTATGTCACCAAATTTATGAGTCAATGTTTTAATCTCTGAATGTATTATCCTGAAGAGCAATTCTGTGTGAACTTAGAGACTTAAGCCATAATCTTCTCTTTTGTTACAGCTGCTGTTGAAAACCTGATGTCATTTGTCTTTCCTTTTTCATTAACAGCTCCTATATTATATTCATTTCTATGCTAGGCCTACTAAGGAGGTCCTCATAGCCTAGCATATGTATAGAAATTAAATTATCTATATATTTTTCAACCAATAAAATCCCATCAGAAGGTTTGTTTGATAAACAATCAATACAAGGGGGAATATCACCAAAATACTTAGCAGATGTAGTTGTAGATGTGACACATGTTATTTTTGGACCATTTAGAAAATAACAATAGTAACTTCCTTCACTACTACCAAATTGAAGAAAAAGATTCTAACTTATGAAAACCTTGTATTCAAAAACTTCACACTTCAATGTAAAATTAGATTTTGGATCCCTTTACAGCTATAAAAATAGAAGTATACTGCTTCTTTGGGTTCAAAACAATTTGATCTACACATGTGTACACACGCACCCACATACATACACACAATAAAGAGATAATAGGCAGCAGCTGCAGACTAAGGCCTTGCCAATTAAATTACAAATATATGAGCCTGACCATCATAAAGTCTATCCACACATCCTACATTGCACTAAGAACACTTAATTACTTGAAAAAACAAACTTCACTGCAAAGAAAATTAAGCTTTTTATTGCTATTGTATATTTCTGAAAAGAATATATAAATATAATTTCAACTGACATTCTACTTTTACTTTTTTATTCAGAAAATAACCTTTTTTTATGCTTCAGTTAAAAGATGGATTGTTAAATGTTTGGGATCCCAACACTTAGTTAAAAACAAAAACCTGAGCAGTCCAGATCCCATCAACAGTATGCTTAATCATGTGACTGCTATTTCATGAAAGGTACAACCAAGAAATTATTTCCAGACAGTTTCTGGAAATGTTTCCCAATATTTTATTTGTGACTAGCAATGTGGTCAACTATTGCCATTTTAAAATAATTTTTTTGAAAACCATTTCATATTATATTATTACTTTCTGTCATAAAATGTCAATATTCTGTTTGTGTAAAACTGTGATAGTGGCCTTATCATTAACAAATTAAAGTGGAAGTGATAAAACAACAAATGGTGATAAGACATGATTGAGATAAGCAAAATAGTTATTTATTTCCCAGTGATTTACAAAATTTGATCACTTGCTCATTCCTGAGTATCATATATCAGTTGTAGGAGAGTGAGAATTTGTTGAGGGTAAAATGCAAGGTAGTAGTCGAAATAGATATGTGAATAAAATCAATATGCATATGTAGTCAAGTGCAATAAATTCATGAGAGATATTTCACAAATTATTGCATTGTAGTAGTTGTGAGTTAGTCTCTGCTTCTGCCATTGGTTTCATCACTGGCTGAAGACATCGCTGTTGATGGAAGTGCCTTGGTGTCGCTGCTGTGGTGTCCATCACTAATGCCAGCCTGGGTGAAATTGGAATTGGCTTTATAGTCAGTTAGTGGCTCAGAAATGGCTGCCGTGAAAACTGCATGGGTTTTTTTTCTGATTGGTCAAAAAAGATGTTTATAGTGGGATAGTTCAAGGGGGAGACAACTGTTTATGCCTTAACCACAAACACACTCATAAAAAACAGAATAAGAGTTATTTTATGAAATAAATGAAATAAAAAGGAAATTAAATTGGTGCAGTTTAAAGTTGGTGGATAAAGAAAGGTTTGGTCTGACACAAAATGATACTTTCAGGAATGTTTTTTTTTTCAAATGAACATCAGTATGTAAGGGAGTGAGACAGGGGATTTACAAAGCAAGAGAGAGAGAAAAAGAGAGAGAGATTTATATACACAGTGTGAAAAAGGAGTTCTTTGGATTCTGCTGTGGCTTGGTCGATGGAAAGGAGATAGACTACTGACAGACAAACTATGTGGAAAACATTTAAAAGAAAAGATTTTCATGCATTATTCGATTTTTGTTAAATCAGTTTTATTTGTTTTCCATTTTAGTTAATGCTGAATGGAAATTAATAACAAACATACAACCTTTATTAATTTAATTGAATCTTGATGAAAAATAACTAAATTTGTAGAGGCAGCTATCTAGGTTACAAGGTCTTTTTGTACCAGTTCACTCCAGTTCAACAAGACCCATTGAAAAATTGTCTATTGCAGAGCCTTTTTTGTATTTTCATTATTTATTAAGAATTTGGTCTTTGTTACAATAAACCTATCTTTTTTGTTGATTATTCATTAAAAATTTGGTCTTTGTTATAATAAATCTTACTTTTATCTTCATTGTCTATTACAAATTTGGTCATTGTAACAATAAAACTTACTTGTATATTAATCATTTATTAAAAATTTAGTCTTTGTTAAATAAACATTTCTTTTATGTTCATTATTTATTAAAAATTTGGTTTTTGTTACAATAAACCTTTCTTTAATGTTCATTATTTAATAAAAATTTAGTCTTTGTTGGAATAAACCTTATTTTTATGTTCAGTATTTATTAAAAACTTGGTTATTGTTACAATAAAACATATTGTATGTTCATTATTTACTAAAAATGTAGTCTTTGTTACAATAAACATCCTTTTCTGTTCATTATTCATTAAAAATTTGGTTTTTGCTTACTTATATATTCATTATTTATTAAAAATTTAATCATGGTTACAAGAAACTCTTTGTTTATGTTCATTATTTATTAAAAATTTGGTCATTGTTACAATAAACCTTTATTTTATGTTCATTATTCATTGAAAATGGGGTCATTGCTACAATAAAACTTGTATATTCATTATTAATTAAAAATTTGTTATTTTTTACAATAAACCTTTATTTTATGTTCATTATTTACTAAACATTTGGTCTTTCTTACAATGAATCTTTCATATCTGTTTATCATTAATTAAATATTTGGTTTTTGTTACAATAAAACTTACTTGTATTTTCATTGTTTATTAAAGATGTGTCCTTTTTACAATAAATTTATATTTTTTGTTCATTATACATTAAAAATGTTGTGTTTTCTACAAAACGAATTCATTATTTTCTAAAAAATATGGTTTGTGTTACAATAAACCTTTTATTTTTTTCATTATTCATTAAAAATATTATCTTTGTTTCAATGAACCTTTCTTTAATGTCCATTATTTAATAAAAATTCAGTCTTTGTTAGAATAAACCTTAGTTTTATGTTCAGCATTTATTAAAAATTTGGTCATTGTTACAACAAAACATACTTGTATGATCAATATTCATTAAAAATTTGCTCTTGGCTACAATAAAACATGTATGTTCATTATTCATTAAAAATATGGTCTCTGTTACAATAAACCTTTCTTTTATTTTCATTCTTCATTAGAAATTTGGTCTTTGTTACAATAAACTTTAATGTATGTTCATTATTCATTAAAAATATCATCTTTGTTACAATAAACCTTTCACTTTTCTACATTATTCATTAAAAATGTTGTCTTCATTACAATAAATCTTAATGTTTGTTCATTATTTATTAAAAAATTCATCTTTGTTATAATAATCCTTTCTTTTTATGTTCATTAATCATAAAAAGTTAGTCATTATTACAACAAACAAGTCAGTCTGTTCTTTAAATATTAACCATAAACTGATGTGTTATTCAGTCAATATTCCATGATTTGTTATTCCACAGTCAATATTCCACTGATTTGTTATTCCACAGTCAATATTCTTAACCTTTAGCTATTTTCTCTAGCTAGAGCAAGATACAACAATAAAATTTCAACATTCAAACAGGTATGACACTATTTAGCTATGGTAATTGGCTAATTAATTAACCATAGAAATTAAAAACAGGAAAGACTTAAGGCGAGAAAGAGCTATATCAAAAGATAGACTGATCAACGTTAAAAAAGATTTTATTTTATTTACGAAGAATGATACTTTTCGCATGAGACAGAAAATCCGTAAGAAAAAGCTAGATATAAGATATTGTCAAAACTGATTAATGTTATGTTAAGGTAGTGACGCACCAAGGGAAACAGAATTCAGAAAGGAAAACAAACCCTAACCGACACATGCGGCCATAAAAAATTTCAGCTTGAGACCACAACGGAGAATAGATATTAGTTATCTTTCAGAGATATCATTTAATTTTAATTCCTGGGCCCAACGAAGAGAGCCATCTGGTGTGTGTTAGAATTAGAAAATCGTATTATTATTGCTTATTCAAACTGACATCGTCGTCGAAAATGGGCATTTGGTGATAAGAGGATTTTAAGGCATGAGAAAAATAAAGAATTTGATTCTCAGGTAAAATGCGGACCTCCCAGCTAAAAGTTGACTTAGCAGAAGAAACCAGGTGTCGGGTTTTGACAGTGATTGATGAATTGGTAGAGAGACCCGATTAAGAGAGTTTTAGGTGTCCCTGAAAGAAAGATGTGATAAGAATTATTTGGCAATCTCGGGCCCCACACCGGGTTTTGGTCAGTATCTACATAAATGAACGTCACGAGGCAGCTGATCAGTCAGTTAGTCAGTTCAAGGAGTTCCAGCAGTTGATTCACAGTTGCAGCCAGGCAGAAGCTGACCGAGATTTCCACGTCCTTTTCGACTTAGCCTTCCTACTAAAAGCAAGTTATATTGACGAACGACTTAAGATACCAAAACTCGCTTAAGAAACGCAAGTGTCACGAATCCATAGAAACAGGCTGAGAGAGAAACACACTCCTGTATTCAACAGATGGATAATTTGTTATTTCTCAACATATTTGAACCTCTTGTGTTTGTTTTATTGCTTCTTTTACTTACGCTTGTGCGATATCACCTTTACCCCGGATTCAGCTTGCACTACAGCCCGACGCCTGATTGATTTCGTCTACCTAAGATCAAAGTCACAACATGGGTAGGTTAGACTTGAGATCAAAGTAGTTACTTCTGTAACCAGACGTTGGAAGTGAGCTGGGAACAACAAAGCTGGTATCGAACCGGGAATGACCAGATCAACCAGGACATGGGCTGATGGCAGCGACAAAGAGTCAACCCCAAAATGCTGGTGGAAGAAACTTCACGCCACAACTGGGAGTTGACCACGGGACAACAGCGCAGTGTCACATATTGGCGTCACAACCAGAGTGCGTCACATATTGGCACTGCGACTGCGACCACTGGTGGGTGTCACACAGGACAAGCATTTTTTTTTTATGAATGAACTCACCTAAAGAGGGATAAATGTTAAGTGCCTTAACAGGTGTCTGTATGACCGTTGTGTTAACTCTGTAGGCCCTATTATTGGAGTATAGAACCACAGGCTCACCATGTTAGTATTTCTGCTGCGGCTTCCCTAGTAAGTAAGTTTTTATGGCATGGAGTTGTTAGCCTCATGCCCCTCAGGTTTTGAATTCAGAGTTTTCCTTCTCCTGCACTGGTTACCAACTGACATTCTTTTGTTTTTTTACAGTTTAATTAAATATTGCGACACAAACAAAATTTTATCAAATTTTCACATTGAAAATGGCTACAATGAAAAATTATGATATGAAAAAAATAATTGAATGTTTTTGGAAAAAACTGTTTTTAATGCATGGAAAAAGTTTAAAAAGGAGCAAAGTCACCAAATCCAATTCCAGGAAGAAAACATTCTGTTCCTATCAGGAGAGTCATTGAAATTGTCAATAAGATGATGAAGAAAAATTAAGAAAAACGCATGAGGAACTGGGATGATACAAGGGTCCAATCCTCCTCTCCTGAATCTATGATATAGGAGCACCCACTTTACTACATCTCAATTCTCATAAGTTTAAAATACAAATTTTATAGTAACCTAATTATGTACAATAAGGCAGTATACGGAATATAGATGTATAGGAATTAAATTAAATCCTATGTATATATTGAAGTAATCGGATGTCTAGTCGCACTGAGGAGCTGTGATACAGCGAAACAGTACTCTCTGCGAATGACATAATTAAGCTCTTGAAAATATATTTCAATTGAGCACTGTTGAGAAATTGGCTGATTCTATAAACACCAGCCACTTGCGCTAATGCAAAGCACTTCAGTAAAATGAAGCCCTCTAACTGATTGGCGTTTGTTTACATTTGTAAAAACAATATGCTAGAATTAGCTGTTTCTCTCTGCCGAATGAAGATAGCTCAGTAGTAGAAACTCTGACGAATACCAAATCAGTCAGGTTTCAGTTCTGGCTTGAAGCATTCAGATGTCTAGTCACACTGAGGAGCTGTGATACAGTGAAACAGTACTGTCTGTGAATGACATATATATATATATATATATATATATATATATATATATATATATATATATATATATATATATTCAAATTAATAAAATACCATAAACAAATCAGAAGGTTTGTTTGATAAACAATAATTAATAGGACAAATACTGCCAAAATACTTTGAAAAACATAGTTGTTGACCCATCATATGTTATTTTTGGACCATTTAGAAAATAATAATAATAACTTCCTTCACCACTTCCACAGATTCAAGAAAAAGATTTCTGTGAGCCAGTGTGATACCATTTTCTAACCAATGAAAACCTTACATTCACAAAAGATCACACACCTATGTGAAATTAGATTTTGGATCCCTTTTATAGATATACTGCTTCTCAAGGTGCAAAACAATTTTGAAGGCCAGTCTGATAACACACACACACACACACACACAAGACAAAAGACAGCAGCTGCCAATTAAGGCCTTGTATATGCACACAGACACATTAGGCTGACCATCATAAAGTAAGTCTGTCCACACATCTCATATCACACTATGATAACTTACTAATTACTTTATAAAACAAATTTATTTTCTTCACTGCAAAGAAAACTGAACATGTTCTTTTTATTCTTTGTTGTTATTGTATATTTTTGAGAAGAATATATAAATATTATTTCACCTAACGTTCTACCTTTACCTTTCCTTCAAAGAATAACCTTTTTTTATGTTTCATTTAAAAGATGTATTGTTGTTGTTGTTAAATGTTTGGAATCCCAACAGTTAGATAACAACAAAAACCTGGGTAGTTGGATTCTGACAAGTGAACAATTCAACTAGAAAAATTGAAATAGATCATTCCATTTTAATAAATACAATATATCTAAATACAAATTAGAGACATGTCACAATAGATCGTTCCATGTTAAATAAATCAACAATGTTTTGCATCAATTTGTAACATCAACTTTAGATTTTTCTTGTTAAAAAGTTGAATAATTTTAACACATTCAACATTATGGATAAAAAATAGTAAATTTTATATAGTGTTTTTTCAAGATTTAAAAGTGCAAAAAATTAACAGATTTGGACGAAAAAGAAAAGAAGTTGAATAATTTTAACACATTCAACATTATGGATAAAAAATAGTAAATTTTATATAGTGTTTTTCAAGATGTAAAAGTGCAAAAAAATTAACAGATTTGGAAGAAAAAGAAAAGAACCTGAAATGACTTTAAAATCTGTGAAATTTTTTCATCCTTTAAATTAAATACTAGTCAGTTGAAGTTACTTTAATTTGTAACACATATAAATGTAGGTAGAAAAAAGCAAATGTTGATAAGATAGTGAGGGTCACAAAGCACTGCCTGGGGCCTTCATCAGGCTTGGATACCCCCACTTTTCAGGGATTTGGGGGTAGTACAGACAAGCTCTAATGAGGAAGATGGCAAAAGAGATGGATATTTTGGATAAATCACTAAGAAGAATTGTGAAAGAAGATTTAGGGTAAGAACCATACAAGATTCAATGACAACAGCTGCTCTCAAGTGTCTCCAAGCAAAAATGACTTGACAGAAAGAAGAAAATAAAAGAGAAGCAGTATGTTGTACACAAAGTCTTCATTTGGTCAAATGAGAAGGTTTTCACTGCGGAGGCTGTAGTCAACTATCAAAATGATAGGGTTCATGCCACTTCACCAAGAAATATCCTCGAAGGCATCAAAACACATTTCAAGTGACAGAAACCAATTGATGTTGTTATAAAATGTGAACGGACAAAGCCCCGTCACAAAATGACCATTATCTTTCTTTACAAATGTTTCCGACACACGTGTTCCGGTCAAAAATAAAATAATATTTAAAGTGCTCTATTTTTCGTCCAATAAAAATGCTTCCCTCCTAATTATACTCGCTTCGTTTCTCGAGCCTGTTAAGCCATAAAAAAACGCTATAAAAGGGGTCACACGGAAGTTCAACAGGCAGTCAACAGGTGGCCAGCGAACAGACCTGACGGTCAGGCCGAGCGATCAGCAGCAGGGGAGCGTCAACCACCGTCAACATGTGTGAACTACTATGAGAGATCGACCAGATCCGAAAGCCGGCTTATGAACTTTACCACAAGGTAGCTGTCCCAAACCCTCACGTTCCTGTTGAAATAAACCACGTAAATCTATTTCTACTGTTGTCGTATTTCTTTCTTGCAACCATACGCTTGTCTATAACACTGGTGTCAGAAGCGTACAGCAAGAGAAATATGGCCGACTACACGAGCTTCACCCGAGCCGAACTATTTACTCTCATCAAGGAACAGAAAACACTACTATTCAACTTGAAAACGGGACCAACACAGCCTTCTGAAGCCACGATACAGGAAATTCAAGCCGACATAAACGACATGCTGACTGCCCTAAAATCAACTACTTCAACGCCCCCACCGCTCAAACAAACGGCGATTACAACTTAATGATGCGCCAACAAACTATACGCGACACATTGAAGCTAGAGAAAACTTTTCACCCTGGACACGACGTGAACCGATTCATCACGGCCCTAAACAAAGCATACACAATCCACGTCACGCCAGAACTCAGCACCTATCCCAGCCTGGAAAGCGAATTCGTCAAGTCTGCTAAAGATTTACTGGACCAAAGTATTTTTCAGCAAATGGTTGACTCAAAAAAGGACATATCCACCTTCGAACAACTGAAGGAATACTTATTAGGAGCCCACGGAAGCCAGATGACTAACTTCCAACACCTCAGTCAAGCCTGGGACCTGGAACGGCGAGACGGCGAAAAAATTAACAGACTTCGCGGGTCGACTCGAAAACACCCTTAGAGAGGCAGCCGTCCACATAAAAAAACAAATAAAAAAAGACAAAAATACAGACTTAACAGTCGATGGACTTATTTCCATCATCGGCGCTATGCTAATGAGCGAAAAGGTGAAAATTTGGAACTCAAATCTCTACCCACATCTCGTCAAGACAATGGACAACCACTATTCAGCCATTGGCATAGCCTCCGAAGCTCAAATATACCTTGATCGCGGTGTAAAACCCAACGACACAACTTCGCACGACACTGTGTATTTCACACAGAAACCACAGCAGTCAAACCAAAGAAACGCGCCACTCCGACCCAGCAGGCAACCAAACCCACAGCAGACGGGCCTCACCAACCCTCCCGAACATGGCCACCATCTGACACGCAGAAACCATCAGCACACACCACGAATCAGCGTGTGCAAGAACTACCTCAGAGGTCGCCCCTGCCACCATGGACGCAACTGTGTATATCGCCACCCACCTCGCACTCGGGCACAGGCCCATATCGCCGCAACGAATGATAATATACAAGCCATAAATGATGTGGAACAGGATTTTCGCTTCGGGCAGGACGAGATGTGATGCCTCGTTCGCCATGCCCCTACGTCAGCCATCACACCTTCAACTTTCAAGGACTCGCTCACCATTCACCGCTCGTCCAGTCCACCTTCAACTTCAGGGACATCACCTTCTCTGGCGTAGCAATGCTAGACTCTGGATGCTCCACCTGCATCGTACCAATATCTCAGTTACCCAGAGAAGCCAAGAAACTCATGACCCGCTCCGACGTCGTAGTAAAAGGAATCAACGGCAGCACCACCGCCCTCGGCGAACTGACTTGCGACATCACCATCGGCAGTCGAGACTCACCCACATTCAAAAAGGTTAACGTGCTGGTAACTACCCAAACCACACCAATCCTGATCGGCCAAAATATCCTACGTCACAACACGCTCGATTCCTATCTAATCGACAACCAAAATGCGACTATAGAATTCAGACGCACACTTTCCTCAGGATATACAACACACACAGCCGCAATCATATCACCGTCATCGTCAACCAACGATCCAGCATATGGCGCCCAAGCTGACATCATCCAAAACCAGCCTACTATGGAACTACAGCCCAACATCCAGACACTGGATCAAAAGCTAACCTGGCTAAAACATAACACGGGACTATCGCTACCAAACCACCCGAAACGAGACGAACTAGAGGCCACTGCAAACCTACTCATTCGCTACGCTGACATTATCGGCACCGAAAGCAGCAGCAAAGGCACATTCATCCGACCCATCCGCATACCAACCAACGGCCAGTCTCGCAGCCAGAAACAACACCCGATAGCCCAGGCTTTGGAAGCAGACGTAGATACCGAAATTAAGCGTATGGCTGATGAAGGTATCATTGAAAACTGCAGTGACCCCAAAGGCTTCAATAGCCCTGTATTTGCCGTACGCAAGAAAAACGGATCGATTCGTGTCGTTGCTAACTTTAAAAGAACTCTCAACAAGGTCTTAGTCGATCTTGACCCTTACCCAATGCCAAGGATCGACCACTTGTTCAACAAAATCGGCAAAGGCAATAGATATTTTACTACCCTTGATCTACGCAGCAGCTACTGGCAAATTGAGATCGACAAGCGAGACCGATACAAAACAGCATTTACATGGAAGGACCAATGCTATCAATACACGCGCCTGGCCTTCGGCCTTACATCTGCCGGACAAATCTTCTCCCGTTGCATAGCAGAAGCCCTAGCCACGGTCACATCCCGTGACAACATTTCTTCCTATGTCGACGACAACCTGGTCCACGCTAGGACATTTAGGGAGCACATACTTTCCCTCGAACAATTTTTTACTGCCCTCCGAAAATTCGGACTCAAGCTGAATCCTGATAAATGTTCCTTCCTTGCATCAGAGGCAAAATTCCTCGGACGCATAGTAAACAGCGAAGGATTCAAGGCTGATCCAGAATACGTTCGTGCCATCCAGGAAATGAAACCTCCAACATCAAAAAAGGAATTACAAAGCCTTATCGGCCGTTTAGTGTGGATCAGACAATTCCTAGAGACACGTCTTCACGAACAAATCAGGTCAGATATGTTTTCAAAACTTATGGGTCCCATACACGAACTCAACAAGGTTAATAAACCGTTTGTCTGGACGCAAAATGCCGACAGAGCCTTCAAAAAAATCAAGGACCGTCTCTCTTCACCACCTGTCATCTCGTTTCCAGATTTCTCCAAACTTTTCACACTCACCACCGACGCCAGTGACGTCGCATGTGGAGCAATCTTAATGCAAGAAGCCGACAACGGAAGAAAGATATCATAGCGGTCGCTTCCCATACATTCAACTCCACGGAACAGAACTGGTCCACGACGGAACGAGAGGCATATGCAATAAAGTGGGCAATATTGAAATTTGATTATTTCCTTCGCAACCACCCCTTCGTCATCTTCACCGACCACAGATCGCTGACATATCTGGACCAACGAGAGTTCAATAATGCCAAAAATACGACGATGGCAAGAAGAAATTTCATGTTATAAATTCGTCTTGGAATATGTTGAAGGCGAATCAAATGTATGGGCTGACATGCTCAGCAGAGGTTGTGGACATAAGAAAACGAAAGTCCCGAATGACCCTACACCGGCAGGCAAGACATTCGAGGTAAGCGGTTCAGACCTCCGCGTATACATCACATCTTGGTGCCTCGGCGAGTTTAACGGTTTACAGCTCATTCCCAAAACTCACACACCACAAAACGCCCGCACCCACAAGCGTGTCACCAATGCATTCTTCGCCTATCACTCCACCACCACCATCCCCACTGAGAGAATCTGCAACCACCTCGGCATCGCAGATGAACAACTGAAGGACGACGCCCTGGCAGAGATCATCAGCGCCCTCAGTCACCCACCCCAAGCGAACTTCATATCGATCCTGACGACCACCGAGCTACGCTTTTCAAAAAACATTTCCACCAATTTTTTCTAGAACCAGGCACCTCCGTTTTGATGATAAGAGACAGTAAACACTCTCCGAGATTGGTTGTACCATACAAACTACGACCCAGATACCTCTACCAGGCACACGAGGGCAACAACCACTCAGGTGTCACCCGTATGCGAGAACTCCTTTCCAGCTACTGGTGGGAATTCAAAAACCGCGACATCAAGGCCTATGTCGATTCTTGCGACACGTGTGCTAAGTGCAAGGGCAACTACGGTAGACGTACCCACTGGCCCATTGGCCACTGCAAACGAGGAAAGAGACCATTCGATCTCGTCTTTATAGACTTTGTCACAATGCCCAACTCAAAGGGAAAACGCTACATCCTAACCATCTTGGATAGCTTCAGCCGACATTTTACAGCCATACCATGCGCGAGAGACCGTGCTATCGACGCCGCCCGCGGATTGTACCATTTCTTCCTTCGACACAGAGAGATTCCACGCATAGTATCCTCTGATCGAGGCACACACTTCACTGGAGAAGTCTATCGACAATTCTGTAACCAGATGTCAATCACGCAAGAACTTCACTGTCCTTGGCGCCCGCAAAGCTCAGGAAATATCGAGAGACAACATCGCACGATGAAGAACGCACTTTATATGTTATGCGAAGACAGGAACTGTGAATGGACAGACGTTCTAGAATCTGTCGTTTCGTCCATGAATGCCACGACCAACAGCGCCACCGGTGTCTCCCCGCACTATGCCATTACCGGCCGTCACCCCAACATCGGCCTACCTACACTACACAGAAAAGAAATCACAAGCGACGATCCTGGAGCATATGGAATGCAAATTAATGCCCTGCTAAAGCAGGTTCACCACCACGTCACCCTGGCCAACGATGAAGCCGACCACAAACTTGAGACTAACTTAAATCGCCTCACATACAAGGACCCAATACAAGTAGGCGACAAGGTTTTACTTCATCGGCCACACTCAACTGTAGCCCAATCCTCTCATCTGCCCTGGATAGGAAATTACACCATTATAAAAACGAACAATATGATGTGTCAGGTGCAAAACGATGATGGTGATACAATCTGGATTCACCGTGCACATATCCGACGACTGGCTCCACGCCCAACACATCTTTCTAATACAATCCCTCTGCCTCCACCATGTAACAGTCACCAGGATCATTCTCCTCTACATCCCTCGGGGACACATAACTCAGCAAATAACCCCATACCAAAACAGATGCCAATAAGAAGAACACGAGGACAACTTCCCACACGCTTCAGAGACTTTATCATGAATTAATCACCCAAATATACACGAATAACGCTCACTGTAAATGAGACCGAGATCTGGGGGAGCCTTGTTATAAAATAAAATAAGACATATCTCGGCTGATTTACAGGCAAATACTCAAGAGCGAGAACCGGATGTGAACGGGACAAAGCCCCGTCACAAAATGACCATTATCTTTCTTTACAAATGTTTCCGACACACGTGTTCCGGTCGAAAAATAAAATAATATTTAAAGTGCTCTATTTTTCGTCCAATAAAAATGCTTCCCTCCTAATTATACTCGCTTCGTTTCTCGAGCCTGTTAAGCCATAAAAAAAACGCTATAAAAGGGGTCACACGGAAGTTCAACAGGCAGTCAACAGGTGGCCAGCGAACAGACCTGACGGTCAGGCCGAGCGATCAGCAGCAGGGGAGCGTCAACCACCGTCAACATGTGTGAACTACTATGAGAGATCGACCAGATCCGAAAGCCGGCTTATGAACTTTACCACAAGGTAGCTGTCCCAAACCCACACGTTCCTGTTGAAATAAACCACGTAAATCTATTTCTACTGTTGTCGTGTCATGGTTTGGGCTTCTGTTGCTTCTGATGGTTTGAAATCACCCTTGGCGTTTGTTGTGGAGTAAAGAGTACACTCTCTGGTAACTCTATGAACTTGTCCAATGCTATAAAGAGTTTCATGGTATGAGGTTGGGAGTAGTTGTATTGGAGTCAGTTTTCATACTAACTATATAGGCATTACAATAATAGCCTAAGCATTATGTATAGAGAATACTTTAATGAATTATGTTATACCAAGTATGAGTGTGTGTTATAACAATAACCTTATAATAGGAAGTAATAACAGTTGGCGACGAGGATACTCGAACACAACATCTCTCTAACTCAGCCTGATCTCTCTCTCTCTCTCTCTCCATATATATATATATATATATATATATATATATATATATCAATCTATCTCAGTCTGTTCTACTCTATCTATCTATCTATCTATCTATCAGCCTGTTCCTATCTATCTATCTATCTATCTCAGCCTGTTCCAATCTCTCTCTCTCTCTCTCTCTCTCTATCTATCTATCTATCTATCTATCTATCTATCTATCTCAGTCTGTTTCAATCTATTTATCCATTTCATTCTGTGCTTCTCTATCTACATGTCTGATGGATAAGTGAATGATAAAATGTATTTCGTCCTCTAAAAGAACTTCATCAGACTAAAGTAATGTTCTTATTGATAGAATTATATATATGTAGGGGGAGGGTAGAATATAGATGTAAATGTCAGTTATAATTATTCACCGAGAGGAAACACCGAGGTGTCGGAATGTTAAATTTTAGATTTTAAAATTGTTGGCATCCAACATGTGTGGACATACTACTTAGACAATCTAATTTGCTTTCCTAACACTTTCATTTTTGTTTCTTTCTCTGTGTGTAAGTATGTAATTAATATTTTTGCTTTTTGAATATACAAACTGTGGTATGATCCATCTCCACCATTAATGGATCTGTCCTGAACACATATATTCAGGAGAACTCTACTGATATGCAGAATATATTAAAGCTTCAGGGCCCTTTGGTTGAATGAATGGTCCTGTTTGCATTCTTGGATTGTGGTTTGGATCAGACAGGTGAAGGTCAGTGTGTCGGTCAAGACTCGGCTCTGAAGGAGGTTGTCCTTGAAGAGCATGGTTGAGGCATGTGCTGCTTATATCTTTTCTCTTGTTCTTTACTCTTTGTCTGTACTTCCTCTCTCTAAGGAATGTAAGAAGGTAATTGAGTGCTTGCTCTCATCTGTCTTGTGGGCTGGACACAAGCATCCTGTTGACAGAGAGGTCTGTGCCCAATGTCCATGCCATGGGGGTGCTGGGGATACCACACTTGGAGAGTTACAAATTCACTTCCAGGCTGGCTTTCCTACACCGCGCATTGAAGGGGACTCAATTTTGGCTGGGTGTGTAAGGGCTGACTTCCCTTACCTTACTATCACTCTTCCTGTCTTGAGGGCTGAGTGCCATCATAGGCCCCAGGATCAGTTGAATTTCTTCTTTGAGTGTCAATTGGCCTTGAGGGTTATTCCTAGTCCACTGACCTTTCTCAGCCTAGGAGAATCATCTAGCATGAACTATTGGAGGGGGTCGCAATGGATCCACTGTGCCCGGCTTGGCTTGTCAGCTGATGAGTTTCACTTGTTTTGGTCTTGGGCACCAGTGACAGATTACCTCAGCAACCCTGAGTTTTTGCTTACCTGGTGACTAGTTCAGAAAAAGCTATCTCTCAATTACAAAGCCTTCATATGGGGCTTGGCAGATTTGCCAGATTGTGAATGGTGTGATCTTGGTTTAGAGGAAACAGCTGGACACGCCTTCTATCATTGTCTTTGCATTCACCTCTTCTAGGACTTTGTCAGTGAACTGACAGCTCATATTGCTCCTGAAAAGCTTGTGCTCATTGATTGTGCATATGTGTGAGAATGTGTCATCTCCATATTCTGGAGATGGTGTTTCTGGTGCTGCTAGCCACAGCCCGAATGGTGATTTGGACAACGCAGAAGGAGGAAAATTCACAATATGAATGCTATTCTCATCAGGATCTGGTCAGATTCTTTGAGCATCAGCTCAGGTTGAATATCAGATCTGATAGAATGCATTTGGTATTGATATATTTTAACAAAAGGTGGGTGTCTGAGGTAAGCCTGGTTTGCATGAATGAGACTAGCCTTGATTTTCTTTTTTAAGTCACCTTGACATATTAGGGAGGCTTCCTGTGAAGCCCTCCACTGGTTAGGATAGATGCTTCTTGTGTACCTAGTTAATGTGTGTAAGTGTTGGTCCTGGCCTTTTCCAGCTTCTTCTTTGGTTATGATCCAAGCCGAGATTCACAACCTCCCCAGTTTGTTTTTGGCCCCTTTTCTCACCTTGACTGAGTCAGTTTTTCTTTCCCCATGTCCATATTTATTTTATCTTTCCCTCTCCTTTAGCAAGAAAGCCTCTTGATTTTGTCTGTAGACGGAATACAGCAATCTTTATTTCTCATTTCTTTTGAGGGTTGGCTGGGTCCTACTAACATCAATTATTTTTAGTTTGTGTTTTGTTATATTTTAGTTTGATTTCAGGTTCATTGCCCCCCACCTCCTGC
This sequence comes from Acanthosepion pharaonis, assembly GCA_903632075.3. Classification (NCBI taxonomy): domain Eukaryota; kingdom Metazoa; phylum Mollusca; class Cephalopoda; order Sepiida; family Sepiidae; genus Acanthosepion; species Acanthosepion pharaonis. The sequence continues at coordinate 410,112 of CAHIKZ030005594.1, read as the reverse complement.
CATCATTGATTATTATCAATAAATTTTTATATATAATTTTATATACACAAACTTTTATGTCATGAGGTATTTTTTATAGTTTCACCTGTATGTATATGGTATTGTGGTGTGTGGCCGATTGAATAATGACTGACAAGATTTTATGGTGGATGTGTAAATTGTAACAAATGAATGGGTCATGAATTGGATTACCTAGGTATAAGATAGTTAATAACAAGACAGCCTTAACCCATTTCTCCCCTTTTGGCTTTGTACCACAATTGCTGTATTTTCAAGCAATAAATCTTGAGTACATTAAAGCATCAGTGAGTTGCCAGTATCACTGGAGTTCACCAAACCTGTGAGTGAGTTGCCAGTATCACTGGAGTTCACCAAACCTGTGAGTGAGTTGCCAGTATCACTGGAGTTCACCAAACCTGTGAGTGAGTTGCCAGTATCACTGGAGTTCACCAAACCTGTGAGTGAGTTGCCAGTTGGATTGCTTGTTTTTTTCTGACCAGCAAAAATTTTGCCAGATGAGTTTTTTGGATTTTACGTATTAACTTTTTTTGTTGAAGAACTGTACATTAGGTTTATCATTTAATTTTTCTTTTATGAACTTTTCATTTTCAGTTTTCTTTTATTATCCTTTTTGTTTAATCCCCTTGTTTTTTTAATTTTCTATGTGTTTCTTGTTTTCTTTGTGTCCTTTTTTTTACTTTCAAGCCAAGATTTATTTTTCTTTAGTATAATTTTTTCTTGTGTTTTAGCCTCCCTTGACCCTAATTCCTTTTCATTTTTGTTGCTAGTTTTGTTTAAATTCTGTTTAATATATTTATTTTTTCATTTTACTTGCAAGTTTAATTTTCTTTTTGTTCATTTTTCAAACCTCCCTCGTCTCTAATTCATTTTTATTTTGTTGCTCATGAAGTAAATTTCCTTCTGTTTTTATTTTACATGTGACTTGTTTTTTACTTGCAAGCCAAGCTTTTTGTTTGTTTTTTACCTGTCCTCAACTCTAATTCAGTTTTATTTTCAGATTTTTTCTTTCTGTTTAATTATTTTAGTTTAGTAATCGTGATGGTGCCTACACTGCGATGGCAGAATTTCCCAAAACAATGCCAGTCATGTGGAGAAAATGGCACCCTTGAAAAAATCAGCCTGGACAGAAAACAGGCCCCAAAAAGACTATCACATGCAACTTCAAGCAAAATATGAGGAATATGTGAGTGGAAATGAGTTTCTCACTATTCTGGAAGCATTGGACAACACATCTCCCTGCTGGCCAGCAACATAAAAATGTGAAAATTAATTGGGATCAGCAGGGAAACAATGGAGGAAGCTCTAAAGAGATTGAAAATTGGGCTGAAGATACTGGCTAGAAGGTTGAATGCCATGTGGGACATCCTGCTGGCAACAGAGAAAGGCCAGGCAGCTGGCTGGAAATGTACTAAAGGCAAAAACAGTTTGCTTCCAGACTAAATACATGGGCACCCAAAAGACAAGTGTGACCATACATGGGGTGTCTGTGGACATTACTGAAGACTGGGTGGAGCCTCTTTTGCCTAATATGGACAAGTGAGGATGTCTCTGCAGTAATAAGTAAAGCAGGCATTGTTACCAGGGACTTTGTTCTCCACATGACAATGACTCACAGGAGCTTTGCAGAGAACCCCAACATTCTGATGTGCCAGGAGAAAAGGATGCTTGTGGTGGTGGAAGGCTGTTGATCTTACTGCTGGTTGTGTGGGGCTTCAGGGCACATGTCAAATGTATGTCCCAGTAAGAATTTGGTGGTACAACCTCGCTCTACAACAGCAACTGCGAAAGCAGTAGAAGAGTCTAACAAGGTCCCCGACTGTGTTTGGAAGGAGGTGGTGAGGAGGGGATGGAAGATGACAAGTCCACCCTCCTCCAGCAGGGTTTCCCACAACAACTTCAGCAGTGGCCAGAGGAGGCAAAACATTCATTACAGCATCAAGATGTACACCAACAAAAAGAGCTGCATCAACAACAGGAACTGCTGCAGCAACAGCAACAACAAAAGCAAGAACAACAATAACAGAAGAAGAGACAGCAGAAACAAAAGAAGCAGCAACAACAAGAAAAACAACAACAGAAGCAAAAGCATCAACTGCCAGACTCTGATATGGATGCGAATGAAGTAAGTTCACTACAGTCCTCCTCTTTGAAGAGGAGGAGAGAGAAGGAAAAGGATGAGAAACCAACCAAGAAGGAGAAGTGAGCCGGACAAAGTCAGGTGGAGGGAGTTATGTACAGTGCCAGGTCCCATAAATTGAGGACATTGCCCCAAAATCAAGGAGCCTCCCCACTTCACCTGCTCGGGCTCTGTCACCCTCCACTTCTACCCCTCACCACCCGTCTACTTCCACTCTGCCCCACCCATCTAAGGAAAAAAGAAGAAACATTTCCCCAATGGAGAAGAAATCTGCAAAGTGGATAGATGGGACGCAGAGAGAGATCTTTCTACTCAGAAGAGGACCCTCTTGGGTCCCCTATTTAAGATTACTTCAGTCGATGGAAAGTTGGTGGAAGATCCCTGTAATTTCCCCAAAGTCCTGGGTGTGATATCCTGCATGAGGGACATGGGGAATTATTTGAAAGTTCGAAACATCTTCCTAGATGGGAACCCCAGAGCTAAAGAAACTGTTCAGTTTTTTTTTTTTTTTTTTCCCCGAAAATTCTCTAAAAGCTCTCTACATAGGGTGCTGAAACTAATATATCCCATGGACATTAGCGGTATTGTCCTCGATGGATGGGTGATGCCAGAAATGGGCATGAAGAGCATGGGACAATCCGTTGGGGTCCTCACCACCGCAGATTTCTACCCAGTCTGTGAATAGGGTTTTTCTTTTTTCAAGCTTTGAAAGATATCTATCAAGATAGCCAGCTTGAAGGATCAGGGTAAGACTGTCTGCCTGCTTTGTGATCTCTGTTCATTCAGGATGGATGTCACTGCGACATTTGCGAGGTCGATGCTCGTGTGCTGTCTAGCAACTTTGTTATCTATTCAACATACGGGGACCAACTGACCAGAGGTGTTTCCTTGCTAGTAAGCGTACCCTGGATGTCCATGTTGATGCGGATGGGTTTAGGGTACAGATGATCAGTTAGGGCCTTTCCGGGGGGGGGGGGGGTTCATCTCACTTAGTCTTAATGGGGGACTGGTATGCCATCCTGGACCCTGCTATAGACAGGGGTCAAGGAGTTAGCAGAAGGTCGGGTGATCATAGTCTGATTGATCTGATCGGCAAGTTTGGTCTTGTTGATACATACCGGGTCGATCACTCCGAGTGAAAGATGTGTACATTGGCACTAAGGTGGCCATTTATCCAGGTAACCAGTTACCTGGATAGAATGTTAGTCAGAAGGGCTGATGTAGATCTGCTAGATTCTCCCACGTTCCACTGGTTAGACTATTCGGACCACAGATACTAGGTCTAGAATGGCTGGATACTGGAAGTTCAATCTGTCTTTACTGGGCAGGTGGCAACAGATAATTAGTTTAGTGCAGCGGGAACTAGTTGGGCAGTTATTGGGAATAGGTGGTGGGAGAGGCTTAAGGATAGGACTAAGTCTTTCACCACAAATATAGCCAGAACCTTGCACTAGATAGGGCTAAAAAGGTGAAGGCTCTCAAGTATAGTCTGTCCGAGGTGATGGATGGGGAGATTCCTTAGAGGTTCCCTAGCTAAGAAGGCTCTGCAGCACTCAGCTAGTGAGCGTTAGTAGGGTCAGGTAATTAGGCATAAGTTAAACAAGATGTCTGTCAAAGCTGTGAATATGGGCACAGCATTGAGCAAGGGAGAGATCCGTCGAGGTTCTGAATGATACATTCGGGATATCGATACACTGGAGGGGTGTATTCTGATGTCAGCCGATAACATGTGCAAGGTGTTTCAGCAGCATTTCGAGGGCCAGTTTACCAAGGAACCCGGTCTCCGTGATAAAGAATTTTGCAGCTATTTGGCTGACTTTCCTGGGCTTTTGTCGACCGAAGCGGCTAGCTGTGAGGGGGAGATTGCAGAGGGCGAATTCTACTTGGCATTAAAGAAGGTCAGTCGTAGCAAGTCTCCGGGACTTGATAGTCTGCCCCATGAATTATATTTGAATCTGTTGCCCATCTTTGTTCCAATTTTGACTGTCATGTTCAATGACTGGTTCTGCCCAGGATCTGTCTCTGACCGAATTTCTAAGGGTATGACCATGCTGTTGAAAAAGGCAAGGGTTTTACGCAGGATTTAGATGATTACAGGCCCATAACTCTGCTAAAGTGTTAAAGATTTTAGCCAAGATCCTGGCCAAGTGTTTGCAGTCAGTTGCCGAGATTCTGTTGGGACTCGAGCAGACTTGTGCTGTAAAGGGCCAGATAATTCAGAGCAATCTGCATCTGATCTGCATAATCCTAGAGGGTGTAAAAGACAACGAGCAAGCTGCACTGATCAATTTGGATCAATCCAAGACATTTGATATGGTTGACTTCTGGAGGTGGATTAGCCTCCTGTATCATTCCTTCAGTACTGTGGTGCAGGTGAACAGAAGGTGGTCGGTTCGTTGGTGTATCCCACTGTCACCCCTACTTTAGGCTTTGGTTTTGGAGCCTCTCCTTCACTGGCTGAAGGACAGAGTGAACAGTCCAGCCATACATAGATTTGCTGTAGCTGGTGGGGCTCGATCCAAGATTTTCATGTATGGTGAGTTGACGGCTCATATCACCACTGAAAAGCTTGTGCTCATTGACCTCGCATACGTGTGTGACAATGTGTCATCCTGTATTTTGTCATGAAACGGATGGTGTTTCTGGTGCTGTTAGCTGTGGCTAGAATGGTGATTTTTTTTTATGCGGAAGGAGGAAATCTTTTGATGTGAATGCTATTTTCCCCAGGATCTGGCCAGATTCTTTGAGCATCAGCTCAGGATGCAGATCAGAACTGATAGAAAACGTTTAATATCGACAGATTTCCTTGAAAGTTGGGCAACTGCGGCAAGCCTAGTTCATGTGAATGGGGCTAGCCTTGATTTTCTTTTTTTTAAAGACCCTCTGTCCCAACAGGGTGGTTTCCTGTGGAACCCTCCCCTGGTTAAGATAAGCTCTTCTTGTGTACCTAGTTAGTAAGTTGTGAGTAAGTATCGTTCCAGCCTGTTCTTGGCTTCCTCTTTTTTATGATCAAAGTTGAGATTCCCAACCTCTCCAGTTTGTTTTATGGCCTCCCTTTTTCCTCTCGACTCGGTCTGTTTTTTGATTTTCCCATGCCTGAATTTATTTCATCCTTCCTTCTTCTTTAGCAAGAGAGCATCTTGTGACACCCACTGGTGGTCGCAGCGCCAGTATGTGACGTCCTCTGGTCGCAACGCCAATATGTGACACTGCGCTGTTGGCCCGTAGTCAACTCTCAGATGCGGTGCGAAACTGTAAGGTTTCTTCTACCAGCATTTTGGGGTTGCTGCCACCAGCCTGTGTCCCGGTCAATCTGGTCATTCCTGGTTCGATACCAGCTTTGTCGTTCCCAGCTCACTTCCAACATCTGGTTACCGAAGTAACTACTTTGATCTCAAGTCTAACCTACCCATGTTGTGACTTTGATCTTAGATAGATGAAATCAATCAGGCGTTGGGCCGTAGAGCAAGCTGAATCCGGGGTAAAGGTGATATCACACAAGCATAAGTAAAAGAAGGTTCAAATATGTTGAGAAATAACAAATTATCTTTATCCGTCTGTTATATACAGGAGGGTGTTTATCTCCCAGTTCGTTTCTATGGATTTGTGACACTTTTGCGTTTCTTAAGCAAGTTTTGGTATCTTAAGTTTTTGGTAGGAAGTCAAAGTCGGAAGGATGTGGAAATCTCTCAGTCAGCTTCTGCGAGGCAACAGTCTGATTGCAACTGCGAATCAACTGCTGGAACTTTTGCAAAACTTAGAAACTGATCAGCTGCCTTGAGATGTTTGTTTATATGGATACCAACCAAAACCCGGTGTGGGACCTGACGTGGCTTGGGTCCCCATTAATTCTCAATTCCCAGCAAGTATTCTCTTTGTTATTAGGCCAGGAAAATTAATTAATTCCCATTTTTGGAAGACTAATTACTTTCCATTTCAGGGGTTTCTCCCTCGTCTGTGAGGGAAGGTCGGAGGAGAGTTATCCTCCTAGATTCTTCCTCTCTCACATTGGTATCTCAGACCAATCCCCTCAGTGGGTGTTAACAACTTCTCTGTCTTTCTCATACATTCACCTCCACCTATCACCCATGCTACCACTTGACCAATGATCTCTCGGCAGTGTGGGTGTGGTTAGACTGGCCCTCTTAAAATTATTATCCAGAATTTTGTTTACAAAATCCTTTTTTTCTTTTTTTCCTTCAGCTAAAACATTTTTTTTTACAAACCCCAGATTGCCAAATAATTCTTATCACATCTTTCTTTTGGGGACACCCAAAATTCCCTTAGTTTGGTCTCTCTACCGACTCATCAGTCACTGTCAAAACCCGACACCTGGTTTCTTCTGCTAAGTCAACTTTTAGCTGAGATGTCCGTATTTTACCTGAGAATCAAATTCCTTATTTTTCTCATGCCTTAAAATCCTCATATCACCAAATGCCGATTTTCAACGCTGCTGTGTGTGACATGAACAGTTTGAATAATCAATAATAATATGATTTTCTTCCTCATGCCAGAATTCTAACACACACCAGATGGTTCCCTTAAAATTAAATGATATCTCTGAAAGATAACTAATATCGATTATCTTTGCCTGTACCACAGTGGCCTCAAGATGAAATGTTTTTATGGCTGCCATATGTTGGTTGGCTTTGTTTTTCTTTCTGAATTCTGTTTCTCTTGGTGTGTCACTCCCTTATCATGACATTAATCAGTTTTGACAGAATCTCATATCTTGCTTTTTCTTATGCATTTTCTGTTTCATGCAAAAAGTATCTTTCTTCATAAATAAAATAAAATCTTCTTTTTAATGTCGCTCAATCTATCTTTCGATATAGCTCTTTCTCACCTTAAGTCTTTTCTGTTTTTAATTTCTATGGTTAATTAGTCAGCCAATTACCATAGCTAAATAGTGTCACACTCTTGATTTTGTCTGATGACAGAATACAGCGACCACTCTTATTTTTGAGGGGTGATAGGTTCTACTAACATCAATTATTTTTACTTTGTGTGTTTTGTTATATTTTAGTTTGCTTTCATGTTCATCCCTCCCCCCTCATTTCATACCATCATTATATATATATATATATATATATATATATATATATGACATTACAGCTTATTTGTACATAAAGAAGTTTTTACGTTATAGAGTGTTTTTGTAGGTTTTCTGTGAATATGGGGTATTGTGGTATAGGTAGTAGTGAATGGTGAAGGATGACTTCTTGTGGTGAATGAGTTAATTGTAATGATCCAGATGTGATTGTCTTGAATCAGATTAGCTAGGTATGAGATATTTAATGACGACCAGGCTAACTCCATTTCCCCCTTTTGGCCTCGTGCCATAATTATTGTAATTTACAATATTGTATTTTATAATATTGTATTTTACAATATTGTATCTGACAATATTGTCTTTTACAATAATAAATCATTACTCATTATTATATCATCTCGGACTCTGCTTTCGAGCGGAGGGAAATTTAGACAAGGCTAGAGTCTTGTATGGAGAAAAGTAGACAGCCACCAGACCCTGTGTATGCGTGGTCTACGGGAAATTTTTACCCGAGTATACTTACTTGGAAAAGCCCACCTTAAACTGGCTGTTGTGGGATCTTCCACAACAAACCAGCCTTACCTCTTTTTAGGAAATGCACTCTTCCTATCTGGTAAGTAACATCCTACTTTCATACAAATATAACAAGTATTCATTGGTCAATCACCTCCAATCTAGCTTGTTGATTGGTCAGTTCCGACCAATCAAACCACCTGCACGTGACCAATCTGTTTTTCCCGCATTCTTCGTTTGAGCCTCCAACGTGGTACACGACCATTATATAAACCCAACACGTGTAAACTCCCTCGAGTAGTTTTTCTTTTCATTCATCTCTCTCGCATGTCTCATTTCCTTGCTACCAAGTGCCAAGATGTAACCTTCAAGAACTCCCGTCTAGCCATTGTCGTGAGACGTTAAAGACAATTACCAACATTCATAAACTCTGAAATCACTTCTGAACTTATACCAACTTTAGAACTCACAATTCCAAACCATATTCTTCTAAATTACAAGTTTAATATTACTTCTGAATATGAACTCCGGTACAACAATCCTAATCAAAGGGACACGACTCTGTCCTACCTTTTCAGTTCGTATGCATGTACATCAAAAATTAATAAATTTAATTGTTATATTTTGAAATCATTCCGTTCAGTTTTGTATTTTATTCTATGTGCTATTTACGTCAAATATAAATTGCATTGCGTTCAACTCACCTTTCCTAGCCAAAAATATTGGTAACTCAATCACTACAATGATGACCGCGACGTTCGTCGTTCCTGACAACAATGGTAATACAAACGGTAAACCATAAGTGATCCCGTCGGAAATCAACAACAATGGTAACCCCTATTGCTACACTGTGTGCCATATCCCGCTTTGTCAGGGGAACGAGTGTAAATACCAAGTATATTAAAGAAAGATTAATGATAAGTGATACGTACAGTCTAAGAACAATTCTTCTGCTCAAACGTTTAATCAACTTAAAATAAAAAACTTCAAGTATGACACAGTGTTATATATAAAAATAACTCTCCTTGACAAGAAAAAAAAGCGAGGAAAAAGGGATATCCTAATTTAACTCCTTGAATTAAAAGTAGAAGGAAAGCAACTCTTAGTAGTTTTTTATCGTACATTTTAAAAATTCTTTAAACTTCAATTTAATTTAGAGATAGGAAAACGAGGAGAGGTACCTCTATTATTTCTCTAATATAGCATGACAAGAACGGTCTGAAAATTAACGAAAAAAATTTTTTCATGATAAAAGTATATTTCATTATTGAGAAGAAACCTAAAGTATTTTTGAGTAATTTTGAAATTTTTTACTATTCTTAGCATACGTATGTCCGAAATTTTAGTTAAAAAAACTTGTTTACATAAAAAAACAAAAAAGCTCTATATCAGCCATATTTTAAAAATTTTAAAAATAAAAATTCTCGTTTAAAATTCGTTTAAAAATTAATTATACGTATTTCAATATTTATTCGAAGAAATTTAGAAAATTTAAAATTTATTTAAAAAATTTTGAAACCCTTTAAAAATGTTTTTTAAGATAAAGAGCTTCTTCAAAATGTTTTTTATTGACAACGTACATTTTAAAAATTCTTAAAATGTTTACAATTTTTTTTTTTTGTTAACGACATGACCATAGGTATACTCAGAAATTATAATTAAAAAAAACTCAGTTTGAAATTTTAAAGTTTCAGAAAAAAAAATTTTTCCCCAGTAAAAATAATCAAACATAGTTTTACTTTGTTGGATTCTTATATTTTTATGTAATAAAAAATCGAATGAAAAAAACCAGGTAAAGTTTATTTTAGTTTTTCTGAAAGCAAACAATATGTTTCTTTAAAAGTAAATTGTTTCTTTGACTGTTTTAGAAATAAAAAAACAGTTTTTGTTTACTTTTTTTTAAAAAAAAAAACATTACAGGAAAAAAAAGAAAGCGAAAACTTAATGAAAATGATGGTGTTTCAAGAAACAGTTTGAAATTAAGGGCCGTATAAAGAACAACCCTACTAAATTAGATAAAATAAAAATTTAAACAAAAAATTAAATATAAATTATTTGTAACAGCAAATTAAATTATTCATTCGAAACAACATCCGTTATTATTAAACACATTATTGTGTCTCGCGCTTTTCCGTAATTTTAGAATTAAATCAAATGTAAAAAAAAAACAATGGAAAATTCATTTTCATCAAATATCTTTTGCTTTCAGACAATATTTAAAAGAAATTAAAAAAGTTTTAAATTAAATAATATTTTTGTTTTATTGAGTTTTGTCACAAAAGGGCTCCAACTAAAAAAAACAAAAACATGATTTTGTTTCCTCGAATCAATATAATCACTAAACTCCTAAGAATTGAAATTATAGTTAGAGTTAAATGATAAAAAAAAATTTCTGCGATGACTTTACTAAAAAAAATGTATTTATAATTTCCATCATTTGTAAATAGTTTCTGAAAATTTCATTAAAATGAGGATTTTCCAAATTAATGTGTGTCAAACCAATGTTTAACGTTAATTTATCAGCCAAGCTGATAAAAATAAAACAAGGTCTTTTAATCAAAATTTACATTCTAAAAAAGAAGGAAAAATTTAAAAATAAGTAAAAATACTTTTGATCTTTCCTCTAAAAAGTAACATTTTAGACTTTTGTTTTCATCAACTTTATTTTAATCATATATTTTTTTTTTAGCGATCCAACAATACATCTGACAACGATAATATTTTTTTAAAAATTAGATAAAATTAACTAAAATTATTCCGAATCAATGGAAAATATTTACCGTTTTAGAGTTACTGAAACACTTTGTGAGGATCCCCTTTGACTCCATCATCTTTTTGCAGAGTTAGAGTTTCCTTTCCATTTGATATCTATTTATTTATCTATTTATTTATCTCTTTCTCACTCTCTCCTATATATATATATACAAGATTATTAATAAGCAAAGAGCATATTTTGATAAATTAATAAAAACAAATGCTAAGAGAAACACATTACTGGATAGGAAAAGTTTCTAAGTTTATTATTTTAAGGTTATACTTTGCAAATTTTTTTTTGTGGTGTGGTCATATTAAGTGTTGAAGAAATTATAACAATTTAAATCTATGCAAAATCTGAAAAAAAAAACAACAAAAAGAAACTTTTAAACAAGATTGAAAAAAATTTTTCATTTCTTTTAATAACTTTGAATCTTTTCCCATCTAGTAATGTGTTAAATGTGTTTCTGTTTCTTAGCATTTGTTTTTATTAAAAATTTGCAAAATTTGCACTTTCTTTTTGAATAACCCTATGTGTATATATATATATATATATATATATATATATATATATATATATATATATATATATATATATATTCTCACAAATGCATAGCAGAAGCACCAGATCAGATATGACAGATATGATATTCAATGCTAAAAATAAACCTGCCAAGATAAAAGGTGGTTTCCTGGAAAACAATACAGTGACTCTGAGTAGACACTCAGAGTCACTGTCACCAGCTTTATCTCATATCCAAGATTTCATTTCTTCTTTGCTGATCACTTCCTTTATGATGATGGCATTGATGACTACAATCACTGCCAATGTGCAGGTTCAAGACTAGAAGCTTCCACCTTTCCCAAAACCTGCGCCTGTCATCCATTCTCTATCGCCATTTGACATTGCAAGTGTTGGAGGTGAAAGAAAATCAGAATAAAAGAAAGTGCCAATGGCATGAATTTGTTTAAGGCAGACCTCAACTCACTAAGAAGTATCCCACATACTTGATTTCTTGACTTTCCTTTGTAGCACTTAAGGAACGAGATATGCAGAATCCAGTTATGAAACTGCAATGGAGTGCCACAGACTCTGTTATAATTTCAAGTGGTGTCTTTTGTAGCATGTCTGTCATGCATAGATCTCATTCTGTCATTCCTTTTCCTTTTAGCCACTCTGTTCCATCCATGAAGTACGATGTTATTATATCGCAGATATAATATGCCCATAATGGGGTAAATCCAAATGGGAGAGTAAATGTTTCTTCCACGGCTTTCTCCCATTACAGCTTATTTGTTAAGTCCAATTTGTTTACCTACAGTAATGTATGGGGATCAGATTTTTATAAATTAGACTCTTTCATCTTCAAATGTGATGTTAATTTTTAAAGGGTGTGAATACTGATCAAACATTTCCTGGTGGTGTCTTAATTGAAAGCTAAATTGTGGATCTGATCTAAAAATTTAATTGAAAGAATTTTTGGAGATATTATGCAGACAATCAGATAAATATAGGTGAATACATAACCTCTGCCAAACTTTGTTGGCAGTGGTAATGGAATTTAATGGAGTATTAGTCTCTTTTGGAAGTAATTCTTTTCAAAATGGACAACCATTCTAATGTTCAACAAGCAAAATAGTTATCCTTAATAGTAGAATAGTAAGTATTCTTGACTGTCATGGAATGTGTCTGGGATTCAGTTCTTTTGCAGTAGGGTCCTAATCTTATTTTGTTTTATGTACTGAGTCTCTTCAGAATGTAGGCAGTCATGGCTCTCCACAACTTCCTGCCCTTTATAGCACAAAGAAATGTTTGTTTCCCTCTGTCTCTTCAAGACATCAATGATTATGGCTCTCCACAACTTTCTATCATTTGTACTTCTAAGTAATGTTTGTCACTATGCTATCCCATCCAGTCCCTGTTCTGCCATTTTCCTTTAAAATTCCTTGTTTCTTACATGTCCTGTCCATAGTATTTGCAGCATCCTTCTTGTTTTTCTTTTTTTTTTTTAGGCCATGGAAGTTAAATATTTATTCCTACTAAAAATGCAGTGGTAAGGGAGGTAAATCAGCTTTTTGTAGTAAAGTAATGCAAGGTTATTTCCCTTAGTCATTTTAATATTCCATATAAATTGAAGAGTTTATAATTTTTTTAGACAAAATTAATCCCTAATCAATGCCAAATACCTTTGCTAGTTATAAATAAAAATTACAGTTCTACAAGATTAAAAAGGAGGGGTAAGTAAGCATATTAAAAAAAAGTGTTGAATGTGGCTTTGAATTTATATAGAAATTAACAAATTTCTGAGAACTGTAGCTGAATATCAGTAAAATGGTAATGGTTATATTAACAATTGCCTTATAAAAAAACATTTGGTATTCATTGACCAAGCAGCCAGTACTGTTGTGGGTTGAAATTCATAAAATTTTTCTCTTAAAACAATTTTTCAGGAAAATACTTTTTTCATATCCAGTAGCTGTTATCCTTCTTTCTAGTATTAAAGTATACAGAAAATAATGATATAATCAAGATGTTGAAATTCAACACTACTTAAAATAAAAGGTTAGGGAGAAATATCACATCTGTATTGGTGGGGGTTTCTTCTTAACCTTTTATTTGAAGTACTATCTTGATTATATCATTATTTTCTCTTTGAGTTATATGTGCTGTCCATTTTAGTTGTTACTACTGGATGCCCTCAAGAGATGTGGTTTCTGTTATTTGATACAGTTCTTTGTGAATCAGTAGCACCAGTCCATGATGTTAAAAGAAGGATGATCTTTGTCAAGACTCTGAATCTTCAAAGCCATTTTTAACAATTTTTATTAATTTAGATATTTCTGAACATGTTTGGCACCATGCATGAAATCCATATGAAAGTCTTGAACTGACAGAACAAAATATTAACCTGAAAACTCAAGTCATGTACTATTGAAGTACATGACTTGAGTTTTCAGGTTAATATTTGATTTTGTCAGATTGGACTTAATATTTTGTCACATCAGGTTAATATATCACATTCAATTTCTTCTTTTTTTTTTTTTTAAAGATAAGTTGATTTATTGACTATCATCATTCTAGTTATCTATTGAGCACTTTCTTGACAAAAATTCTGTTCGCTTTGAAATATGTTAAATTCTAGTATGTTTTACATTTTTTGATAGGTGTTACTGATTTATATATTGTTGTAAACAATGGAAGGTTACTGAATAGAATAGGCACACAAAGGTTGGTAATGAATTATAATACTTATGATAAGAACAACACATATAAGATTTGCCAGCGGCGTGTAGAAGTAGTCAACTGCTAGAAGTGAGTCAAGTGAATTCCACAATGAATCTCCAACTGCAGACCAACATACAGTATTTATCATACCAATTATCATCCATAGGTATGCTACAATATATATATATATATATATATATATATATATATATATATATATATATGTATATATATAGGGTTGTTCAATCCTATTATTATATGAAACCCCCAATCTACTGCATGTCAATTTTCATAAGGTAGTATTCATATAAAATACAAATTTTATTGTAATCTAATTATATACAATAAGGGCTCATATGAAATAAGTGAACAATTCAACTAGAAAATTTGAAAATAAATACAATGTATCTAAATCCAAATTAGAGCCATGTCATAATAGACCATTCATCTTAAATAAATCAACAATGTTTTGTGGCATGTTTTAACATCAATGTGAGATTGTTCTTCTTAAAAAGTTGAATAATTTTAACACCTTCAACATTATGGATGAAAATTAGTCAGTTTTATATAGTGTTTTTTTAGACTTAGCATGAGTAAAACAAATTCATGATTTGGACAAAAAAAATTAAAAAAACCCAGAATAACATCAAAATCCATGAAAAATTTTTAATCCTTTAATAATCAGTTGTGCTTAGTTTAATTTGTAAAATATATAAATGTAGGTAGAAAAAAGCAAATGTTAATAAGATAGAGTCACAAAGCACTGCCCAGTGACTCCAATCAGGCTTAAGCCTATCCTGGTTGTGGGCTTCAGGGTAGTATGCACTGGCCCTATATATATATATATATATATATATATATATATATATATATATATATATATATATATATATATAAAATTCTACTTTTCAGGGCAGGATATTCTAAGCATGTGAAGTCTCATTTAAACCTACAGAGGCAGGATGTATATGTCAACAATCTTCCTCAATGCCTAGAAGATGCCACCAGTATTGTATGTAAAAAGCTTGTAAGTTGACATCTTGATTAAAAAGACACATAGAGGTACCCAAAAGAGACATTCCATAAATTGATTTGGTTGAGTTTTGCCTGCCATTTTTGCTATAAGGTATGTAAATCAGTTGCTGGTCTTTGGAAACATCTTAGAAAACATGTATTAAAGAAAAAAAATGATGGTGATAGTGAATAAATGAAACAATAGAGATGGCATTCACCTGACAAGAGAGAGTAGTTAACATACACTGTGCAATGGGTAAATTGTCACCATTTTATAATTTTAATTTAGTGCATGTACATTGTTTTTTTTTATTTGGTCAACTGCACAGTTTAGTAGAATCAGTTGAGCACCATCTGTGAGAAAAAGAGCACAATGAAACAGCATGTTGTACTACTTGGCATTCATGCCAAAAGCTCCAATACAAACATTTCAGAGTGTTTGGACTTCAATCTGATGACAGTGTAGAGGATTCAGAAAGAGTTGGATGACATATCCAATCAACATCATGGTGTTTGGAGTGACTACTAGTGATGGCGATGTTATACCTCCATTCATCGTCCCACAAGGCCTCTAAATCAACAAAGAGGCCCACAACAAGTGCTTTGAGGAGGTAGTACTGCCCTGTGTGTAGAGGGTGGCTGCTGGAAGACTCTATCTCTGGCAACAGACTCTGCACCATGCCACACTAGCAGGAGAACTCAGTCATGGCTGTCAGACAATTTCTGCAATCACATCACTCCTTACATCTGGCCACCTAACTCCCCAGACTGCAACCTCCTTAATTAAAGTGTGGGGTGCAGTTGAGCGAGTGATTAATAAAACTTCCTTAACACCAAAGATGAAATGAAGGCAGCATTCACCAACTTAAACAAGGTGACTATCCAGAAGAGTTGTAGGATATTCCAAAGTTGAAGACAATGGTGATTTTATTGAATAAATTTACTTTTTAGCATTTCAAGATATTTTTGTGTTAATTTTGATAAGTATATCTGTTAAAATGAGATCTCAGTGTTATTTTCATTTTTGTGTAAGTTAGATGACAATTTATCCATCGTGTTATGATGACAATTTATCCATGATGATGATGACACTGTATATGTTATTATTATTATTATTATTATGATGATGATGATGATGATGATGATGATGATGATGATGATCCATCCTCCTATTATTATTATTATTATTATTATTATTATGATGATGATGATGATGATGATGATGATCCACCCCCTCCTATTATTATTATTATTATTATTATTATTATGATGATGATGATGATGATGATGATGATGATGATGATGATGATGATGATGATCCACCCCCTCCTATTATTATTATTATTATTATTATTATTATTATTATTATTGTTGTTGTTGGGGCTCCAATGTAGTGACTACAAGAAGATATACATTTCTCTATTGAATCCTAGATAATGATATCTAGTCAGTATTGTTTTAGTAAACTACTTTTTCCCCACCTAAGTTGTCCTTTGCAGTATAACCAGGTTTCTTTCTTAATGAGTATCAAAACCATTTTAGCCTTCTCTTGGTGATTATTACTGAACCAGGTGTTGAAGGGCTTTAAAAAAACAAATCCTAACTGAAGTTTTCACATAAATCTGACTTGTTTGGTTGACTCTTACTACTTAGTACTGACTTTGAGTGGTTTGTTAATACAGTATGGCAGGGAATAATGCAGTCATGATGAAAGAAGAATGGAGAGACTTTGATCAGCTCTGAACTCACAGAGAAAGAGGAGTTCTAGGAGTAAGCTGGAAAAAGTAGTCCATTATTTCAGTTAATCAGGCAAAACAGCTGATGAATTTCTGCCTGAATTTCTGGGATGAAGAGTTAAGAATATTATGTTTAAGGCCTCAAATTCTAACCAGGATTGTCTCAGGAGACAAATGCAATGGAAGATTAAAGCATTGGTTTATGAATTTGGTGGCATGGTAATTGTGGGTTCAATTCATGGGTTGTGTAGTACAGACTCAGACTCAGTGGAAGCAGGACTAACAATAACTGAAAAATAACTATATAAGAACCCGACAAGATGTCCTTAGAAACTGACGGTGGAATGAGAACAATCTATCTAACTGTAAATATTAATTGTCTGAATTAACTATGCAGAATACATTTATTTTTAAAAGAAATTCTATAAAATAATCTTAATAGTAAATAGTATAGACTCAAACTAACAGTAACCAAACAGCACTAAAATAAGAACAAGACAAGACATCCCTAGATATGGACAAGGGAATTAGAACAATTTAATCCTGTAGATTAAATAAAAGGTTTAGTTTCAAATTCTTCAAAGTTTACATGGCTTAACGGACATTTGAAGAAGGCCGGAAAATTCTAATAATAACAAACATAAGGATTAATTGATTGATTTGTTTTTTTATAGCTTATCAACACTTTGTACATTGTTTAAAGCCAAAATGTATTTTGGATTGTAAAAATAATTTTCTTTTTGTGAGTAAACATTGCAAATTTTTTTGGAGATAACATTAATTTTTTCCAGATACAAGATCTACTATTTAACCCATAGCCAGGGGAGAAGAGTTGGGTTCATACCTTTCCCAAGGGTATTTATGTGTAAGCAAACAAAGATGAGGACATTAGACCAAATGTAAATAAGGTAAATAGCTGATGAATTTACCATACTCTGTCGGAACTCTAATTCTTCAATTTAAACAGAAGTGCTTACTTTGCTATACAGATCATATGACAAAACAGGTCTGAATTTCATCCAGCTCCATGTACCCATTTCTGGAATACCACTCAAAAATACCAGCATCATAAAACATCTTTTCTGACAAATCAAAAAAGGTTTCATGCAGGGTTTTCACAGTAGCCATTTCTGAGCCATTGACTATGAAACCAACATTGATTTCAACTGCAAAGATCCATGGGAGACAAGCTTAACCAGGCCATCAGCAGTGACACCATCAGCCGTCACAACTACAATGTGATAATTTGTGGAATATTTCTTCCATAAACCTATCTCATTCAACTAGATATGCTGATTGATTTTCTATCTTGACTACTACCTTCTGTTACACTTGAATGAATTCTCAATCATCCATGACTGATATATGATACCTTGGAATGAGGAAATGATTGAACCTTGGAATCATAGGAAATTCAAATCCTTTTATCTATCTGAATCATGTTTTATCTCCTTTTTGTTATGTCACTTACACTTTTTCCCCTCTTAACAGTAAAGCTGCCATTACAAATTGTAAATGAATTCACAATCGATATAATTGACTGCATATGATTAATAGAGCAACCAGCCTAGATGAAGGGCAACTTTTAATTCAAAGCGAGCCCAAAGAAAGTTCCACTAAGCTATCTTGGCTTAGACACAGTCTGATTGAGCCTAAAAGTATTTTGGCATTCCACCATTCTGGTCGGGTTCGTTACATTGACATATGCACAAATACCCTTGGGAAAAGTATGAATTCATCTCCATTCTCCAAATATGGGTTAAATAGTTGTTATAATAAAAAAAAATTCTTAATGCAATATTCTCTTGCAAAAAAATCAACAATTATTTTTACAATCTAAAATATGAGTAGGCAGGAATTAAGGCAAGTATTATTGATAGAATAGGGCTATAAATGTACACTCAAAATGAACTGAAAATTATTTTAATACAGAGATACTTGCAAATAATTTCACAACAGAAATGCATTGAAAATATAGAATAAAGCATGTATTAGTGGCCATACGAATATTACTGATAGAATAAGGTTATTATGTATAATTTTAATTCATTGTGTATTTCAAGACGGATAACTTCAAAGGAGTTAAGGCTCTTATTGACTCTAAGAATAGTTTAAAAAATGAATTGCTAGAGTAAGATAAGAACTTAAAGGAAAAAATTTTTAAAGAGGAAGAAGCCATCATCAAAAATCTTCAAGGAGAGATTTGAGCTTTGGATGGTAAAATTATGGAGATTTATATTAAAGCCAACCTAGATTTAGAAGAAAGTGGTTTTATGACAGAACAAAAGAAAGAATTTGGTTATTGAAGCAGTGTTAGTAATCAACTTGCTGATATTTAGGAATCTGTTTGAGAAACGAGTATTTCTCATGGAAGTGAAGCCAGTTCTTTAACCAACAGCCATTCAATGATCTCAACTCCCAAATTACAGCATGCTTCTTTTAGTGGCATCAATCTGTCTAAATTTGAATTTAAGAATTTTATATCACAGTTTAATAATTGCACTAATTCCATCAATTCTAACAAAGCAAAGGTGGCTCTCTTAAAGTGTTATTTAGCTGGTTATGTTCTACAGCTAATATCACACCTTACCTTAGAGGAAGGCAATTATGAGGTGGTTATAAGTTTGTGAACAAAAGAATTTTTGGATGTGCCTTTTATAAATCATAAGATTTTCAAGCAAATATTAACCAGTTCTCCTATACACAACCCTGATTTTGTGACTATTAAACATTATTTTGCCGAAGTGAAGGCTGATTTATCTGAACTGAAAACCTCATATGATATAGTTTTTTTTGAGGAAGACTCTCCTGGATTCAAACTTGTAAGGCACATCATATTTGATAAGCTACTCCATAATATAAGGTGGAAAATCATTCACAGGTTAGGTGCCAGTTACTCTTCCTTAAAGGATGTATTTGAGAATTATCATGAAGCCATCTGTACATTAACAAAGAATAAGAAGCCCTTCTGTGTATATGAAAAAGATATTAAAAATAATAATTCCAATGAAAAGGAAAATGGTTCGGTGTTACAGAATTTCACCATTAGCTCCAAGGAGGTGTATACTATCTTTGAGTCCTGAACAGCTCAATGCAGATATTTAAAATTATGTATAAGATGCTCCAGTAATAGCTATAAGTCCAAAGACTGCCCTGGACTTCATAATAAAATATTCCTTTCCTGTAAACAATGTTCATCAAAGGACATATAATGTCACTTTGTGATAATCATAAGAAGTGGGTATCTGTTTTTACTCATGTAGGTGACAATTCAAATGAAGAAAAGTGATTTAATGCTTCCTATCATAGAAATCATATTATATTGGAGTACCAAGAATGTCTCTATAAACTGCTTATTGGACACAGGTAGCCAGCTGTCATATTTCTTTAAAGGAATATTAAAAAAGTTAAAATGTCCTGACTGAAGTCTAACTTATTGCAATTACCAAGTAAAAACTTATACAAGTAGTTCCAGTAAAAAATTAAACTAAGTTGTTTTAGGTGTAGATATAAGCTAAGGGAGGCCACTTTCTATTCCTGTTTTGTTGGATGATAAATTTCCTATTTAATTTGAATTTGATGCTTTCAGTCAAGTAATAATGAATTTACCCAGGTTAAATTATAAATTAGCCTTTTCTCATAATAGTAATAGTAATCAAATAAACATTCAAGGAATTCTGGGAGTGAACATTTTCCAACATATGGGAGATACCAAAATTGTTAAATGTATGAATGGTTTGGTAAGGAAAATGCTGAATGGAATTGTCCCCTTTGGGAACAGTCTAAATTTTCTATATAGACATCAAGTTACCTCAGCAGGACCTAAGGCTTCCAATGTTCACCACAACTATAATTTTTAGACATTCTTTTATGTTCTGAACAACAAAAAGAATTTGTATTGGAACCAAAATCCACCTATCCTAAAATATTTCCTGAAGCCTTCAAATTATACAAATTCAAACAGAACTTAGAGAAAATGTTTGCTGTGGATTCATGTGCATCATCCTTCGATGAAGATGAACATATCAGTGATTATGACAAAAACAAAATAAATAAATTCGAAAAAACAATACAGTCCAAAGACAACTTATATTTAGTGGAATTACCCTGGTACAAAGACAGGATCAAATCAGTGCTATCTAATCATCAAGTTACCTTGAAAGCGCTTGCTAAAACTACACATTCTTTAGAAGAAAAAATATTTGGTTACTGCTTACAATGATATTATTTAGCAACAAAAGACTGAAGGGATCATAGTAAGAAGTGAAGTCTCTTCACAAAACTTTTCAAAATATATTTGGATTTCTCATAGACCAGTCTTCAAATCTGATGAACAAATAGCTATAAACTCCAGACCTCTAACATATCAGAGTACATCTGATACTGAACTATTATGATTACCACCCAATGCCTTCTTACATACTAATGTTAAAGGAGAAATTTCTGTGAAAACTGATTCTGGAAGATATCCTGAAATTGAACTTACTTCCAGGACTCAGTTATTTGATGCTCTCACTAAAATGAAGAAATTGTTAACTGACTTCAAAGAATTATGAAATGAAGAATATCTCTTGAGTCCAAGAGAAAGTTGCAAGGATCTACATGATATGGATTTTAATAATAAAATGAAAGTAGATAATGTAGTATTGTTATATTCCATGCTAATAGGAATACATACTTGAAAAACAAGGTGGATAAAATAAGTAAAGGTCTATTGAAAAAACCAGTACAATAAGAATAAAGGTAACAGTTATGCACAAGGTTGTGGTAACTACCACCACCATTACATACACACAGTACATAGAAATCATGCGACAAGCATTCATTGGTTGATCTCCTCAAAATTAGCTCGCTGATTGGTCAATTCCAACCAATCAGATATCCTGCACGCAAGGAATGAAATTTCCTGCTCACTAAGGTTGAGCCGATCACGTGTTACCCAGCCTTATATAAACAAAACATGTGTAAGCTCTCTCTCTTCAATTTTTCATTCATCTTTCTCCTTGCTACCAAGATGTAATCTTCAAAAGCTCCCGTCTTAACCTTGCAGTCAGATGCTAAAGACCATTACCAACATTCACACAAGTACGAACTCTTAACTCTTTAGTCTCTCTTGCGTCTCAATCCTTGCTGCCAAGATGTAATCTTCAAGAGCTCCCATCTTGACCATGTGGTCAGACATTAAAGAACATTACCAATTTATGCAAGTACAACTCTTAACTCTTCTGAACTCTTACCACCTTTATCCAATACACAATTCCTTACATGCTAAAGGAACTTTATTCTTCTAAACTACAGTTTAATAATTACTTCATCTTTATGAGCTCAGGTACAAATATTTCCAAATCTAAGAGACATAACTCATTCAAACCTTCAGCTTATATGCATATACATCAACACTAATAAATTCAATTGTTATGTTTTGAATCATTACATTCTGTCTTGTATTTTATACTATGTGCTATTTTACATCAAATATAAATTGCATTGCATCCACACATTGTCCTTAATCACACCTTTCCTAGTCAAAAGATAAATATATGTAATATCACCACCTACAAGGTCATTGCAAGTCAATCCAGTAGTGAGTGCTACTATTGGAAGGTCGGTAGTTCTCGCATAAGTCTGAGTCATACTTAACAGATCCCAGCTAGTCTCTGTAGTCTGTTGACTTACAGATACTTATAGGTAGTTACTACCTATAGTGTAGTCACTCATGGGGGTGACAGGTTATTCTGTTACATCAAGTATTAATTAAAAATCCTGC
The DNA here is from genome assembly GCA_903632075.3 of Acanthosepion pharaonis. Lineage (NCBI taxonomy): Eukaryota > Metazoa > Mollusca > Cephalopoda > Sepiida > Sepiidae > Acanthosepion > Acanthosepion pharaonis. Next base: position 387,891 of record CAHIKZ030005594.1, on the reverse strand, counting down.
AAAAGACAGACCATTCTGGAAATTTGGCAGGGTGATTGAACCTTTCTGTGGAAATGATGGAAATGTACATTCTTTACACATAACTAGAGAAGATGCATTTTATAAGAATCATAACATGCAACATCTGTTTACCATGGAGCTTTCCTTGACATATTATGAACACGATGGTCCTGGGTAACACTTTAAACTGCATCCATTTCCGTGTCAAGCACTAGATAACTTATAGCCGACATAACTCTTATTAAGGGTCATAATAAAAACTACCAACCAGGGGTTATCAAATGATAAAGAATTATTTTACTACATTTTTTTTTCTACATATATGTAAAAGCACATGTGATACCCCACCCTCATCAGCTGCCAACCAGGAGATATAAGACAGTTTTGGTGGCTAAGGCAGTACTGTCACCTTTGGCATCACCAGCAGCTTTTGCCACTGGACAGGGTATTGTTTTTGGTGTAGACATGTCAGTCTTTGCAATTTTTATGCAACTGCAAGTCAGATTTTCCAACATTGTGTTCAATAAAAAAGTTTTCTTTGTTTGTTAAACAAAATACAATGCATTCGTAGTGAATGTTATCAATGATAAGATATCAAGTATTTTTGTCTGAAACTTTCTGCTATATTAGAGTTATCTCTATTGCATAGGCAGTGGCTGGTGACAATGACAATGGCAGACTGTTCCAAGATATTTTTGAAACAGGATAAAGAAAAGAATAACACAGTAAAAGAGTGTATTATAAAAATAATTATTGAAAAAATATATTTAAAATGTTGTCTTTTTTGACAGAATGGGTTAACTAGTATAAAAAATAATAATAGTAATGACAGCAAATTGTAACCATGATAACTTGGAAATAACAATGAGAAAATAATCCTAAGAAGAATATAAATGATAATAATAAGAAAATGTTATAGAATTATTCCCAATCCAAATATTAATGAAAGAATTATGAGCAGAATGAAAATAAGATCAAATATGAAAGCAGTAAACAAGAAGGAGTGAATGTAGTTGGCTTAATTGATCTGACAAACCAGAGAGGAGATACAAAAATGAAAGGTTCAATGCATGTTTAATGATTTTACAATAGAAATATATTGAAAATCAGAAGAAAGAGATTGTTATGACTTCAAAACTATGCAAAAATAAATTAATAAATAAAACATACATTTTCGCAAATTCCCTCTATAACTACAATTTCATCAAGTCTAAAAATAGATGCAAAAAAAACAAACTTGGTGTCGTCATCATGCAGATGTAGTGGTAATCACACCACATGAGTCTTCTCAACTAACGGGAATAAAAGGAAAAAAATATTAAATTTTGGCTTTCATCTCAAACCTATATAAGAATGAACCAAAAGCCACTTGGGGTGACTCACAGCAAGCAACACAGGAGCACACATGGCATATTCCCTTTATTACACCATGCCAAAGAAAGCTTTTCTCAATTGGGCATTCACACCATGCAGAGAGATCAACCAAGGCAAGATAAAATACTTACCTGAAGACCCAACCATGTTGACTGCAGACAAAGAAACTTCCTGAGTTACTTCTATCCATAAATAGATGCATGCATATATATATATATATATATATATATATATATATATATATATATATATTATAAATTAATTGATTTAAAATGTGTTTTTTTTACTACACAGTTTCTAACCATGTTTCAAAAATGGAAGGAAAAAAAAAATTTAATTTTGTAATTAAATTAATTAAATTTCAGACAATTTTGGAGCAACTTTTCTCCAAAATTCACTTGAGGATGAAATGGAACTAATGTCTTTAATTTAATTACAAAATTAAACTGAGCTTTCAGCTTCCATTTTTTGAAACATGGTTAGAACTGTAGCAAAAATAAACCATATTTTAAATCAATTAATTTATAATATTAATGCTCTGTAAATTTCCATTGAGCACTATTTTGTAAAAATAAAAATATCTATAAGAACACCGGATTATATATCTTACTGTTCTTTCTTTTTATATATATATATATATATATATCCAAGTGTATGATTGGTGTATACGGAATAAATTCCAATCACCAACAATTACTATTCTTAAAAGAGTGCTCAATACAGAGTAGAGCAAATATAATTATTTATTTAAAAATTTACATTCAACATCATCACTTGATAAAACACCAAAGACGTTGAAACAAAATGGTTATTTTGTAGTGAATTTATAACATATTTATGTTATAATTTTTAAATAAATAATTATATATATATATATATATATATATATATAAAAAAGGAGCAAAAACACCTATGTAACTGCACACAACCTTGGTTTCAACTGTCAGGTAGTGGGCCCATCCCCTGAAGGGACCTGATGGTCAAAACCAAGGTTGTGTGCAGTTACATAAGGTGTTTTTGCTCCTTTATTATATTCACTTGCCCTGCATGTCCTTTTTCAAGGTAGCTGCATCAAGCACTTTTTGATATACACACCTTTTGTGGTACGTTATTTTATATATATATATATATATATATATTCACATCTAATTATATTACACACACTCACACATCTGTACAGACACAGACATTTGTTTTCCCAAACTTTACTTTTCTATATTCTTTATGAATTCCCTTAAACACTTCAAAGAACACCTTTTTCAGGTAATTGTTACTATTGTTGTTATTAAATTGTATTAAAATTTGTTTGACAATATTGTTTTATACTTTGTTTTGAGCATACAAAGAACCATTTTCTAATTCTTTCTCTCATTTTTTGCAGGCCAAAACATTACCTTCCCTTTTCCCATGAAAGGAATAGCATTAAATGCCTTCATTCAACTGTCAAACAAGGCCATCAATAATCAGCAGTAGCCCCATGCAACAAGATTATTAGTAATCAGGAATTAAGGTAAACATTATTGATAAAATAGGGCTCATATGTACAACATGTATTTTTTAATTATTTTAATATAGAAATATAAGAAAACTAGAGTACATCTGTCATAAAAAATGATGGCTTATTTTTTATCCACTGCAGTTATGTTGTTGATAATTGGCTTCAGTGAACAGAAGATTATTTACATTATGAAGTGTTTTGTGCATTTCTTGCATTTCTCATGCTGCTGGCATTTCTCATTCCTCCTTCTATTGTGTTGCTCTTCAGTTTCTTGTTGAAGATATTCATCTGTTTGCCTTCTCATAATTTCTTGTGTTATATTTTACCTATTTCATTTTGAATCATTTCAGCTACATGTTCTCTCATAGCATCTCTTCTTGCATTAGCTTCTTCCTCTCTTTCATTTTGTCTTCATTGTGCTGATCTCTCTCTCTCTCTTGCTCGCAGGTCTTCTCTCCTCCTATTAATCTCTTCTTCTGTCTTATTAGTTCACCCTTGGCCTTGTGTCTTCTGCTTTTAGTGTCCTACCTCAATTTAAAAATATTTTATTTGTGATTTAGCTAATTTCATTGGCTAAAAAATATTCCAATACATTTCCTACATAACAGCACTGTGATTGACCAAATCTGTGCAAAAAGTGGATCATAGTTAAAATCCTACCTTACTATTTCTCTGTCTCCTTATTGGTCAATTAATCATAATATTGTGTTTTCACCTACATCTGTGCGGTTGACCTGTTCAAAACCATTTTTCCGCCAAAATCAGAAATGCTCTCTGGAGCCTATCACATGGCCACGTTGGTTATAAATATGTAGTAATTCTTCACTCTTTCTTTTTGCTTCTCTTGCCTACCAACCATGTAGTCCAGCAGAGAAATCACATTTCGTCCTTTATGGGTAAACACTATAACACACACGCACACACATACGTACAAACATTGCACATCTCTGAACGCACCTCATTCTTCAAATACAAGCAACAGAAACATATTCAATTCTCTTCAGTGAACAACAACTTATATGGTAAGTTACTTCAACTTATTTATGATAAATTTTAATCAGAAGTTTAAAAACTAAAAATTACATTTTGGTACAAAACTCAACTTTTTGATATTGCAAGTAAAGATTACAATTTTCTCTCAATCCACAAGTTTCTTTGAACTCATCTTACATCAATTTTCAGCCTACAATACTTTCTTATCGAAGAACATTCTTTCCATTGAAACATACTATTATTTCATGAACTGAAATCTTTTCTGTGAGTTCAAATAAAAAATATATATATCTTAAAGTCTTAACATAATTCAAATAACAGTAAAAATGAATATTGTTTGTTGTTATGGAACAGTTTTTGTGTTGTTTTTCTTGTTTGTTTTTCATTTGCTTACACATTTGTAAAGTAAAAAAATGTATGGATTGATTTAGGCTGTCAATACTGCTACATACTCTTATTGTTTCATAGCATTCCTGTGATGCCTGTAAATATCTTTGTCTATCAGCCGTACAATGTGCCTGCATCTGATCCTGAGATAGACGTAACTGCTGCCATAGTTTTTACTCTCATTCTTACTTCTTCCTTTCTTCAAGGGAAGTTTTTTATGATGATATTTAAATAATATTAGAACTTGTAATTATACCTACAATATTAATGCTAAATTTATTATTAAATAATAATAGTTATAAATAACTTAATAGTTATTCATTTATACATTTAGAGGATAAAAGTGTGTTGAATCTGTTATATTACCTAGTAATCTCCCTTAATAGAACTCTCCAAAAGTAAGAGAAATTAACTCCCTTAGTTGCTAATAATAACTAACCCTCTTCTACTGCTAACCATCATGGAATAAACACATGCATAGCTTCACATGTCATCTTGATTCTGTGCCATAAGGCAACTTGTAAACTAAACATGGTGTCAGAAGTAAAGAATTAAAAAAAAATGGAAAACTGAACATGGATGCTTATGTAACAGGATTTGTTTGTTTTTTTTTTAAAAATGGAAGTTTCTCATTGACTAAAATGAACATACTTAAACAAGTACATAACAACAGCACATACATGTCTAATGCCATTAAGGTAAGCATTTTCAAAATTCTTGTTGAACTTTTTCACACTCACACCTCAACATGGCAACCTCTCAGACACCACCACCAAGTATTGTTTGGAATAACCCCAACCTAGAGAAGGAAATGGACAAATTTGCACAAAAAGTGATGTTACATTTCAATGGGCCACTCTGCGATGCTAGTGATGATAAAAAAATTAACTACTTATTAATTTGGGCAGGGAATGAAGACCAAGAAATTAGTGAGACATTTGTCTTTCAGGGAGATGAAATGAGAAATGTGGAAAGCTATATAAAAAAAATGTAAAGCTTTTGTGAAACCCAGGTTGTACTTTTGAGTCTTCCAACATGAACTAATGAGATATCAACAAGAGGCTAACAAGTTGGTGTGTGCCTTCCGAAAGAGGCTCCAGTAACAAATAAAGTTATGTGAATATGATCATGAATTTAAGGAGACCATGTTGGTGAATCACTTTATATTCAGAATAAAACTGAAATCACCACAAAAAGCCCTACTAAAAGAAGGAAGAGATTTAACAATTGAATCATCTCTAAAAGTAGCAGAAACAGATGAAGCTATGACCAGACAACTGGAAGTTATTCATGTACTAACAGAAACAATGACTATGCACATGATTAAAAATAAAAGTGCAAGCAAAAGCAGATACTGTGGTATGAACCACAAGGCTGGACAATGTCCAGCAAAGGTCAAATGTGCATGAAATGCAAGAAAATTGGCTACTTCACATGTGCATGCTTCTCAAGTGAAAACAGAATAGAAACAAAGATAACTAGTAACACCAAAAGAAAGACAAAAGGTACCAGAATATACTTATGGCAACACAACATAGCAGCATTGATGACGGATACACAGATGACATGTATTTCCACATGGTGGAAAGAAAAGATACAAAAAAGAGCTACCTAATAATGCAAAAGAGGCATATGTAAAGCTGAGTGGGAAACAAAACAAAACAGGAGGTAAATGTCAAAATTGATACTGAAGCCATGAGCAACCTCCTACCACTCAATGTATTCAGAAAATTCAGGGTGTGCAACAAGAAAAGACTCCAGTATGTCTATTTGCATTTGGGAGTACTGCAATAAACCAAGCAAGTGCATATCTCCATGAGTGAGGCACAGAGACACATTCACCAGTGCCACATTCCATGTGGTGAAGACAACTGAACCAATGCTGATAGGGTTACCGATGTCCAGAAAACTAGGCTTGGTGGCATTCAACCTAGTAGTACAAATTGATGACCCAATTATAGCAAAATTCTGGAAAGATCAGAAAAAACTGAACAGGAAAAAGCAGCAGAACTACTGTCCAAATGAAATCTCAAAACATGGGGACAGGTCGTAAAAGAATTCCCTGACATATTTGATGGAATAGGATGCTTACTGGGTAAATATACAATAAATACAGACACTGAAAGTACCACCAGTTGTCCACCCATCACAGATTCCCAGTATCCCTAATGGACAAATTCAATGCTGAGAAGTAGGGCATCATATTGCCTATCACAAAATCCACCTCATGGGTAAACTCATTTGTATATGTCTCCAAGGCGAATGAATCAGTGAGGTTATGCCTAGACCCAAGAGACTTAACAAAGCCATACAAAACCCCACTTTGTAAAATCCACATTTGAGGATGTAGTCTCCAGACTATATGGGGCTAAGTGGTTTACAACTGTTGATGTGAAATCTGGATATTGATGAATCTAGATCAACAGTCAAAGAAACTGATGACTTTCATCATGCCATTGGAACAATTTTTCTTCAACAGATTTCCAGTGGGGGTGAAATGCATCCAGGATGCCTTCCAGAGTTCATGAATTTTGGCAGCATCAAGAATGTTCTATCAATATCAAATGATATCATTGTGCATGGATTTGAAGAAGATGGTAGTGATAATGATTCTGCACTCAATGGACTCCTCGAAAGAGCTAGGGAAAAAACTGAAAATTTAACCCTGATAAATTGAGGATATTGGCACCTGAAATACCTTTCTTCAGGCACATAATATCAAAAAATGATATAAAACCAGGTCCCAAGAAGGTCAAAGCAATCACACACATGAATCCTTCTGAAGATAAGTTTTCTGGGATTAGTAAACTATCACAACAAATTTTCTCCACACCTAGTAAGGCTAACTAAACCACTATGGGACCTGATGTCCAAAAGGCAACAAGTTCACTTGGACTCTTCAACAGGAAGTTTTTGAGAGCATCAAAAAGGAGATTAGCAAAACCACAGTGTTAAGCTACTTCAATTCAAAGACACTGATAACACTCCAGATCTATGAGAACACCCCTTGTCTCCAAACAGCAGCCAGGAGATGAACACACTTGGAACTGCTTGCATCAAAGTAGAGACCAAATAAAAGAATATCATTAGAAGCTGAAACAACAACAGCATGCACCACTGTCTGCAGGTCAACATGTCTACAGACAGAACTAAAATACAAGATACGAGGTGTCATCACAAAAGAGCTGAGGTCATACCTGGTGAAATATAATAATGAGAGTGTCCATCACAAGAACTGACAGTTCCTCAGACCTGCCAGGATATAGTTGACTAAACCTGACCTCACCACTGATGTCAATCCTCACTGACAATACCAAACAGTACATCACACTCACCAAACCTCAAGATGAAAGCAACACAAAACACCCAACTGGCACCACAAACAAAATTGTATGACCACTCCCAGTCAAGCACTGCACTATGCCCTTCAGACATGACAATCAAAACACCCTAGAGACTAAACCTCTGAAACATACAAAAAAAAAAACCTGTCTTTCTTTCAGGTATTGCATTGCAACACAAGCTGAACTAAGGACTATAAACATTACATATGAAGTACTAACCAACTATTCTTGAATAAAGAAAGGGAGATGTTATATTACCTAGTAATCTCCCTTAATAGAACTCTCCGGAAGTAGGAACAATTAGTTGGTTGCTAATAATAACTAACCCTCTTCTACCATTAATCTGTCATGGAATAAACAGGTGCATAGCTTTACTCATTGTTTTGTCTCTGTATCATAAGGTAACATGAAAACTAAACAGAATATAGGATATCAAAATTCACATATTCAGATAAAATATATAGTAACTGATGCATTTTCTGCAGCAGCATTAATAACAATTACGTGATTTATTTGTTTGAAAGTAATTGTTACTTGTAAATAAATGCTTATTATTACTGCTTCTTTTTCTTATTAGTCCCTCAGATGGGATAGGAAATATATAAATAAACACACATTGATAATTATTATATGGTTTGATAAGGAAAAAAGGATACCAAATTGGGTGGCAATTGAAGCAATTATTACTAAGATAGAGCTAATGTATGTATAACCTGAATGTATAAAAGTTCATTTATGTTATACAGATAATAACTGTATTCTAGCAATGATTTTACAATAGAAATATATTGAGAATCAAAAAAAATATTAGTGAACATGAATTAAGGTAAGCATTATTGACAGAATAGGTCTTTTATATATATATATATATATATATAACATGAAAGCACTTATAATTTTACAATAGAAATATATTGAAAATGAGGAAAAAATAGTTTATTAGTGGGCAGGCAAGCATTATTGATAGAATAGAGCTCATATGCATAACATGAATGCATTTTTACTTTTTATTTTACATATGGGTTGGAGATATATGCTGTGGTGTAATGAATATCAGCTTGGAATGAGAAATCAAATAACCGAGTTCAAATCCTAGTCAGATTCATTGCATTCACTTACACCCAAATATCCTTGGGAAAAGTATGAATCCATCTCTTCTCCCAGCTATAGGTTGAATAGCAGGACAGACTTGGTCCTATAGCCTTGGTTGGCAACCAGTCTACAGCAGAAAAAGATGGCAATCTATTGTGAGAAAATCTTCTACCTGGTCAGTCATGAAGCGAAAGAGACATGATTGCCCAAAGATGTATTACATATGTTTCCTCCTTTAAAAGGACTTTATCAGACTAAAATAATGCTCTTATTGATGGAATTTATATATATATGTATATATATATATGAAAATTTCTCCGATTTAATCAGTAGAGAAGACAATATTTATGAATAAAAATGACAATAGGAAAACTGGTAATTGCTGATGCATTTCGTCCAATGTGGACTTTATCAAAGCAAAATAATGTATTTTGCTTTGATAAAGTCCACATTGACTAAACGCAACAAATTACCAGTTTTCCTATTGTCATTTTTATTCATATATATATATATATATATATATATATATATATATATATATATATATATATATATATATATGTAGGGGGGCAAAATATAAATGAAAAACATTGGTTATAATTATGCATTAAGAGGAAATGCTGAAGATGTAGGGATGCAAAATTTAAATTTTAAAATCTCTGATGTCTGATGTGTTCAATGTTCAGCTGATTTCATTCAGTTTCTCAATCATTTGGTTTTGTTTTTATCACTGTTGTTTTTAAACGGACAGATATGAGTGAATATGATATATACAAAAGTTATATCTCACACTAATAATCCTACTTGAATAACAAAATAGAAAGAAAAATGATGCATCCAAAACAAAACTGCAGTCATTTACTCACCATAGAGAAATGCCCCTGCCTCCTATCAGCATGGTTGATGCTCAACTCCATGAGAGCACCTCACTGCACCTTCTTGGTCTCACATTTTCCACTGACCTGAGGTGGAATGACTACATCAAATCAATTTCTGCATCTACTGCAATGAAAGTTGGTTCTCTGTGTCATGCCAGAAGGTTTTTCTTGCTTGAGTCCATTCTTTACATCTACAAATCTACCATTCATCCATGCATGGAATACTGTTGCCATATATGGTCTTGTGACCCCGCAGTTCATCTTGAAGTTCTCGACAAAATCCAAAGATGGATATGCAAAGTGATTGATCCTGACTCGGAGTCTCGTCTCCAGTCACTTTTGTTATAGACAAGCGTATGGTTGCAAGAAAGAAATACGACAACAGCAGAAATAGATTTAAGTGGTTTATTTCAACAGGAATGTGTGGGTTTGGGACAGCTACCTTGTGGTAAGGTTCATAAGCCGGTTTCGGATCTAGGTCGATCTCTCATAGTAGTTCACACATGTTGATGGTGGTTGATGCTCTCCTGCTGCTGATCGCTCGGCCTGACCGTGACAGGTCTGTTTTGCGGCCACCTGTGGACTGCCGTTGAACTTCCGTGTGACCCCTTTTATAGTGTTTTTTTATGGCTTAACAGGCTCGAAAAACGAAGTGAGTATAATTAGGAGGGAAGCATTTTTATTAGACGAAAAATAGAGCACTTTAAATATTATTTTATTTTTCGACCAGAAGAAAGATAATGGTCATTTTGTGACGGGGCTTTGTCCCGTTTACATCCTGTTCTCGCTCTTGAGTATTTGCCTGTAAATCAGCCGAGATATGTCTTATTTTATTTTATAACACGTTCTTACCGATGTAATGTGGCTTCTCTCTGTCTTTTCTATAAATATTTTCATGGCATCTGCTCTGATTATTTTCACTGGTGCCTTGACTGCATGAATCTAAGCATGCTACTAGGTTAGCATCTCGGTCCCACTCTTTTACTGTTGAAACAGTTAAATGTAACCACCTCTTCTACTCCAACAGCTTCTTCTCTCACACTTCCCAACAGTGAAACTCCTTTCCTCTTACTTACTTCCCTGATAACTATAATCTCCAAAAATTTAAATGTAATGTCAGTCAACATCTTCGTTTGCCTTGATCCCCGTTCTTCTTTTTTATCCTGCCCCCCTAACCCAGTCTTTTTCCCTTACTTACACTCTCTGTAGTCTCTTGCATACTAGTGGTACTCCCACCTTGCTTGGGGTGAATTGGGTATATATATATATATATATATATATATATATATATATATATATATATATATATTATATATTATAATTATTTATATTTATATGGCGATCAATATCAGAGATAGAGCTAACATATTTGTTTGGATTGATGCGAGTTTGTGACCCAAGGTAAGTGCAAACAACAGCACAATGTACTACATTGGTGCCACTGAGGTTCCATTCAAAAAGAGGAAAAACAACCACAACCTTTCATTCATCAACAGGAAATACTCGAACAGCACTACACTATCCACATACATATGGCAGCAAAAAAACAGAAATATCACACCAACAATAAGCTGGAAAATATTGAAAAAAGCACCTGCCTACAGCAACATTACAAAAAAATGCCTACTTTGCCTACACGAAAAAGTAGCAATAATATCCCACACCCTGCAAAAGAATTCACTAAACAAAAGATCAGAGATAATCTTCAAATGTAGGCATGAGAATAAGTACCTATTATCCGAATTTATACCAAACGGATAAAAAAAAACAAACAAAAAACACTAACAATCACTCTTTAGTTCAAGCTACCATCACAATAATTACATTTATTGTTATTATCATTGCACCACCATTAGTAATCACTTCTACCACTTTACAATAACTATTAACTACTAATATTATCATTACCACCAACACCCAACACCATTATTACCACATCACATCTACTATTAACATATAAATCCATTATAATTATTAATGTAAATTACTCCCCCCAGCATATTTAATACCACCAAATAAAAACCAATAAGATCAGAGATAATTTCCAAATGTAGGCATGAGAATAAATACCTGTTATCAGGGTTTATACTAAAATAAATAAATGAAATAAAATAAAATAAAATACCAACAATCACTTTTTAGTTCAAGCTAGCACCACAATAATTACATTTATTATTTTTATCATTCTCCCACCACAATTACTAATCACATCTACCAATTTACAATAACTATTAGCTACTTATATTATCATTGGCACCAATCCCTCTACAACATTACTATCACATCACATCTACTATTATCATATAGACCCGCTATAATTATTAATGTAAACTACCCCCCCAGCATATTTAATACCACCATAAAAATAACCAATAAGGATTACAAACTGCAATTTCTACCAGTTACATATATACAGTCATCAAAAACAAGCAAATAACCAGCTTTAAAATAATAACAAATAAACTTTAAAAAATTAAAAATAATAGCAATTTTTACCTATCATAATTTTACACAGTCCCCACCACACGTATATACGTGCATGCAAGGAAATATTATTCAGCGAAAAAATAGAAAAATGCTCGAATTGCTGACATTTATACATTCATGAGACATTCATGAGAAATTTTCGCTACACTTCCAATCTTTAAATTTCAGCATACAAATGCGTATGTATAGAGACAACAGCACCCATATACATACATATGTCAAATCCCATACTGTCCACATATGTTTATGTCTGTATGAGCCCCGGGGGACAAGCAAATGTGTATGTGTGTCTGTGTACCTCATTGGGTGTACGGACATGCATCTATGTTTGCGTTAGCATGAGTGACATCACGATGACGATTCCTCCCACCCCCACCCACTTCCATAACACCAATACACACAATCTACATAAACCCCAAATTTTAAAAAATTAATCATTTTGTCTGACGATCGCAAAAGAGTGAAACCCAGGGTCACAAACTCACATCAATCCAACTAAATATATATATATATATATATATATATATATATTCACTTATCTATCTTTATATATACTTTTTAATCATTTCACCCCAAGCAAAGCAATAAAGCCACTAAGACACACAAGGTTACTGAGTGTTAGAGAATATGAGAAAAAAAAAGCACTATTAAGGAGGGAGATCAATAAGAGAATAGGTAATTAAGAAGACAGAAGATAATGATTGCCATTGCATTGCTTAACTGGAAAGCAAAATGTCAGAAGAGAGTTCCTCAAGGGAAAAGTGCGAGTAAGAAACTGTTAGCATAGAACTTAGTTACACCTAACCATTTCAACTGTAAAATGATGAGACCTAACTGCCAATCCAGTACTGCACTTAAATTCATAAAGTCTAGGTACTGAAGAGAAAAGTTCATCAGGACTATTTGCCATGAAAGTATTTATAGAAAAGGCACAGGGAAGCTATGTAACTGCGAACGGATAAATTAAAATTTTAAAAATAACTATTAGGTTGGTGCAAAAATAATGACATAATAATGTCGTTTTTTGACGTATTTTTAACGTCAAAAAACGACATTATTACGCCATTATTTTTGCACCAACCTAATATAACAGAGCACATTCGTGGTTGTTTTTTAAAAATCACCATCACAACAGAATGCAGATTTTATGGCAGTTACAATAAGTTTGTAATTTACCCACTAAGATGATCTTAGAAAAAAAATCAAAAGTACTTGGGTTAGAAAAAATTACAGCACCTTCCATGATGAATTTCATCTTAACATCAAGAAACTGATTAGAGAACTGGAAGTGATCTATATAAAAATAGACATATGTCTATATTATTCAATTAAACATGTTTGAGTGAAAATATACTGCCTAAATATACATATACAGGGTGTGATGGATAAATTGTCATCTAAATTACACAAAAATGAAAATAATACTGACATCTCATTTTAGTAGATATATTTACCAAAATTATACAAAAATGTCTTGAAATATGAAAGAGTAAATTTATTCAATAAAATTGTCAGTGGCTTTACCCACAACCTCCAGACGACTTTGGAATCTCCTGCAACTTCTCTGGATGGTCTCCTTGTTTAAGTTGGTGAATACTGCTATAATCCTTGCCTTCATTTGATCTTTGGTGTTACAAGGAGTTTTGTTGGTCTCTCCCTAAACTGTGACCCACACATAATAATCAAGGGGGTTGCAATCCGAGGAGTTAGGTGGCCAGATGTAAGGGGTGATGTGTTTGCAGAAATTGTCTGATAGCTATGACTAGCTTCTTCTGCTTGTATGGCATGGTGCAGAGTCCTGTTGCCAGACATAGAGACTTCCAGCAGTCACTCTCTTGACCCAGGTCAGCACTACCGCCTCAAAGCACTTGATGTAGGTCTCTGTGTTGAGTCTGAGGCCCTCACCAACAAATTTGAGAGTTCTTTTCTTATCAGAATGATCAGTGAGTTTTCCGAGCTGCCAGACCTTCGTAATCATCATTAAACACTTTCAACACTATCTATTTCATTCTTTTCATTATCTATGTATCTATGTATCTATCAGTCTATCTATCTCAGTCTTTTCATTATCTATGTATTTATCTATCTATCAATCTATCTATCTCAGTCTTTTCCTTATCTATGTATCTATCTATCAATCTAGCTATCTCAGTCTTTTCATTATCTATCTCAGACTTTTCATTATCTTAGTCTTTTCATTATGTATCTCTCTATTTATCTATCTCAGTCATTTCATTATGTCTCTCTATATATGTGTAATTCTGTTAATATCTATCTAATTCTGTTAATATCTATCTATTTATCTATCTCAGTCTTTTCATTATCAATCTCTCTATCTATCTCAGTTTTTTCATTATCTATCTCCCTATCTCAGTCTTTTCATTATCTATCTATCTATCTATCTCAGTTTTTTCATTATCTATCTCCCTATCTCAGTCTTTTAATTATCTATCTATCTATCTATCTATCTATCTATCTATCTATCTATCTATCTATCTCAGTCTTTTCATTATCAATCTCTCTATCTATCTCAGTTTTTCATTATCTATCTCCCTATCTCAGTCTTTTCATTATCTATCTATCTATCTAATTTTGTGTCTGATAACAAAAACAATATATATATATTATACAATACTAAATATGTCCCATAATGCTCCTGTTGGATTATTGTCTATGAAAGTTTCAATCCCATTGTCTCTTGTGCCTGCAAATAGTGTGTGACTGATGGCTGTCATACGTCTTTGTCTAAGCATGACAAAGACTTGGTCATTAAACAAAATAAAAAAACATAAAGATATACAAATATAAGATTACAAACTGGACAACATCACCTGGCATGTAGGAGATATTAGCAAGGCTCACAAGAAAAGAGAAGCAAGGCTCACAAGAAAAGAGAAATTCTCTTTCAGCTGAAAGTAAGCAACCATCTACTTTATTATAAAAGAAAGGAGAATAATAAGTTTAGTGACATGGGTTTTTCTAGTCAATGGTGACTTTACAGCAAAAATAGAAAGTTCTAACATTATATCAGACAGAGCAGCTTAGATAGTAATCAGGTTAGGCAAAAGAAACACTCTAAAAATAATTCCAGTATATGAACTAATTTTGAAAAGTACAGATAAGGAAATTGAAGGGTTTTACAATGATGTCTCTGTGTGTTACAGATAAAGAGAAACAAATTACACCATTTTGATGGGTGATGTCAATGTAAAAGGAACAAGAAAAGAGTGAGAACTTGGAAATTTTCTAACATATTTCAATGAAATTTTCTTTATTTTTACCATTTAGATATATGGAGGAGACATTTTTTTTTTTTTTTTTTTTTTTTTTTTTTTTTTTAGCGTTTCACCCCAAGCAAGGCAGAAAGCTACTAGGATGCAAGGGGTTACAGAAAATTTGGAGCAAGATCAGATAGGAGTGATAGAAGAAAGGATGAGGAGAAGAGTAGTGGATAGATCAAGGCAACTGGAGATACAGAGGCCACATGTTTAAATTATGAAAATTATCATTACAGCATTACTTGTATGAAAAATGAGAAAAAAATTATATACAGTCTCGAGATGAAAATTAAATTACTTATACAACATATTCATCATATAAAAATAAGTATATAATGTAAATTTTATCAATATTTGTTGGTTTATACCAATTTTATTGACATTGTGTAATAAAATTTGACAGTGTATGTGTGTGGATATATTACATATAAGGATATATATATATATATATATATATATATATATATATATATATATACCATTCAAAAGATATATACACCATATAATATCTGACATTGTCTCTTAGCTATGTTTTCAAGTAGACTTTTTAAAGATTTTATACAAATATATATTATTTTTAGTGTATAGACACAAATATAGCCTGTGATTGATATATATATATATATATATATATATATATATATATATATATATATATATATTGTTATTGTTACATACATATAATCACATTATTTCAATACAAAGTTGTTTTATTTCTTCTACTTTATTGAAATTCAGCTGTTCAATTTTTCCTCTCGGCATTAAAATAGCCATTTTGGTTCACTGCGGTGTATTTAAAGGCAAGCAAACAAATGTCTTCATTAGCCAGTTTCACTTTACATTTTCAAAGACCTGATGCAAGATTGGCTGGAAAGGAAAAAATATCAAAGAAATTCATTTTCTATTTATTTTTCTTTTTTCTTCTTTGTTCATTTGTAGAAATTTGGGGTCAATATGTATCATCAAGCATTGCTGACAACCTTTTGCACTGAAAAAACATCAGCAGAAATTACTTGGAGCCTGAAGGAAGAGTAGAGAATGCCTTTTTCAGAAGTCATTATCTTTAGTATGATTTAGTGAATGAAAATAATTCTGAAATAATATAATTTTAATCAATATTCTCATAAACAAGGTATTTCAATATTTATTTACATCATCATCAGAAAGAAAATTTCACAAATTTAATCAATATTCTCATAGACATTTAATAATTTTATTAATAATTATTATTTATAATTATATTTTATTAATAATTTCAAGATAATATGTCAATATTCTCTTAGATTTAATCATGAATTATGATACATTTTAATTATAATGAATATATTATAATTGTATAATCATTTCTAATTAATATATTATAATTAATATAATTAATATAATATATTATAATTAATATAATTTCCAAAGAAAGGAATGGATTTTTAATCTGAGAGTTTTTTCTGAGGGTACTTGTATTTGAGTAGACACTTTGTTTTAAGTGTATAAGTATTAAACAATACTTATTTTCATCTACCAGCCTGAATTCTTATTAGACCCCATTTTGTTGATACCACATTCAACTAGAATCCAACAGAGAAATTCTGCTCAATCAACTTCTACCATCCACTCCCTCTTAGTTACCACTATATCACATTCAACCAGAATCCAGCAGTAACATTCCACATTCTATATTTCTGAGGTATTTACATTGTCCTCAGCAATGTTTCAGGTGGTTGGAATTTCGAACTGAACCCTCTAGTTCCATGTGCCATGTCAGTTATCAGTTATCTCCTGCTAATTTTCCCTCTCCACTGCCTTAACCGGGTATTGAACTCTTTTGGGTCTGTCACTGGATCTAACCAACGCCTTTATCCACTGTGCCATGTGTCCTTGAGGACATCTGGGTATGAATTTCTGGGTATTATAAACCTAATGTTTTCAGCAACCATTTGGCACGTGGAACTAGAACAGTCTACCCCAGTGATCGAAATAAAGGGTTCAGTTTGAAATTCCAACCACCTGAAGAAGGCTGGAGCGTACAACGGACGAAACGTTGTGACAAATATGGCGACAAAGATGAGGACAATAGTCCGACTAATGTAAATACTGAACATTCCACTTGTTCAACCTTCACAATCCATTCCACACTTCCCTGCTTTTCTCATCGTCACTGCTGTAACCTTGGCAATTAACATGCTTACCATGAATCAGCCCACCACCATGACGTCAATTGATCAACCTACCATCCCATCTTATCAGTTCAGTGTCATCATCTCGGTGTCACACAACCGCCAGCCCATCAAACACTTCACAGTGTCAATTTCAACCATGAAGAAGGGCATATATCAAACCCCAGCAATGCTGAATCTGCTATCCCCTGACCCCCATGATGTCCAACCTAAGAAATCAATCAATACCCTTATACCTAATCACTTTCTTTACCAACAACTGAAGAATGACACATGAACAATTTTTTCCAAATTTCAAACAACTATGTATATATTCCAAACTTTGATGGATACATACTGTTGAAATTTTAATCCTTGTTTGTTCCTTTCCTTTGCAACCAAACACTCATTATAATATCTGTAGTGGCTACTCTTACTGGCCACATAGGAAAATTTTGCTCCTCAATCCTAGCAATTGCAGATCCATATACTATGAGGCAGCAATTCTCACTAAAGAATTTTGGAAGAGGAAAGTCTATTTTTTTTATTCTGAAATCTCACCTTGCTAATTGCTGATTTGTCAATTCATAGGTCAATGAAAAGGAACTGCAACATCCTTCATTTTCCTTTTTTTGTGGTACTTGTCACTGTCAACTGACTCTATTAAATATATCACATTTCAGAAATATGCAATATTTCTAACAACCAGTGTGGCTAATTTTTTAAATTTTTTTTTCCTTCTTAATCCTTAACTTATTCTCGTCCATTTCACACACACACACACACAATGTCACACTTATCCTGGGTACTAAAGAAAATAATCTCCAAAATTTGTAAATTTCAGTTTAATTTAGGAAATCATTTAGGGAGGAAGATCAACTTAAGTCATAGAGAAAAGGAGATTTAAGGTGTTGGTGTGGAAATGATACATGTTATATACTGCCTTGTATCTTGTAGCATTATCACTTTGCTTGGGGTGAAATGATTAAAAAAAATACATCAAGGCCAAGCAACCAATTTTTGTGATTATTAAAATGGTTGGACCATTTCCAGACAGATCACATATCATCATCATCTCCCATCAACACATGTGCTCATAAAGATGCTGTACAGTTCAGCAGATGACCAGTTCCCTCCACATATTCAGATTGAATGCCAGAGATTTATTCATTCATATGTAGCATGTTTTGGACAAAAAGACCTGGTGGAGCCCATATTACTCTACAGGTGATATCAGATAGCTTCAAGGCTCGTCTTGGTCACAGATGCATAGTCGTTGATTTCACTGGGGGAACCCCCCGTTCTGGCTACTGACTTCAGTCTAGGAAGCCCTGTACCCAGCAATACTATGACATCACTGCACTGGTTGCATCCATAGCTATGAAGCACAGTCTACCTCATTGTGCTAGATGGTTATAAGAAGGTTCAGTCACCCTTTGTTTTTTTTAATCTTGCTTAGTGTCTAGCTACCCTCCTCAGCAGAAAAGCCTGGTGGAGGAACTGATTTAGTTGCTAATGAACCAATCATGATTCAAGGTAGTACTAGGTTACATGGTACCAGTGTCACTGTTAGAGTGACCTGATATTAATTGTAAGCATATATATATCAGCTTGAAATTATATGTTCAAATCTTAAAATGGTGACCAGTTTGGTGAAAGAACGGATATCATTTTCAACTATTATTAATTTTTTATTACTATTTCTTTGACTTTAATTTTGTTACTTTTCATTACAAATACTCAAATGTAGCTTCCTTGTGATTTTTCTATAAATAATTTCATGGTAATTGTTCTGATGAAATTTCCACTCTGGCATGACTGAGGCTTAGTTAGGAGAATTGGTGTAGGGCTGTTAGGTGTCCAAGTTTCCACTAGATAGTTTATTCAGATCATAGGCTTGCCCAGGTCTGTATAAACATAGATAAGCCTAAGGTTAGGATGGCTGGCTATTGGAAATTAAACTCATCATTGCTTGCTGAGCAAGATTTCTGGGACCAGCTGCTACAAATGCTACAGCAAGAATTGATGGGAGGTGGGCTGTGGTTGGGAATATGTGGTGGGATAAGTTAAAATCTAAAATTAGAATGTTTACTACTGAATATAGTCATTGGCTCAATTTAGATAGATTAGAAGTGCAAACGGCATGTGATACAAAAGTTGATTGGGTGATTAAATCCTTTGTTAATGGGGATGTAGCTTTAGCTAGACAGATTTGTTTATCAAGAAGAATCATGCTCTGGTAGTTAGGGCTAGGTTAAAAAGAATGTCCTCAGAGGCAATGAATATGGCCACTGAATTGCATGTAGAGGAAGTCTGGAATGCATCTCAGCAACATATCACATGCATCACATTGCCAGATAATCAGACCCTGACTACAAACACGGGCATATGTGATGCTTTTCGTGAATATTTTCAGGATATCTTCACCAGGGAGCCTATTTAACTGAATTTCCCTGTCTTGAGGCAGCTGAAGTGTCTGGGTGCAAGGGTCCCATTACAGAGTCAGAAATCTGGGAAACACTGGAGCAGGTTGGCTAGGACACATCTCTGGGATTAGACGGTCTACCCTATGAACTGTACTTGAAGCAGTCACCTGTTTTGTTTCTTTGCTGGCACTGATTTTTAACAACTGGTTGAAGCAGGGGGCTATGCCTCAATGCTTCACCAGGGGTGTGATTAGGTTGCTATGCAAGGACAAGAACGGTGGGGATGGGATAGGTAACTTTCAGCCTTTAAATACAGAGTTAAAGATTTTGGCCAAGGTCTTAGAAAACTGTTTTGCAGGCTGTCATCTCTAGTCTGATTGGCTCTGAACAGACTTGTGCTGTGAAGGGTAGGACTATTCAGGAAAACCTTCATATGGTATGCTTGATCATCAAGCAAGTCAACAGTGAAGCCACACTGATCAGTTTAGATCAGTCCAAGGTATTCGATAGGGTTGACCATTGATTTCTGGAGGCTGTCCTTTCAGCGGCTGGTTTCAGGCCATACTTTTGCACCTGGATCCAACTTCTGTATGTGTCTCCTGGTGTGCTCGTGGAAGTGAATGGGGGTACAATTAAAGCTTTTTATATTGTCTCACTCCATTCGTCCAGGTTGTTCGCTTTTGTCTCTGCTTTACGTCCTTGCATTGGAACCCTTCCTTTGCAAATTAAAGACTTGGTCTTATCCAGAATTTCCCTACCTGGTGCTACCACCTCGGCCAGATCAACTTCAATAAGTCTGTTGGCTTGTGGTTGGTGTATGAAAGGCTGTTTCTCTTCCTTCACCATTCCTCTGGATGGATGGGCCAGTCATGATACTTGGTGTCTGGTTTGGTCGGTCCTGATATTCAGTTGGAAATGAATTAGTCGGAGGTACAAGAGAAGGCCGAGGTTGCAGTTCATCTGTGGTCTTAGAGGAATCTTTCCTTAAAGTGAAGGACAGGAGTATGGGCCTCACACATCTACCTGATTCTCCTATACTGACTCTCTGTGCTTCCACTACTGTCTAACACACTAATGTCATTAGTAAGACTTGTTCTCTTTCTTGTGGTGAGGCAAGGCTGCTAAAATACTTCAGATTTGTTACCTCCACCCTTCTGGAGGCAGTCTGAGTATGCTTAGCACTGAGATTTGTCAACATATGCTTCGCATTGCGTTCATAGATCAAATGTATCATGATTTAGATGAGGAGGGCCCCTTCTGGAAGGAAGACGCTCATAAGAACTTCCTATCCCTGAGAAGTGTGCACTCATGTGCAGAGGAGGCTCACTGTTTACACCAAGGTGAGTGCTCCTTCTATCATGAATGTTATATTACTCTGAAACACCTCTCACAGGTGTTGAATGGCCTCTCCAACATCCAGGTGTTGTCTCAAAGGGCATTATATTGTGTTATTTAGGGTGTCTGTACAAGGTGATCAGATTGATGAGCTCGGTCTTACAAAGCAGGAAGCTCGCTTAATATGGCTGTGGGCACTTGGGTTGAAATGCCTCAATAACAATGAGGCATCACTCACCTAGCTGGTGATTCACAGGGCCCTCTGGGTCAGCAAAAGATTTTGTTCCGTGGGCTTGGAGAAATCTCCAAACTGTGTTCACTGTGATGGGGTCATACTTTCTTTCATTGCAGGCTTGTAGTCCCATTGTACAAGTTTATTGAAGGCATCATTGTTCACATGCTGTGTGGAATGTTTTTTGTCCTCAAGGCCAGCTCTCTCTGTAGCAATGTGGTACTGCCATTGACGAAGGCTGAACACTATGTGTTCTTTTGCTTACTAGGTGTTATAAGAGTTACAATTTGGACTTGACAGGAGGAATTCTATGGGGGTGAGAAGTTCACTTCTTCCCAACTGATCTTGTACTTTAACCATCAGCTTAAGTTCAAGATTAGCACAGAATGGTGGTGGCTCTCTCCATCAGAATTTGGCAAAAGGTGGGTGAGTCTTGCACGTTTGTGCCAAGTAAAAGGAGCTGACTTTGAGTGGCACTTTGATACTGGTTAGGCATCAGGATATTTTTCTCTCTGCTTTGGACATTGGCTAACCCTGACCAGATTTAGGCTAGTTTAGGGTTCCTTTTTGTCCATAGTTTCTTCTTCCATGTTAACTTAGCTTAGGGATGTATGCTCATTGGCCCCTTTTATTTCAGTCCCTATTTTCTTTAGTTTAATTCCCCTTCCCTCCCCCATTTAGGTGAACAGAGATTTCAGTTCTCTGGTGGATTCGGGGGCATCTTTCATTTTGGGTGTGATTTTTGTATTTGTTGTTGTTGTTTGAGTGAGTGCTTGGAATGAATGAACGTTTTATATCATTAGAGTCCTGCATTGATTTCATCCAGTTAACTAATGTCTCTGCCACATTTAAGTATTATGGTGGGGTTTATTACTAATATTATTTTGTTTGGTTTCTTGTATATAGTTGTTTCACATTTGTAAATATTCATTAGGGTTTAGATTTTTTAAAATTGTTATTTTATTCCCCTCCCCCCACACACAATGAATTGTATGTATGGGGGTTAGTTAGGACTTTCATATAGACATTGAGGTATTATGGTGGATGTAGAAATTAAGGTAATAAGAATGCATTTTGGTGTAAGGAATATTGTGGTATGTTTGGGTCAGTGTTTGTGGCTAGCTAAGTTTAATGTTAAGACAGGAAAAGACTGTCCATTTCCACATTCCCCATTTTGGCCTGGTTCCACATTTTGTAATTTTTACAAATTGTTATGATGTTGATTTGGGGTTAATAAGACAAACGCCAAATAACACGTAACAATAAAAAGGGGTTTATTCGGTTGGTAAGTAGGTACAGAAATCGCCTGAGTAGTCCATAACTAGCTCAGCCAAGAACTTCTCCGACTCTGTCTGTCTTTTGACATGCCACTATTTAACGTCTTTGTTTGTAGACAAGTTCATCTTCAAGAGGGGTGGTAGGTTTCCTACACAACACAAATAAATAATACTTTCCAATATGTCACTTTGGTAGTAGGATCATTTGTTTTTACATACAAGTTTCACCACATGCTAGACATGTTTTTTGATGAGTCACAGAGAATTCATATTTTTATTTTTTTGTCCACAAAGAACTGTTAAGTTTATGTTTAATTTTTCTTAAGTTTTTGTTTTTTTACTGACTAATTTTGCGAAAGTTTTTTGAATTTTCTTTTTCAGTTTTATTTCCTTTATTTTTTACCCTCCCCTCGACTGTAAGTTGAGTTTGTTTCTTGTGTAATTTTTTAATTTCATTAGTCGATTGATTCATCTTTCTTTTTCATTGCAAATTATTTGAATTTTATTTTTTTCTTTATTTTTTAAACACCCACTGTAAACTAAATTTCTTATTTTTTTGTAGTATAATTTTTGTCATTTGTACTTAATCTTTTTGTTTAATCTTTTTCATATTACTTCATCTATCTTGTTCATCACTTTTTATTTTTCTAACTGGGTTGTTTCTTTAACGCCCACCCAGTTTTTGTTTGCATTTAATTTTTGTTTAATTTTTTGGTTTAATCTTTTATATTTTACTTCTTCCATTTTGTTTGTTTGCATACCTTTATTTGACCACAAAATTCTCTTCTTTTAGTATGACTTTCCTTTCAATTTAATTAGTCTTTTTGTTTTGTTAGCTATGCAAATTTGTTAACTCCCATTCACCAAACTTTTTAAAAAATTTTCCTTCCCATTTTTTTTATTGTTTAATCTGTTTGTTTTTATTTTCTTTTGTATTACGGTGACTGTTTTGTTTAATTAGCAATGCTTTTTTGTTTTTACATGTGTCTCCTTTTTAAGTATTTTGTCATAATTTGTTTTATTTTGCTTTTCTAATTTAAAAAATGTAAAACCTTTTTACATTGTTTTTTATTTTTTAGTTGAGTCATTTGAGTAAATTTATTCTTTTTAGTTTTCATATCAAACTTTTTTTTTCTCTGTATCTTTTGTTCTCTTTTTACATTGTTAAATTTGTTATTTTTTCCTTCTCTTTGTAGAAAGGACTTTGTTTATTTAATTTGTGTATATTTTAAGTTAACTTTTAAGTTTTCATATTAAACCATTTTGGTAAACTAGTTTGTGTCAGTCCTTTTATTTGTTTTGTTAAATTTGTTTTTCATTTTGTGTATCTGTTTAAAGATTATTATTTTTTGTTTATTTCTGTTGATTAATTTTTCTTTAAAAAAAGAAAATTCCCTGTTTTCATTAAAAAAAACAAAGTAATTTTAAAAAAGTAACTAGAATAGCTGACAAACTTAAATCAATTAAAAAAAACCTGTTTGGGTTGAAAAAGAAAGACCCCCCCACTCACCCTGATAAAAAGACTAAACCTTAGGCAACAGTTGCTACTGAGAATGTAGCTATTACAAAAAATAATGAAGACCAGTTAGATACAAGAAAAAGTATGGAGGCCAAAAATGGCCAAACTGAAGACAAAGAAAAAGGGTTGTCAACTGAGATGAGTAACATCAACAACAACAACAACAAAAACGATGGTAATGTAGCAGCTGGGTTATTGCCTTCATGCTGGAAGCCCCCACCAAAGTGCATCATCAGCATAATGGTATTCCTTAAGCGAGCCAAAAGCTACAAACATCTTATTAAAGAAGATGGGCTCTTGGTAGATCCCAAGGTGTTAAAGAAGGTTAAAAAAAGAATTGTGTCAGTCTTTGTGGTTGAAGCATTTGCGCAAAATTTGTCACTCCACAAAAGACGTCCCTCGGGTCAATCCCCAAAGAGTCATAAGAGGCAAGAGTTACTTCATATGGGATGTACTGTTGCTCTTTCCTGTCAACTGTGTGGAAGCATTGAGTCAGGATCTGATAATGAAAGAAATCATATTAAGAACCGAATTTAAGAGCAGGTCAAGGGCCACAGGGTCAGTATTCGAAGTCCCTCCTCGGTCTTAGGGGAACACTTGGATGCTTATCTGGTTCAATTTGGACAGATACTCAGTGCTACCTCTAACAACCTGAACAGGGGATGGAGCTTTGAGATTATGTTAAATCAAAACCTTCATCTCCATCCCCAGCTGTCTGGATGTAGAGGGCCAGAAAATGCTAGTCATTGTGACTGGAAGTATGGAGAGACTGGTCATCTTTCCTCTTCTTGGCCATATTAGAAGGCCTCTGGAGTTCTGACCTCCGCCAGCCCAAATCTCCCTTTGGCTGATTCTGTTATTTCTGTCACACCTGTAATGGGCATTCCATTGACCAGGACTGGTGTGGTAAAACCCCCAGTTGGGTTCATTTTGCAGCCCTCATTCACTGAAAACCCTTTGCCTGCCACTTGTGTGGTTGCAGAGAAGGAAAAGTGGGAATGGTAGGTTATTAGTAAGACCAAAGGAAGCTCCAGATAGCGGGACCTCTGTCTCCAGAAGCTGCCACAGGTAAAGGCACAAACATCCCCACTCCCTCTACCAGTTCCAAGGGTGATGCTCTGGCCAGCTTCACAAAAAAATCAGAGAGCAGTGAATGATATACAAATCTAGCTTCAAAAAATTCGAGAAGCTTGAAAAACTTAGAGAATACCTGAAGGAGAAAAGAAAAAGCAAACATCATCTACTCATACAGCTGACCCTTCCTCCTCGCCACCAACTTCCTCATTGGCCATAAAACAGACTATGGCTCCTCCTCCAGTTACAAAATCATTATATCCTACCCCTTCCAAAATGACCACCCCCAAAAAGGTACCTATTCCCCAAAAATCCACACCAACTATAAGTCCCAATACATTCCCTGCACAGACTCCCATCAATTCACCAAAGAAAAATACTGAACATCAAAAATAGCAGTGAAGCCCCTTCACCAGATTCAACAGAACTCTCGTCAGAAAGAAAAATCGAATTTAAATCCCTTTTAAACACTGGGGATCCAAAGAAAAGGTTGATAAAGCTTTAATGCAATCTCAAGAAATAAAAGACCTTAAATTCCTCCTAAACATCAAAAGATGAGTAATATGGATACAGAAAATCCCCAAAACTTTTCCAAAGCAAAGAGGATTCTAACGGTGGTGAGACCAGGTCAGGCCAGGCCAGGGTACCCACAAAATATGGTCGATAATAGAATAAGCGAATTCCACCATTGACATTTATATACCTCTGGATTTCTTTGATGAAGAAAATGTTAAATGTCTAAATCAATATTGTTCTGGGAGGCACCCCTTTTAATTCACCCCTCCCTGTATAGAGCTTTAAAACACACTTTTCCCTGAGATGGCCTGTCTCCTGATGGTACCCTCAAGAGTGAGATGGGCCAAGGCTCAATGGGATAGGCCATTGGTGTTCTTAACCTAGCCATGTTCAATTCAGGTGATCAACTCTAGTCGGACTGATCATGGCACTCTGGATAGCTAGTATAAATGCTTGGGGCCTGAGGTCAGAGTCTTGCAGAGTGAGGCTCACTTGTGATCTTCAGTGTCTTGAAAATCTACTGGATTCTCCTTTACCAACTCTCCATGTTTCCACTCCTTATACCACACTAATGGGTTAAATGGGTTTAGTTAGAGTCTTGTTCTCCTTTTTGTGGGGAGGCAAGGCTCCCAAGATAGTTTGGGAGATCCGTTACCTCCACTCTTCTGAAGGCAATCTGAGTATGCCTTGCATTGAGATTCATTAATATAAGCTGTGATCCTAGATTGAATGTGTTTACTTGTGTGAGGAGGACCCTACCCCCATTTACCATGATATGAGTGCTCTTTCTATTGTGAATGTTGGATTGCTTTCAAGCACCTCTTACAGGCGTTGTTCCATAAGGCATAATATCACGTTAGTTAGGAAGTCGGTTCAAAATGATCTGATTGACGAGCTCGGTTTTACAAAGCAGGAGGCTTGCTACATATGGAATTGGGCACCCAGGTTGCCTTACTAATGATGAGGCATCACTCACTCGGCTGGTGATATGAAATGCCCTCTGGGTCAGTAAAAGACTTTGTTTGGCGGGCTTCGAAAAATCTCCAAACTGCATTTGCTGCAGTGAGTCGGTTGAGACCTTGGGTCACACCTTTTTCCATTGCAGGCTCGTATTCCCGCTGTGCAAGTTTATTGAAGTCATCATGGTTCACATGCTATGTGAAAAGTTCTTGGTCCTTGAGGCCAGTTCTGTTTGTTGTAATGTGGTACTGCTGGTGAAACCTTATTATTTTCGAGCTTATTGTCTTATAAATACTAACAGATTTTGATTTTAGGGTCTGCAGGCTGTTCTGACATGAGAAATATGCGAATGTCTTCATGCTGTTGCTACATAGCGTTTTCTTTCCCCCAATAGTGTATACTGAAAGAAACATATCTCAGAAACTTCAAACGAATCATTGAAGATGATTCGTTTGAAGTTTCAGCAGGCATGGTCAGTCGGTGACTTCAAGCAAATCATCCCCAACAACAACAACAACAAAGACGGTCAGTGAATTTTCGCTAACGATAAAAGTCCTTTCTCAACTACAGTTATTTCCTGTGAACCAACTACCCAAAGACTTTTGAACTCAACTAAAGTCTATTTTTACTCCTTTTCAACTCTTTTTTTTTTTTTGTTGAATTCATGTAAATAAATGTTTGCAAATACAAATGATTCATTTTTAACAGGCATATAACATGTTTTCAGTTTTCTTTATTTTTATTTTATTATTATTTGAAGTTTGGACGTTCGGATTTTTAATATAAAAAAAACATGGACGAATGAATTTCCTACATGTGCCTAAAAACTAAAAAGGGTTTAACCAACGCCTGCTACAATGGCAACAGACTTACTTTTCAATATTTTAATAATCATATTCTGACTCAGTTTCAAAGTTTAAATATATTCTGCATTAAAAAATGAAATATTTCTGAATGTAAGAAAGTATATTATTTTTAAGCAAATACTGAGAATTCTCTACTTTTTTATCTCAAATTTTTATTAGTAAATTTTGGCATTCAATCAGTATGTTGCGCCTAAAGAGAAAAATGAAAACGTAGAGTCAGTGGTCAGAAGTTAGTGCAAGCGTTATTAACAGACAGAAAAAAAACATAATTAGACTTTTTAACTAACACATCTGTAAGATAAGTTTTAAAAAATGAATTCTTATTTTATTTATTTTACTTGGTTCGGGAACAGTATTTGTTGTACTAACTACGTCAAGAAAAGGAGACTACTGTGTGGAATAATCGTCTATCAATGTTTTCTTCTCTGTCCAACAGACAGTATAAACGTGTGAAATGTACAAAGAAGAAAATCTCCAATTCCCAGAATGAGTTTTGCGTATTTGAAGGGGCCATGAGAAAGGGTAAAAAACCAAGCACAACTTCAAGAGAAACAGTCTTGACAAGCATCGCACGAGGACACTAAAACGGCATTGGCAAGGTTTATATATTCAACTCTTTCGACCAATCAAAATGCAGAATTTGCGAGCATGTGACATGGCCGCATTACAACACCCGTATTAGCCTGCAGAGCAACGACTCAAGATCCCTTTTAAAAAATAGTACCTATATTTCTTGCTGTATTTATTAATTTTAACATGTTTTTTTTATATTAGGTTTAAATGGTTTGTAAAATCTGAGTAATTGCGCTTTTTTCTTAAAGGTATAAGTGCAAGCGATGATGAGATATAATAAAATAAAACTTGTGGGTTTCTGGTGATTGGAGTAAGTGTGTGCGCGCGTGTTTGTTATGATGAAGAAGAAAGCGATGCTGTTGATGATGGCAATGGTGCGTGCTTTTTATCATCATCATTATCGTACGACTACTATTGCCTGCTGCTGACATTTCCCTTTCTCTCTCTCTCTCTCTCGTCCTTTGAAAGCTTTTTAAAGCACTCGCACTCACTCACGGTTTAAATAGTAGGCTAGAGCGAGCGAGTCTGCCGTCAACTCTTCTCTTTTTGAGAGAGAGAGTGAAAACACCTGATTGGAAAGTTAAATTCATTCCTAAGTGAGAAAAAGGAATACTTAAGAGTGGAAAAAAAGTGATTTAAAAATATTTTCTTATTCATTACCGGAAAAAAAGTGTGCAAATAATCTGACTGTAAGTTATAAAGCAGTCAGTTTGGTTTAATTTGTTGATTTTTTTTTCTTTCTGTATGCTTTTTGACCATCACTAACGGACGGATGTTCCTCTGGATTTACTAAATCATATATGTAGATGCATCGAACCCTATTCTTTTTTTTACCACAAAGATCGGCAGTTAGTAATGGCAAAAAATCACAGCTGGTTTACAAACGGCTGTGGTGACAGCAGAGCTGGTTGTCTACTGGTCCTTATTGGATTTCTGACTTACGGAGGTAAGTTAAAAAAAATATATTAAAATTAGAGATAAAAAAGAGACTTACGATCGGGATGTATATTTGTAGACAAGAAGAATGAATTTTCTTCGTCTCTAAGAAGTCTGTTAACATTCCTTGTCTTTGTTTTACCATTTCCCCCCGGATGTACATGGGAATAAAAAAAAAAAAAGTATTCCAATCTGGGACCATATCGTAAATACCAAAAAAAAGTGTATCCCTAAAAAGCAGGCCACGATTGTTCTTTCAAAAAGATTAATTTTATTTTTTAATAATAATGGTAATAAGAACTAACCACTTCAAAATGTTTTACTGATGTGTGATGTGTTGGTCGGAAACAACACGATGTCTCCCTTTTCTCTTAGTCTTCAACAACTGCTCTTCTTGATTTTTCCGTTCTTTATGCTATAATTTCACGAGTGAAAATGTGTCGATAAAGATTGCACCTTCATTTATTATTTTCACTTCTAACTTTCATACCAACAGAAATAATAATAATAATGGTAATAATAATAATAATAATAATGGTAATAATAATAATGATAATAATAATGGTAATAATAATAATAATAATAATAATAATAATGGTAATAATAATAATGATAATAATAATAATAATGGTAATAATAATAATGATAATAATAATAATAATAATAATAATGATAATAATAATAATAATGGTAATAATAATAATTAATAATAATAATGATAATGATAATAATAATAATGGTAATAATAATCGCACTCACTCACGGTGCGATAATGGTAAAAAAAACCATGACGCTTCACAGAAAAAGGTTTCATAAATAAAAATTTCATTTCCTAGGCTAAAAAGAATAGAATGGATTGGAGCGATTTGTGTGCTTGAAAAAAAAAATAACTTGTTCGTTTTATTATTATTTCAATAAAGAACTAGAGAGAGAAAAATAAAAATAAAATAATTCATTAAAACATATTTGGCAGCATTTTTATTTATTAACAAATTTCTGATCGGAAATAGTTTATGAAAAATAAAAAAAAATCACTCCTTGATTAAAAAAAAAAAAAAAAAAAAAAAAAAGTCTTCCATAAAAACAAAGTTAATTAATTTAAACCTTAAAAAACCTATGAAATATAGTGTGCGTAAAGTTTCACTGTAAGGGTAAAGCTCGGTATAAAGCTGGTTAGATTAGGGTTAGGTAAGGGTTAGTACAGGTACTCTCTGCGAGTGTATGTACATTGACACAGGATGCTAACTAAATTTTTAATTTCTTACCGAAACTTAAGTTAAGACCTACATGCATTTTCGTGTAAAAGCCGCGTCATTTTTTAATATTATTCGTAATTTCTTTTTCCTCTTAGAACAGAAAATATTTTTATAAATTAATAATTTTTAATAACATGGATAATTCCCGAATTTGTCAGGTGACTTTTTTTTTACTTATTTTAATCACTATCAGTAACGTTCACAAGAATGCTTTTAAAAAAAGACCTTAAAAGCTATATACATACCATTGTATGTATTTTACACTTTGTTACATACAACAGGTACATGCGTGTGTACAGTCTGTACACTGTACACATTTTTATCAACTCACATGACACACTACACTTTTTCTAGCAATGACGATGGCACAAATCCTGTCATACTGTGAACATGAGATAATTTTATCATTTCTATTCAAAGTCTGGTAGAATACTTCTCCTTTTCCAACATTTGCAACAAGCCAACACATGAAAGGTTTCTAGTTTACCTAGCCCTCCAAAATACAGTCTTTTTCATAAAATTTCAAAACCAAAATGTTTTTCACTTAAAATTTCAACATTTTAAAATCCTGTCAGAATTTTTAAAAATATGAAGAAATTTTCTACGAGTAGTATAAGGAAAATAATTCAATTAGCCGCATTATTATTTTTTTCGTGTTAAAAATGTATTTCGTGTTATTCATATAATGAAAATTGAAAATTAATGAAATAATCTTATGTCTGATTATT
This sequence comes from Acanthosepion pharaonis, assembly GCA_903632075.3. NCBI lineage: Eukaryota > Metazoa > Mollusca > Cephalopoda > Sepiida > Sepiidae > Acanthosepion > Acanthosepion pharaonis. The sequence continues at coordinate 356,712 of CAHIKZ030005594.1, read as the reverse complement.
TATTGCTAGAAGAAGGAAAAAAGTACGTTTCGCACAGGTTGACATGAAAAATAAGCGTATACAGTTTTTGTCTTCAAACTCCATCTGTCGAAAATTTACAAATCCTGACTGAATTTGAACACAATACTAAATAATGTTATGTTCAAGATTCAATGGTATTCATACTGCGCTCATAATCATCATGATCATAAACATGATGATCACGTCATTTGAGACGTTTTTTAGTTTTTTTGTTTTTTTTTTTAATAATTCTCCGGGAACTTTTTCATTGCACTTACTTAAATCTTTGTAATATAGTCGTATTATTAGTTTCAGGTTGCATAAGATTTCATTTTTAATTTTTCTTTTCAAATGTTTTATTGGGGGGTGAGAAGAGACACTCTTTTTTTTAGTCTTCTTTTTTAGAAGACAGAGGCAGAAAAAAGAATAATGAAACAAATAAATAAATGAGTAAATAACGATAAATTAAAAAAAAAATAGGGGAAGTGTTGGAGCCACCCAGACAACAGCATTGTTAAAAATAGCTTGATTAATAAATAAATAAATAATAATAATACTGAGGAAAAATGTGCTGGAGTTTTGAGGAGACTTGCTGTCACTTTAATGTTGAAGATTAAATTTGAATAAATATCTTTTTTTATTTAATTTTGACGTGATTTTATTTTCTCAAATAAGGTTTTTTTTTCAATTAGAATTCTTATGTTTTTTTGATATTTGGTACGAGATGCTTTTCTACAGCACACAACATAATGCAGATTGTGTAGTGTTGTTAGTTACACTTACAGTGTACTGTAGTATTATTATTATTATTGTTGATGTGGTTTTTACCATTGAACACAGAAATTGGAAAGAGAATTGTGGACGATGGGACGTCTTATAGAATGGAAGGAATAAATGACAAATGTTGATTATTATTACTTGTTTCCTTTGTAAGTAAATTAAACGAAAGTACAGTGTATTGGCAAATTTGGAAGATCCAATAAAAAATTGATAGGTGTCAGTAGTAAATGAATGTGGAAGATGATGAATGACATTTTTATTTGTTTTTTGTTCTTTAATTGAATGGACAACACTGACGACAATGACAGTTGTGTTCAGAATGGTTGGCTGCCCACTATCCAGGGTTTATGGCTCTGATGAAAGGAAAGCATTTTCGATTCATGATTGACAAACTACACAAAAAAGGAAACACGCGCTCACACACACGCACACCCATTGGTACTAGACACACTCGCATAAAAATACATAAATTGTGTACAGAAATGAACGACAAAGTCCAAATGTGGCTGATTGCACCGACAGCTACACACACACACACACACACACTCACAATAAAGAAAGTTGCTGATGACCGGATATCATTACCCTGTCGCCGGACAGATTCAAGATTTTCCACTCGACCTCTGTATTTTCAATTGGTTTCTCTGTAAAAACAGTTAAAAATCTTGTATTGTCCGAATAGTGTTTGTTTAGAAACCGACAGTGCTTTATAACACCTAGTCTGGTAAAAGGCTACATATTTATGCACAAATTTTCAGTCTGAAATCTGCTGAATAAAAGCACCCACTCTGAAGCATTCTCTCGCTCCAAGCACCCGCAGACATCAGGAGTGTAAGATTTATGCAAATTTTGTTGCGTTCAAAGAGATGTGTGTTTAAAATAATTTAGATTTTAGAGAAAGACAAGAAAATAGAGATAGACTGAGAACTTGAACAACAGGGTTTTTTTTCTCTAGATGATTTTTTTCATGAAGACAGAATTTCAATTATTAATGAAAACAGCTCTCTACACAAGAACAGAAATCTCAAAATGAATAGAATAGACTGACTGAGAGATCTCACACGAATTAGAGGTGGGGTAAAGAATAAGAATATTGTCTTGTCAGTGCCTCATCAGTCTGTCTTCTCAAGAGGACTACCTTGTTTTTAAAAATTAAAACAAAGTAATTAATCGTTACGGGACTTTTTTTTTATTTTTTACTTAGACCTAATTTAGATTGCTTTTGTTGAGGATAAATTTTTATCAGTTGTACTCATTGAGCTGAAAGGAAGGAAGGAATCACTTACTCTCTCACGCACGCACGCACACACACACACACACACACACACACACACGAGTTTGCAGCATTTGGTGAGAAATAAACAAGGCAAGTAAACGTGATCGGATGCATTAAACATTTTACACAGAGAGAGGAATCTGGACGGCAGGATGTTTGTCACGAAGAAAACGAAAGAGAAAGAGGAGAGAGAGTGGATAGGATGGAGAGGGGGAGGGAAAGAAAAAGAAATGTCGGGTAGAAATGTGGGTAATGGGCTGACTGACGATGAAGAACTGGGTGGGGTTCTTTCAGAGCGGGAACCCATGATGCGTGATATAACGAGGAGACGGATGGGAAAAATGTGCATTGAGAGATTAAAAAAAAATCTAGGAAGAGAGGAAAAGGAGATAGAGAAATGTAGGAAAGAGAAAGAGTAAATCGAGGAATAGAGAAAGAAAATAGATATTGAGATTTCCTGCAACTAACCAATTTAGTGACTTTCAACGGAGATAAGTGACACCAAGTATCATCAATATTTCATTATTTTTTTTCAGTATACTAAAAATAAAAATCTATACTAAAACCTCAAAATTAGTGAGTAGTAGTAATTTTGAGATTTTAATGTCGTCTGGATAGTTTTGATTCGTTCTCGAATTTCGAATTCTTAATCTTTTTCTTTTTTTTTTTTTACAAAGCTCTTAAGTAAGCAAGACTAGTGTGTTAGTGTCAAGTCAAGCGTACCGAATGGCATGTCACATTTCATAACTTTTTCTTTCTCTATAAGTTGTGGAACATAAGGTGACGGTCATGTCAGTCATTATTGGAGCGCTGGGAACAGTCCAGCAGAGCCTAGGAAAAAAGGCTGGAAGAGCTGCAAAATTACGAAAACAGTTGGAACCATTCACAGACAGTATTTATTGACTGAAAACAATTAGTAGAGAATGTTTTGTTTGCGTACACTATGAAGACTTGCTGTCACTCTACTTCAGGCCACCAGTTACTACTAAACTGGTATGAACACGTGAATAACATGCTTTTTCTTTTTTTAAACTTTTAAAATAAATGGTCAGACAGTCACACGTACTTCCGTAAAATTATCCGTAGTGAGTGATAGGTCTTTCTTTGAAATATATTTTTCGGCACTAAAAACGCGACAGTCCATAGTTTCTGTTTTAGTCTCTTGGTTATTTAATTTTCAAATCTGATCTCCAAATCCAGTCTGTAATATTGAATAATAAACACATTTATTTGTATTTTTGTTTTTAACCGAAGACTAAAGAAAGAAAAACGAAATTATTACAAACACTATGTTATTTTTAATAATTTATTTACTTACTCTTTATAATTTAATTTTAAAATGAACTATAAAAATATACACCAAATTTAGTTAATTTAAATAATAATTTTTCCTTCATAGCCTTATCAGAATCTCTTCAAAATTTTATTTTACAAGTATATACAATTTACACGCGTGCACACATAGTTGCAGAGCAGATGTTTGTATGCACCAAGTCCAAATTAATTATTTCCTGTCATGAGATGAGAGTAAAAATACTAGCTAAAATCGCCTCTTATTTAATATTGCTATTTAAAATACTTTTTAAGGGTAAAATAAAAGAAAGTCTGCTTAAATGGTTGGGACAGTTGCGTAATCTCCTGTCATCAATAATCGGTGTTCAAACTCAGGTAAAAGCCAAGGCTTGATAATCAAACGCTGATTTGCAAGGCTAGTAGGCTGATCCTGGAAGATTGGCAAAACATCTTTCTTTAACCGCCTCCATTTTCCCCATGAACATGCATATTTGATAGGCATTTAACCAGCCAAGAATAATGTCAAAAACTATAGTCTTAGTTAGAAAAGTCTTTGTTGATTGCCTACTCAGGCAAAACGTCACATACATTAATTACAATATTTGTTGGGAGACGTTTTTAGTGGTAGATATCCATTTTGGAACCTAGTTACAGTGTTATTTACGTACCTTGAATCCTTGATCATATTGTCATAAATTGTTTCTGTAATGTAATTGATTGAACACTTGCACCTTGAATTGAACATTACATTAGTAAACAAAATTCTGAAACCCTTTCAATCAAAGTTCATTTATTAATTTTAATTTCTATTGGTTGTTGGCGATAACGGGGATCAGTTGTTGAGGCTTTTTTTTTTAGTTTTTAATTTTATGCTATTTTTTTTTTTTTTTACCCTAAAACGCCTTCAACATGACTTCGTTTCGCAAGTTATTAGATAGAAAAATCAAATATTCTATATGGTTAAAAAAATGAACTGTATTTTTCCGGTTTTATTTACCACTTCTTGTCATATGTCTGCGACTTCGAAGCAGAGTACTAGTACACAAAAAGTCATTGGATTTTTGTCCACGAGTTCTCTTCGTTTCAGCCTTGGACCTTAAATTTGATTGGTCAGTAGCGGCAATCAAGTATTAATGATTGGCGATCTTCTTTTGTGGCCATTATTCGTCTACTTAAGCGTCCAAATTTAAAAAAAAAAAAAAAAAAGTAAAAGAAAGACGATATCCAATTATATTATTAATATTAATTACAATTTGAAATTCTATAGTTATATAGTAAGTGGACATAACATAAATGTCCCAGTCATAACGATAGCTTTGTGCTCGAAATTTGCTTATCACGAGGAAGTTTTTCAAAAGTGCTCGTGTTCCAAGATGTGGCTAGGCTATATGACGGCCTTTCCCTTACGGACGAATAACAAATATAAATAAATCAAATCGATCTATAAAAATAAAATAAAGGCGAATAAAATCATTAAACATAATTTTCGTCAATTTAGTAGCATGGCTGTTTTTTTTTTTATTATTTTAGACGTTTTTTTGAATGCAATGTTTCGGGTGAGTCTTCTTCGGCTTTCCAGGTATGCTGCACATTGTTTTTAGAACCATTCAGTGCTTATAATTGAATTACTGATTCAATTATTATGTACAAAAATATATATTAAAAAAAGATATAAGCCAATCCAGTACTTAAAAAATAATTAACAGAAATGTGGTTCTACAGAAGGATGCTGATAATACCATGGACAGAACATGGGAGCAACGACGAAATTTAAGGAAAATAGAAACAAAAAGGATACTTACACTTATAATCAGAAAGAAACAACTGAAATTTCTAGGACGCAATGAGGAAAAAGGGCTTGGAGAATTTGACACTCACAGGATATATCGAAAAGGCAAGAAGAGGATAGAAGAAACCAGTGAATAATCTAACGAGCTTGTGTAATAATAGCAAAGCAGGGAGGGATAGAAAAAACAAATATCTTACGAAGCGTTGCAAAAAGGACATGAAGTTGTGGAGAGCCACGATCGCTCAAGTCCCGAAGTGACACAGCACTGAGAAGAAGGGTTCTTAATAAGCATAAAAAAGTGAGGAAAATCTTGACCAAGAATAAGATACTCTCTCTGTTGGTTCCAAAAATCAAAACACTTAGTTTAATGAACTCTAACTGAACACTTTTTTTTTTTTTTTTTTTTAAAGCTATGCCAAGGAAAAAACATGGTAATCTTTGTGAAGAAGAGACTGTGGAAGTGTTTATTTCATTATTTGCTCCAATTGACAGAAAATAAAAAAAGGAAGGTGATATTATAAATTTTTATAAGAATAAGAATGCACTTGACTTGACTATATAAATAAAGATTGCCTGAAATTATGACATGGTTCGGATTTGAGCTGGCATGGTTAGTTCCAATACTGGTATGAAATCATCATTTCATAATAAGCAGAAGTAGTAGTTTTTTGATGATTTGTTCTAATCCCATTTTCAATCTTAATCTTTTAATAATTAAAAGATTTTTTTTGTTTTACTAATGTTTATAGTTCTGTTTAAAAAAAAAAAAAAAAAAAAAAAAAAAAATAAAAATGTTATTTTTGACGAGGGTAGAAAATACGTGAAACTTAGTTGTCCCATTTTCTACAAGTTTTTTTTACTGGTTATGGCATTTCCAGCGGGGTTGCAAAAAGGTGTGTTGTTTTTAAATACTTAATAAAATCAGTCATTTAATTTAATTTATAATTATGAAATAATTAATCATTTAATAAACAAAATTTTGACGCAATAAGTCTTTAGTTTAAATGTAATTATTAATAATATTTATTAATTTAATCAATTCAATATGAATAATAAATGTTTTAATTAATTTAAATAAATTCGTTTACTATTCAATTACTAGGTAAATTTATTAATTTATTAAATAAAATAATTTTTATTTATCTAAGAAATAAAAATATTAGCTATTTTTATAACTTATTTTCGCTTTATTTTTCTGGAAATACAATTAAAAAAAGACCCAAATTTTTCTACCCTAACAATGCGTACAATTATAATTTCTCTTTCAAGTCGTTTTCCCCACATACAACCGTTACCATGGCTATATTTCTCTTTTCCTTGAATGAAAAATAGTGGCAGTTTTCCAGTTTGTTTTAATTAATTCATAAGTGCATTTTTATTCGTATTTTTGCCTTTTTAAAATCTTAATGTTGCCGGAAGAACAAAAAAGAAAGAAGCTTACGAAGAATATGAAACCGGGTAAGAAATTATAATAACTAACATCAATTATCACAGCTATCGGAATTTATGAATTATTATTCGGCCTGCTTTCTTATTCGTTGAAATATTTTGTAGCGCCTCGCTTTGAAGCAATGATTGATAATAGAAATTCGATTCTAAATATGAATAAAAATACCATTCAAACGTTAGTAAATTCGATTCCCACGCTTATGGCCTTGTGTCTTACAAAGTTAAGTTTCATAAATGTCGAAATAATTACCGTATGTCGGTGCCAGAGTTCGATCCAAGGTAAAAAATCAAGGATTTCGCATGCTGATTTTTTAGGTGGGTAGCTCACACCAATTGGAAAACTGACAAAGTAAAGAAATCAATTCTTGTCTCAATAATTTTATTTTTTGTGCCGTCACCTTATTAAGCTAAGCTTGATTAAAAAAATAAATAAATTTATAAAAAAAAATGTGTAGTATTATTAATGTTAGGTTTATGAAATTGTTTATCCAATACAAGGCCCAAGAGCCACTCAAGGTTGTCTGTCACTGAATAAGGCAGCTGTATGAATGCAAGAGGAGGTAAAAAGTGCAGATTATGAGGATATGTAGGAAAGATAAAAAGATTGACCCTAGACGTGAAGAGGTTGAGATTGTTAATGTAGTGGTCGGAGAAGCGTCGTCTTGGTAGTCTACTCCACGAAACAGCAGTTCTTGGCTGTCTAGATGGAACTTCTTTCTTAATGGAATACGAAAAGACGTTTTGTCCCACTGTACGTAGCATGCCCGGTCTTCTTAGCTGTAAAGGTCTACAATACATTATTCTATAACTTAGAACAAAATAGTAACTAGTCAAATATTAGATCAGCAGCAGATCTACAATGTTTTTTTTTGTTTTTGCTCAATGCCATATCCTTAAGCCTTAAGGACGTTGACGATCATGGCTCTCCACGGATTATTTTTCTTTAATTGTGAATTGTCATTCATTACTTCTTGGAAAGTAGAATGATTTTGAATTCAGAGTTGACTTTATCGATTGGCTGTCATTTAGTGTCATATCACCCAAAGTTTCTACTCTGCAATCCCATAGCGAGATGTATGCCTTTCTCAGGCCAAGGGTAATGCGAAGTGACAACAACAGACTAGACCGGAACTCGAACTCGACGTGCCGCTTTTATTTTTTTGCACATCCGGTTCGCAAAACAGGACTTTCTCGATTATCTGGATACCTTCGTACAAGAGTTGAAAAAATATGTTTGGATAGTTCAAAATTCCAGATAATTGAATGATACCTAAATTATCAAAAAAGAATGAAGAAAAAAAAAGTCATTTTCTGAAATTAAATTTAACATAATATCAAATAACATTTTTCAAACGCGTTGTTCAAGGTTTTTGACGAAAAAGAGTTTCAAGCCATAATCTCTGGCGTGAGCAAGCTGTGATAATTCAAATTAAAAAGAATTAATTGAACTGTTATTATCATTGATTATGGGTTTCGTTTCTTGATTATCAAAATGTTTTTTTTAGGGATGAAATAACGTATATCTGAGGGTTAATAAATGAGATAAAATATTAGAATGGGTTGATTACGGAATGAATGTTCCGGTGATTTCAATTTTTCTCTGTGTGTCCAGATAATCAGATTCCGGAAAATCGAGGAAGTACCGTATTTTAATCGAGAACGTTTGTTTTTCTGTAGAAAGATATTGTTCGCACGTAAGAAGCATCAACCCATAATTGAGCCATACAGGATTTGTTCGTTTATGTTTTTGCATCGACAGTGAACGCAAAATGTTTTACAAGGTCTTTGATTTTTTTTTAACCGTATGTCTTCACAAAATAAATTAAATACTTCAGGTGCCTTGCTCTTGGGCAAGACTAAGAGGGTTAGTGGATTTTACTTTGCTAGGTTATTTAATGTTGGAATTTTTTTTTCTTTTCAATTTAATCAACAAGCATTTACTGAGTAAGGAGTTCGTTAAAAATTAACTTATTGGTTGTTTATATTTGGGTTTGTAAGTATACTTGGTTCAAGGATAGGTAAATATTGGTTGTTTATATTTGGCTCTGTAAGCATTCACTTGGTTCAAGGATATGTAGTCATCTATATTTGAGCCTGTAAATTCAAATTCCACCCGAGTTGCGTACACTTTCGCATAAATGTTCTTGGGAAACCATGGACCAATCTCTTCTCTTTCTAGCTATGGATATTACATAAGGTAGACTGTACTCTCTAGTCATGAGTGGCAACCAGTCTAAGAGAAGGAAAATTCTGAATTTAAAACCTTGGAGAATGCAATTGGAAATCGCTCCACTGACTTTTCCAAAAAGTAATGGCAATTCACAGTTAATAAAGAAAAGGAATCTGTGGAGAGCCATCGCCTATGTCGTGAAAGCGTGTGATATTAAAAAAAAAAGAAATAGAAGATTTACTAGATTAGGTAAGTGTTCATTGTTTATATTTGAATCTATAAGCATTTTCTTAGTAGATTGCTCATTTTGTGTTGGTTTTACAGTTTTGGCAGAGAATGCAGTCAGGTCCACTGACAGAATACGTACCTCGGTCAAGTGCGCGCATTGATTCCTTTTTTGCTTTTGTGCAATGGAGGTGTGCTGTCTGTCGTTTTTTTTTCTTTCTTAAGGACAGAGGAAACTGACAGGCGATTGTGAACTGGCAATTCTGCTTAATAAAGTTGTTATTCGTTCTCACATATATTAACTCGAAGTTGGACACCTTGTTGTGGCGGAAATAATTTAGTGATCAAGTCTCCCAAACTATTGCTAGTAAGGACAGTGAGTTCGCTATTCACTGACTCTACTTACTAAATAAACAATTAAAATAAAAAGATAATTTGGTAATCAGTTTGTGTTAATCCGACCGTGTAGGTTTGATGTGGCTCATTCAGCTTGAGGTCTTGTGTCCTTTTCCGCTGCCTAGTCAATAGACAAAAAATAGTGTCAAAGAAAACCTTTCCGTGAAGTAATGATTTAGTAAACTAGTCTTTGTAAACCAGTGACGCGAACTCACTCCCTACTAGGTACTCCACAGTTTTGTGCTAGTAGCTTAATAAATAACACTACTAAATTTCTAAAGTAACACTGAAAAGATTATTTTTATTAAACCTTTTTAAATATTTTTTACAGACGCTAAAATCTTTTGATAAGAATAAGATCCATGAAATTTTTTCAGCTTAAAAAAATTAAATCCTTATTTCTTATTTTAGCTTTTACTAATGTCAAAAGGTTAACTTATTAAAAAATAATGTATTCATTCAATATGTAAACCATATTTATTGATGATTTAAAAATATAAAAATTAAACCCTTACTCATTCATTCACTGGCTGTCTAAAAGGATGTTTTTAGGTAAACCCTAAACTTTAAAAGCTTGGTTTTTGATTTGCTAACCGAGTAGATCAAAAAACGTCAGCAATATTCTTTTTATTTACTTACTAAGTTTACTTTAATTTGACCGTTACCAGTGAGTATTGAATTCGATCCTCACTGGGTGACCCAAACTTGTACCAAAACTAAGCTAAGCTTAGAGAATGGTACAACGAGGTCGAGGCTTCTTCTGAGAACGAAATTCACTGCAGTTGGAATAATGGTCTTGGAGATTACTTTCTTAACTATCGCATCCCACTTTTGAGTGGGTGGGTACCGAAACACTAAAAATCCTTAAGCTGCCCCCCCTACCAGACAGCACCACTCCATTGCACTAAAGAATGAGTCACTCTGATACTCGAGGTATCCTCCACCCCACAAAAAGGAAATGAACATTTTTTTGTCACTACTACTTGTATGTCCAGGTATGGGGTTCCACGTTAATTTGATTTTGTTTGTGTCAATACCATCATAACGCAGAGTGAGGAATAGTAGATTGTAAATCTTATCACTATTAATACTCGTCTTAGTTACTAAGACGAGTTTTAAGCTGTGTTTAGTCTGCTACAAGTATGACACTAAGCTAGTAAAATTGGTTAGCTAGCTGACCAACGTACTAGGTATCCTTTTGAATGAAGGTAAAGGTATTTACTCAGATTGGTCTGGCACAAGGCTATTGTGTGGAGCACCAAATTAGGATTTAATTCAATATACCAAATTGTAAGTAAACAGTCTGTCAAGATTGCCTACTGCCTATCTACAGCAGGCAAAGCACCTCAAATCATTCAGATGAGCTTAGACCGGCACAAGGCCATCATTGTGATCGAAATCTCGACAGTTACACTAACGAATTGGTCTACAAGACAAACTTGTTACAATAATAATAGACACTGCCATCAGAAGTAATCATTTTCCTTTTTCACTCTGGATCGCGAATATCCAAAAAAAAAAAACAAAAAAAAATTCTAATTAAATTTTATAAAAGTTAATGGGGGGAAGGGAGCACACTTTGCCATATCCGCTCCCCTACAGAAGCCAAAAACAAATATACTCGTTCATACAAAATGACATAATTTCTTTTTTTTTTTTTGTTTAATTCGCAATATATGTAAAAACAACTCCAGATGAAGAATTTCAATTTTGTTTTTAATTTTTAAGATTAAAAACCGTTTTTCAGAAATCACGTCGTCGGTATGTTGTGTTGTGTTGGTCTCTGTAGAGTGATCAATTTCCACAATGAATTTACATAGAAGTTAAATTAAATATATATATATATATATATATATATATATATATATATATATATTCCTGATCTGGAGTGGTCAAGGCTTATATAGCGATACGAAAAAAATGGTTATTTCTGGTAGTAGTGTAGTACAATTCCATCGAATGAACGACCAAACTCAGGATCCAATTTCTTTGCTGTTCGTGTTCAAAATGGAATTCCTTGCCCGAAAAGTTGGTTCAAGCAAGATCACTGTCGTTGTTCACAGATGAACTTTGAACACGGCTCAAAAGAGAGCTCAATCGACTGAATTTGTAACTATAAAATTACAAATGTAGTAGATTCTGCTCTACTTCATTTTTAGTTTCCATGACTGTAAGTGTAATTAAATAAATAAATACATTGATTTCTTCAATTATGCCCTCCCACCACCACACGCAAAAAGAAAAACGAGTACTCATTTTTTTTTTTCACTGTTCCTTTTTGTTGGTCATCAACGGAAATTAATTATTTTGTTATAATTTAGGATTATCATTATAACATAATTAAAACTAAAAGATATGATCCATCAAAACAAAAGTAAAGCAATTTCCCCACTTTCTTTTTTGGTCTTATTTACAACAGTAAAGCGTTTTTGAAGAAATTTACATCCACGCAATGATCTATTGTTGTTGCACGTGTTACCAGTAGTTTAGTAGTAACTGGTGGTTTTTCAATGGAAGTTTAACTAAATAGTAAATTTCCAGCACTCTCCTCAGTATTATAATTGTTGTCGTCTGAAATTGAATGGTTTCATTCAATTCTCCCTTCCTTTGAGGTTTTTTTTTTTTTTTTTTTTTTATCAATCTCTTTTTTACAAGTTTTTTTTTCTCTCTCTTCTTCTGGGACTTGTCCAATGGTTCCAATTAAAAATGGGAAAAAGAATAATTTTCTCTTTTTTCAAGGGGTTTCTTTTATTCTTTTCCTTCATAGATTTAAAAAAAATACGATATGCATCTGATGGGTCAAAAACGCTAAGTTTTTATTGTTACTAATTAAAGCAGTTTTTGCCGTATGTGAAAAAGAAAGGTATTTTTCTTAATTTTTTGTACTTTATTTGAATAGTCCGCTAATTAACATAAAATTCACTCGTCAGTACTAAAACATTATTGTTATATTTTCAATACTCGTTGTGGTGTAGTCACATAATCTTTAAAAAGTAAAAACAAAAAATTATCTTTTTAGCGACAATCTTTCGGTAGGTCACTAGAATTTGTAGATAACTTTTTTTTTTTTTTTTTTTTTTTTTTTTTGGTAAAACTCGCCGAAAAATAATTATGGCTGACGATTTCTGACACTTCGTTATGGATTTATAATTTATTTATTTGAATTCGATGCTGTTTTATCCATAAGTAAAAATAAAATGCTTCTTTCTTGAATTTATGCTTTCGGTGCACTTACAATTATTTTTCGGTGACAGTTTCACCAAGTCAGTGATCTGCAACTTCCGGTGACCTAAACTGAAATATCACACCATAGAAGTTAATTATTACAGGTTGTTGGTGTGTGTGTGGGGGGGGGGGGTTAAGTAAAAATTGCCTACTAAAATTATGATTTTATTTTAACACAGGTGGGGCTAAAAATGATTCTCTGGGATGGGGAAGCGGAAGCCTCTCCTTAGTGACGGGCATGCTTTCATTAATTTCTTTTCATAATGAAGCCCTTACCTTGCCATAGTATTTTTTAGGGTTTGTAAAATAAAAAGATTCTGTTGAGCAGAGACGCCGATTTTCCCTCAGATTTTTTAAAACTAATTTTTCTTGAAATTGCAAATTTTAGATCATTTGTTACAAATGTCATTTTCAAACTTGAAAAATACATTTTTCCTTACATGATTTCTTATTTTATTTTAAACCAAATCTTAAATAACTATTTATCTGCATCTCTTGTACTCAGAGAAAGAATTGCAACTATGTTTTTACTCTTACGTCAAATAAATTATTGCATGAGCAATCTGTTCTGTTTACTGTCAACAGAAGAGTTGCTCATGCAATAATTTATGTCAACAGTTGACATAATCACCTGTACCTGTTGAAGACTAGTGTAGATTTCTGAGAGACGGTTTCTAGGGCTTAGCAGTAATTTTTTATGGCTTATCAACGTTTTGCATGTTATTTAAAGCCAGAAAATATTTTTATATTGTAAGAACTTTTTTGATATAACAATGATTTACTGATATCTAGGAGTAAAAAAAGTGAATTCATACCTTTCCCAAGCAAATTTGCACGCAAGTGAATATAATGAGTCTGAATGGAATTGGAACTTGGCTCTCCAATTTCTAATTCCAAGTCATTATATATAACACTACCTGCACACCTAAGCTTACAGCACCTGGCATTCCCAAGCAATTACCCATTTACATATTGAACAGGCTTAATATTGCTTAACTTTGGTGATTGTATGAGAACTGGAGTTGTTTAGCAATTGTAAAATTCTTAGAGTGAATTTTATCAGGAGTACCACCACTCTGATCTGAATGTTAATGTGTTTACAAAATTTAAAAAATTCTGAAATTTGGTAGATAACTTTTTTAAATGACTTTGGTTATGGGTATTTACTTAGTTTGTCACAAGTATTTAGTACTCAGTGAGGAACTAACTCACTCCACCGAAAATGGTTTTCTAGGTTAGGTCATGGTAGTAATTTGATACTGATTTTGAAATTTTTATTTAAGCATGGTTCAAATAAACAGTCAATAACTATCATTTGAACATTAGCAAATCAAAAATTAGATCAGAAATTACTTATTGAAATGTTGTACTAAGTGAACTATCCCTAGAGATAAAGGCATGACATCTAAGTTCTCCAATTTTGTGAACACAGATTTATACGCAAGAACTTACCATTAGTATTGATTGAACATTTGTGTTATTGTATTCCAATGTCATGGAGTCAAGATTAACACTTTAGTCTTTTTTCTTATTTAACTTTTGATAAATCTATGACAAGAGTTTCGCTAACTACTTTTTATTGTCAATAAGCTGGATTCTAATTTGTGAATAGCTTCTCTCTTGCATTAGGTATTTTAAAACAAAAACAGTGCTACTGTATTATGTAGCCTACATTTTATTAGTTAATATAATGTTCTGTTTGGAGGACACCAGTTTAAGGAATGAATTATGTTGGGTTTGGAGTCTTGTTTTACTGAGAAAATAAATTGAAAGTTCTGTTGTATTAACTGAAAAAAGTGTAATAAAGACTAGATCATGCATGACATGAAACATTTGATGTCTATATTGGTGGGACAGTGTGTTATGTTAGTCTATGGAGTAGAAATAGGGTATATTCATTTTTTTAAGTGGAGAAAGAGCATTAGTCTCTTATATGATGCATGTTTTCCAGCCAACTTTAATCTGCAAACATTTAAATGCAAAGTCAATCACTATCTACTGTTCTCCTGATTACTCTTTTTTTTTTTTTTTTTTTTTTTCTGCTCGTTATTTATATTTATGTTCCTAATTCTTTCACACCCTGTGACCCCTTGTGTTTTGGTGGCTTTATTGCCTTGCTTGAGGTGATATTAATAAAAAAAATCCATTATTATAGATGAATGCATTTTGTTGGAATAACTGTTCAGTTTTAGAAAATAAGATTGTCAGGACCTCTAAGATTGTTAATAGTAACGGTTATATAGTAACTAACTGCTATTGGACAGAGATCAAAATGTAATATCTGGTGAAGAAAAATTGTCTAGCATGACATATTGAACTGACTTTCCAGCAGACGTAACAAGTGATTTAATATAATCATTCCACTTCATGTCAATGGAAACCAAGAAAGTGCAGTAAGATGCTCTCCTGGAGGTAATCATCAACTGTATTGACAGAAGGTAAAACAGCTCCTTTAAGATGATTAATAGAGAGCAGATTTGTTTAGGAGGCATTCAAATTAACATTAATCTTGGTCCAGTTAAAAATAGATTGAATCATTTTTGAGATCATCTGCCAATTTTATTCTATTGAACCTATCAGACTTATTATTACAACAGGAGTAATAGATGTGTCTTGGTAAATACTGATGCCAACATGTCTGGTTGTGAAGACTGGATAGATTTTGTCTTTAGCTGTATGTATGGCATCCCACATCAAACTGACTGTGGCCCATCCTGAAACCAAGGGGAAGTGGGTAAACAGATTCATTGACTTGACCAAATCTTAACCATTCAAAATCAAGCTGCAGGCATTTGTGAATTCATTGAAACTCTTGCTGAAAAATTTACTGATATAGCCTTAAAAGAAAAAAGAATGAAATTTCTCTTAAAAAAGATTGTAGCTCATCAATGAATTCACTTATAGAAGCCTTTTAACATTGCAATAAAAGAGGAAAGAGAGCAGATGCTCGTGGGGAAAAAATGACTTTTTGTGTCTTTTTTTTCTTTTGCATTGAATAGGAATGTAAAAGATACACTTCAAGGCTGCTTTGTTTTGATTAAATTTGCTTGATCTAGTATATATCTTGCTACACAGGTATCCATTACATATTGCCAAGCATAATTGCATTTAGTAGATGTCAATTATAAACAAGTGATATATTCATGATGCAATTTTGTTTGCAGGGTGCAGATTGCTTGCATTTTCAATCCTAACAGATCTGGAGAGCTGATATACTAAGTTTAATTGAAGGCTATTACAGGGTATATAACTTTAGGATCTTTGGCCAGGAGTCATGTAAACTTAATTTTTAAAACATTTTCATTTTGGTTGAATGATGCACAACTAAAAAACAAATGTGAGTTAAGAAAAAAAAAAAACTCCTTTTTCTTTTTATCTTAGCCAAGACCAGAAGCAAGAAGTAGCTGTGCCAATATTAATGTTTTTCTTTTCTTAGTAATATTTAATCTTGTAGTTATAAATGCTGCTATAGTAACATCAAAAACAAAACCAAATCAATATTGGAAAGCATTCGAGATTTAAGTATTGAAAGCTGAAATTCAATTGTTTAGTCACCTGATTAACAATTGATAAAAGTCTATGATCAAAAAATATATATTTTTCTATACTGCGTGCGTAAGAATTGAGCAAAACTGTATTATCAAAACACTCTGCTGCTACAGAAAGTTGTAAACAGTGTGTGGCACTGCCCTTGTGGCCATTCAATGAACTAATGGTGGCTGATTCAAAGAAGTGCCGGACCATGAGAGTTACCAGACAATGAAGTGTTGGATTGAAGAGGTCGAGCTTTAACAACACAAAAAAATCAAGTGAATGTTGGAAAACATTCAGGATTTAAGTATCAAAAGATTAAAATCAAATATGGTTAGCACATGATGAAAGTCATTGCTTATATTATAGCCTCAGTTTATCTTAATAAAGATATTTTTTTGGTGCAAATTTCTATATATTTTTTATAATAAATACAAGAATACAAGGTGTGTCCAGAAACTATTCATCCATTTAATATTAACTCTCTGTTACGACCATGGGGTGCTTCAACACTCCCCTAAATATTTTTTCTTAATATCTAGCATGTGGCAAGTCGAATTTTCATGATTAGTCACAAAATTTTCTGAATACCTCTATAACTATAAGGTGTCTCTGGTTTTAGTCATAAATATTTGTGTGAATTACTATGTCTCTTCGGGATGTAGGCTATCATGGCTCTCTACTGATTCTTTTCTTTGTTATCTATGAATTGCCATGTGCTTTTGGAAAAGATAGTGGAGCGATTTCCTATTACTTTCACCATAGTTTTGGAATCCAGTGTTTTCTTTCTCTTATATTAGTTGCCACCCAAGGTTAGAGAGCTCAATCTATCTTACTATTTAACACATAGCTTGAGGATCAGAGTTCCCCAATGGTATTTGCATAAATGTGAACACAACAGCATTGGGTAGAATGTGAACTTGTCTCAATGATCACATTTTCCATACCAATAACCACTATACTATACATATATGAGAATATATCATGTCCAACTCTTATTTTGTCAAGCCATATTGATATGTAATTTTTTCAAAGACAATTATTGTACAATTATGATAGATATAACATATGAAATTTGTTATGACATTTATTCTTTACTAGTTTATGCATACCATTAAAAACAGTGGCATACATGAATTTGATATTTTCTTGCATCTTTACTATCATTAGGTATTCCCAGTTGAATCTTTAAATATATTTCTCCAATGAATTACTTTTGTGTTTTGCAGTCTTTTTACTTTCCATTATTGTAGAAATCTCAAAGACGATCTAGCACAGCAAAAAGTTAGAGACATTACGAACTGAGTATATAAAATATACTTGACATTTTATATATTTGTGATTATGAAAATGTTTCATTAACTTTCTGCTAATAACCAGAACTGCTATTAACAAAGTGTATGTACATTTTTAGAAACACCCAGTAGAGTATATATAAAAAGAGCATCAGTTTGTGAAATGATCTTTACTACTTTTTCTTTTATTAGCTTCATTTTTCATTGTATTTTCAGTTATATTCATCCTTTTCTTTTTTCATAGGCTAATTGATTTATTTGGTAGTGTGTGTTTTTTTTTTAACTTAAAAAAAATAATCTTTCTATGGCATCAACTCTTGGTCATAAAAGAGGGGCATCATTGATTCTATGCAAAATACAAGAAACAAGAATGGTTTAACATACATATACAGAATATTAGCAAAAAAAAAAAAAAAGGCAAATTTCAGAATCTCTTGTTTTATGAGGCAAAATATGATACATCATTGAATTAGAATCTGATTGGTTTAGAAATCATCCAATCAGTTTAAATTATTCTGTTGTAAAAATATTGATTTGACATTGGATTTTGTTCTATTGTCTTATTGTTTATGCATACATTATAGTTTTGTTATATTAATTTTCTTATGTTTTTACTTTACTGTTAATCTTATAAATTAATAAAAGCTGATTTTGTAATTTTTCATGAGAATAAGTTATATTTCAACACAGGCACTGATACAAAAAGACAAAATCTACAATCATTTATTGTGGGAGGTGAATCTACTTACAATTTGAAGATCCATATCTTACCATTCTATAAATATGAACTGACTTCATTCTGTTATATAAAAATAATGACTTCATTGCAATGAGGAGTGGCCCAACCCATTCTTACCAATATGGAATAGCATTTCCTTTTTTTCTTTGGGGATGATGACTACCTTAACTAATGATGCAGTCAGAAGACTAAGGATCAGATCTTAGATTTTTTGCAAGTCGTTGGGTTGGTGAGGCATGTTATTCAAACTACTTGCTATAGTTCTAAGTTTTTCCAAATGGAATGAATGATACTATTTCACTTAGAACCTCTGTTTCAGGGCAGGTATATATTACGGTAGTTACAAAAACAGATAAATGAATAAAATAAAATAAATACTTTTCCCCATTATACAAAAATACCGGAAACAGAAAGACCATAATCAGCTGAGTTTGATCATAGAATTCCAAAGCAAGGCTCTGCTTCTTTTCACCATGTGCCTTTGCTGGAATAAAATGTCTGCGGATTACTCTGTTAACCTGATTCGAAGTGTGAAATTAAGATTAGAAAAAAAGCAAAACAACTATAGACTCTTATCATCATTTCACCAAAGTGCCCGTCTCTTCTACTGCATATTGTATCTAGTAAGAGATGAGTGTTTGAATGTCATCTCAGTTGATTTATTAGGAAGTTTACTTTTTGATGTTATTGGCCTGAAGACGTCCTCCCAGCATTCAGCACATTTGGAAAGTGCCTGAAAACTATGCACTGAAAATGAGTAGGCAGAATTATTTGGGAGCCATTAATGGTTGTGCTAGCATGAAGTTGCAAGTCATTGTGACTGAGGGTTTTTAGCATATTGGCTTTGTTTCTGTTGCTCACGCCAGATAATGTGCTCTTTCCCAGAAACTGTTATTAAGGTCTGCTCAGCATAGTTGCAGTATAAACCACAACTGGGCTCTGTGAGTGTTAACAAATAAATGTAGCTGAGCAGGCATCTGCAACAGGGATTGATTGTCTGCCATAGTAGACAGACATACTCAAATACAAGTGGCCAGTCACCATATAGCAAGTAATCAAGAGAAGCTGACTTTGCCTTGTGAATTCTTGCTGTAATGAAGGAGACTTATCATTTTTCTCTGTGTTTGTGGACTATGGACACCATATGAGTCAGAAAATTACTTTACACCCACCACAAGTCATTAACACTTGTAGCTTTGCTTTAAGAATTAGAAGAATGTCTTGACATAGTAGAACTTATAGTAGAGTGTCTATCAATGCAATAAGGGTGCTGAAAAGTTCTCAACCTGACCCACTTTACAAAAACTGGCATACTGATTTTGGGAAGTGGGTCAGATCAAGAACTTTTCAGCACCCCCTTGCTAAGCTTAGCTTAAAATGGCGTTAATCTAAATGATTGTTGTACCATGTGGAGAGACCTTGTTCAAAGATTCTGTGTAAACCTGGGTAATGTAAGGTTTATTACTATATACGTGACTAAAAAAAAAATAAAACTTTAAAACTAATACTTGTAAAATCTACAGCTCTTATCACCAGAGTAGAAGTATGGATATTCTATGACATGCTGATTTGGTGTAATGAATTAGAATTTATACTGATCATATTACTTTTTTAACTTGTCTTATATTTAAATCATTTTATTGCACAAATTTTTGTGTGTAATGTTAATGTTATTGAGCATAATCAGAAGATGAGGCCAGATATTATAGTATCAGATATTTTTAAAAAAAGCTGTGTCTTTTCAGGACATAGCCTATCATAACTCTCCACAGAATTCTTTATTATTTATGAATTACCATGCATTCTTGAGAAAGAGAGTGGAGTGTTTACCCATCATTTTCTTAGAGTTTATAATTCATAGTTTCCCTTTCATTTTATTTTTTTTACTAGTTACCACTCAAAGCTAGAGATCCCAGTCTAACCTCTAGCTGGAGACAGGAGAGATGGATTCATGCCTTTTCAAAGGGAATCTGTTTGCTGATTCCTCTTTCTGTGTCAATATCTGTTACATTACATGGACACCAAATATAACAGTTTAATGATGATAGTTCATCTAGTATGACATATTATGTCAGTTTGCAAATTCTACATATTCATGTCCTCTCATGTGTAGGATAAAGGCAACATCATCATCACCACCATCACTGACTCACTACCAATGCAATTTTAATTGTCATCTTCTGATTTCTTAATTCTTGTTTTTTTTATTGTTATCTTTCCTTAATAATTTTTTTTCTCAGGCTCTTTTACTCTCAGGAAACCCTTGCATCTTATGGCTTTATCACCTTGCTTGGCGGGAAATGATTGAAAAAATAAATGTTTAGTCTCTGCTTCTGAAACATCACAAAGCCAATTTGCATAAAGACTTTTGGGTAGTGATATGTCCCGGAAAGGGATATATTTGTTCAAAGTAGCTAAGTGGTTTTGGCTACTGTAACCAAGTAGGACAATCTAGCAGGTAACCGTAATGGACTGGTACTTGTCGTAGGCAATAGGTGTAGGACAATAGGCATAGATAATGTACCTTCACATCGGTCTGTATTCATGGCTGATACCAGCCAATCATATTACTGTGAGGGGGAACCTAGGTGTATACATATTCATTACATCAGGTAGAGACTGTATTAAAATAATGGTGAGAGTTGAGGAACTGTGATCTTTTTAAATTTAGATTTTTTTGTTTTCAATGGTCAATGCCATGAAAAAAAAACTAATGTGGGCAACTCAGCTAGGATTGATCTCACTACCTTGTTAACTGTTGCAACACAGTGAAACATTCAAATGAGCTTTTTATCAGTATAGTAATTTAATTGAGTTTGATATTCTTATCTTAAAAAAAATGAATGATTATTTTCTCTTTTCTCAATTTCATTAATTTCAACTTTTCCCCTATCCATTTTTTTTGCTTTTATGAAATACAATCTGAATTGACTATTCAATGATTGACAACTGATCTTAAAGACTTTTTTTTCTTTTTGTCTGTTATTCTGGAAATTCTCATCAACAGGTATTTCCAGAGCTTCAGTGCAACAAGATATTCATTCATTTTTCTCTCTTAAAATAATTAAAAATGTCATTTTAGAAAAAAAATGTTTGTTTTGATATTTATAGAGGAGGTGTGTGTTGACTTTTGGTTAACAACACAGAAAATGGAATCACAATTTAATTTCAATTTCTGGCTGAGGTACTTTGTACTGCTGCCTTTGTGAAAGGCATGAAACCATCACTTATCCCCATTCACTAGCTGTAGGTTGCATAATAAATCAGACTGAGCTCTCTAGTCTTAGCTGGTAACCAGTCTAAGAGAACAATTCTAAATTCAAAGCAAGACTCTAGTCCTCCCTGTTGGAGGTGGGACATGCAATCTCATATCATTAAAGTCTAATTGCTGTTCAGTGCACAAGACTCTGCTTTTGAGAACTGAAAATTTTATAAGCATATAAAAGTACTGACTGGCCGCTGGATATTTATGTTAAATTTTATTAGTATTTGAATATACTGACTGTAATAGCCATAGGACTTGTCTTCTGGATATTTATTATATCAGGTTTTATAAGCATATGAAAGTACTGACTGTAATAATTATAGGGTATGGGCATGTGGCCAAGTGGTTAGAACTCATTCTGATCATGAGACCTGGGTTCAAATCTCACTATGGTCAATTTGTCAGGTAGGAGACATCCTGATGTTATTGGACTGGAGAGGTCGATTTCAGCATGTGTCTCCTTTGGAAAGTGCCTGAAAACCATACCATGGGTTGACCCAAGCCTTGTGAGTGAAATTGGGTAAATGGAACCCTAGGGTGCTGTCGATAGCTGAGCTAGCACAGTCACAAGTCACTGTGGCCGAGGGCTTGAGCATGCTGGCCTTGTTCAAATTGTTGATCACGCTATATAACGGGCTCTTTCCAAGAAACTGTAACTAAGGTCTCTCAGCATAGTTGCAGTATAAACCACAGGTGGGCTCTGTGGGTGTTGAATAAACACAAATGCACCTGAGCAAGCGTCTGCAAAAGGGATTGATTAGCTGCCCTAGTAGACAGATATCCTTGAATACAAGTGGCCAGCTATACCACTACTACTAATAGTTATAGGACTTATCTTCTGGATATTTACTATGTCATATTTTATAAGCACATGAAAGTACCAACTGTAACAGACATAGGACTTGTCTTCTGGATATTTATTATGTCAAATTTAATGTAACCTTGTTTCTAAGCAATTAATAATATCGATTTCCTTATGAGAAAAGTCATGAGAGTTATCCCCCTCCAATACTCACACACACCATCCCACCTCATAACAGCATGGGTCACCCAGTGAGGTTCCCATACATGTATTCCTCCATTTGTATACACACATGAATTAGCTCCAGATAGTTCCAGGATATATGATATGTATGAATGTATATACTTTTTTTATGTGTCATATCCCTTTAAGATGTTGGCAATCAAGGATCTCCACAACTTTCTATCATTTATAGCTCTTAGCACTGTTTGTCTTTTTTCTATCTCACTATTTGCACAAGCTTATTAGTTTTCTTTGGTATTTCTTTCTGCCTGTCCTTCCTTCACTATGTCCTGTGAGTATCAAAGTCCTCTATCTTATGTGACCCAAAAATTTCAACTTTCACAAATATCTGTTTCCTTCCCTTTTTTCTTTAAAACTTCCTTTTTGCTCATATGCTCCATCCATGATATTCTCAGCATCCTTCTGTAGAACCTTCATCTGTGAGGAAATTGTCTAACATCTATTATCATATAGGTAGTTTGATATTACATTGTTGTTCAGCACTTTCCTTTCTTTCTTTAAATTTTCCTGTCTCTTAAGAGTTTACTTAGCTTCATTGTATCTTTCTAATTCTAAATAAAAATGTCCTTTTCTTTAAGGTTTCTTTGTTGCTTACATTCTCTCTCCATGGTATTCTCAGCATCCTTCTGTAGAACCACATTTCTGTTACCTTAAGTGTTCGTTTCATCTCTGTCCAGCATTCACTGCCATAGGGGAGGACAGATATTACATAGCAGTTCTTTGAAATCTGAAAAATTCTACAATAAGTCTAATCCTAAATGTTTTGGATAAGAGATTACATACCAGTATTATGTGTACACCAATATGATATTCTTACAGTTATTTACATTATTTACATTCAAACTGATGTCTTCCTTCTTGTTATCATTACAATGTTTCAACCATTATGCCTTGACTTTCTTCAGGTCTTTGTCAATTGAATAACTTTCAGGGAATTTTGAACTAAACTCTTTATTTAATTTATAGGGGTAGATTGTTCTTGTTCTGCTATATCTAGAAATATTTTTTTTTTTAGTACTGCTCAATTATTCCTCTGTTTCCACTGAACTGTCTGTATGACCCAACTCAGGGATTGAACTTACAATTACTATAACACCAAATTACATACAGTAATCCATTACTACTTATAGTTTTTTTAATCAATTCACTTCAAGTAAGGCAATAATACCACTAAGATACAAGGGGCTACTGGGAGTGAAAGAATGACCAGAATTTAGAAGGAACCAGAAACCCAGTTCTAAATATGAAAAAAGGGATAAACTTCTACACCCGTTCAAAAGACAGGGAGGAGTTTGAACTGGATCATAGGTGAACTTATCTACTCCTAGTGAGGAAAAAAAAACAATAAAATAAAAATAAATAGTAAATACAATTTCAGAGTTTAAGTGGAGACACAAGAAATATAGATTTAAAGTAGACTTTAGAAGTAACCAGAAAACCAACCCTAAACAGGAAACAAGGGATAAACCTTTACTCCTGTTCAAAAGACAGGTGAGGAGTGTGAATCAGATGAATAGGCATTCATATCTCCTCTTAAAATGCACACACACATATCTCTGTTCATGTAAACACACTGTTGTATTTATAACCTATTGCATTTTCCCAGTTGTAATTCTTATAAGCGCATACATCAATTAAGGAAGAAGAGATTTATACACATATTCATAAACAGTGTTAATAAATATATGTAAACATATGTTTATTAAACACTCCCACATACCCGTTGGTCTGGGTGGAGTTTCCAAACATTCATACTTACACCCATATACAATGATACATATATTACTCTCTACCTCGTAATCTCATCCATACACATGTTACAAATAATTGTGTAATTACTTTGAGCAGAGCCATACTTTGTCAATGTTTCCTGCAAGAATTTTATTTTGCCTTTTCAAGAAGAAATAAAAAGTTTGATTCATTATATTTGTTGCCTAGCGTTGAGTGGGGTGGATGGGGGTCACAGTTGTTTTCACTTCAATAAAGCAGTGTAAAGATTAGTCTCCGAAGTTGACTCACTTGTTGAATGGATACCATTATCAAGTCAAGAGACTTAAAGGGGGTTGATGGAGAAGGAAAAAAAAAAGGTGTGGTGGTTGTGAGGGGCATTTTCTGTCTTGTAATTTTTTTTTATTAAATTAACTGATTTTATTTTATGTTTACAGAGTTTTCTATTTCAAGAGTAGTTAGTGTTGAATAAAAAAGACACTGGGTAACATGTCCCCCACTGCCAGCAGCTAGTCATGAGGGGAAAGCCTCCTCTTCCAGTAAATACATAATTAACTGTAAGAATATACTATTGATGATGCGTGTGTGTGTGAAGGGATAGGAAGAAAAATTTACAGTAAAATTTAATCTTAAATTTCCCACCAGCCACTATTCTGCAGAACAAAGAGGATACTGTCAGCTATTAATACATACTTATTTTTCAAGAGGTGACTTCTTGATAATATCGGTTTGGAGAAATGACTCTGGCATGTGGCACCATGGGAAGTGTTTCAAAACCATACCATTGGTTGACCCAAACCTTGTGTTTGGCTTGGTTTGTTTTACGGCATATCAACCTCAATGGGTTATTTAATGCTGACAAAATTTTCATTGTTGGTAATATTTCTTCCTCCAAAAACCTATTTCTGGTAATGTTTCTTCCTCCAAAAACCTATTTCTGGTAATGTTTCTTCCTCCAAAAACCTATTTCTGGTAATGTTTCTTCCTCCAAAAACCTATTTCTGGTAATGTTTCTTCCTCCAAAACCTATTTCTGGTAATGTTTCTTCCTCCAAAACCTATTTCTGGTAATGTTTCTTCCTCCAAAAACCTATTTCTGGTAATGTTTCTTCCTCCAAAAACCTATTTCTGGTAATGTTTCTTCCTCCAAAAACCTATTTCTGGTAATGTTTCTTCCTCCAAAAACCTATTTCTGGTAATGTTTCTTCCTCCAAAAATCTATTTCTGGTGAGAATTTTCTTTTGCTGGCAATATTTTTTTTTTTTCAAAAAATGTATTGCTGGTAATATTTGTTTTTCAAAAATGTATTGCAGATAATAATTTTTTTATACAAAGTATTTCTGGTATTAAAACCTATTTTTACACTTTCATAGTGTTTTGATCTGAGTTTGGGGGTTAACTATTTGCCCATAGCTGGGACCTTAATAATTGCTACCACCCCGGGTCAGGGTGAACCTGGTAACACCAGCAATTAAGAGGTGGTTCTACACTCCTCAAAACCTCCTGATCAGAGGCCTTGCTGTTGGACGTAGTTTATCATCTTATCCAGGATGTGGATGTAGTTTATCGTCATACCCAGGACAGCCCAAACCTTGTGAATGACAATGGTCAAATAAAACTGTTTGGAAGTCATCAGTATTTTCTGTTGGTTCAAAGTTTTCATATTTGAAATAAAGTTTATTAGATTTAGGTTATAGGCTTTTATTTAGTCTTTTTGGTCATAATGTGGCTCTCAGTAGCATAGTAAGAATTCGTTTTCATATCTACATTTGGTTGGAAATCTTTATATATATATATATATATATGGCAAAAAGATGTATGACAATGTTAAAAAAAATTTCATGTGATGTGTTTTATCCATTAGGACTTCATCAGATGAAACAAATCATATAAAAATTTTTTTGCCACTTTGTCATACATCTTCCTCACTCAAAAAAAATAATGATATATACAACTATATATTTGTGAACTATGTTCATAATTTGCATAATTTTAAATGATAAAGCTGGCAGTATTTCTGCTATTCAAAAAAATGGAAAAAAAAGTTTTTTTAAATTTCTTTAGAATATATTCAATAAGGCTGGCATGAAGAAAATGTGGGCCAAGATATCCAAGGATTTTTTGGTTTAGAGTTGCGCAGCTTTTTGATATCATGTTAAGGCTGTACTCTCCTGTACCTAATAGATTGGGGAGGTACTAACTGGTGGTGGGGAGGTTTAAAATTTCTTATGAATTCTTAGTTTGGCAGGTTAAAATAAGTTGGTACAGATAGTGACTTATACTTCAACATAAGTGTTGGCAGGAAGTATAAAAATCTTGCAGGTGTCTTAATAATTTTTTTCTTTATTATAGAATTTATCCAATACAAGGTTCGAGAGCCACTCAAGGTAGAGGGTTAATGTTAAAATCATAATGATGAATCAGGTGTGTGATATGAATGAAAGAGATGGTGGGGAAGTGAAGATTTTGAGGATTAGGAGAATAGATAACAATTGACCCTTGACTTGAAGGTGTTGAAATTCTAGTGGATATAGTTGTTAAAAAAAAAAAAAAAAAAAAAAATGGATGTTGACTCTCCACCATAACTTAAGCATGGAAGAGGAATTTAAAATATAATGGAAGTCACATTGAATATCGCTGAGTTGTGTTTATTGTAATTGTGTTAAACTGGTGTGCATAAAAAGATACAACCAATGAACAATTGAGCACTTGAGCAAGACATTATCTTGTAATTACTGCCCTAGTAACTTGAAAATTTAGTCAATCCACTGTCAACTTCGACATCATCTATAAAAGGCAGGATGTGTGTGTGTGTGTGTGTGTGTGTGTGTAACAAATGCACGGCCGCAATTTTCGACGGATTTGCACCAAAATTTACATGCACATGCTCCAAGTTAGCAAGAAGGTCAAGACCAACTTTGCATTTCCCAACTCCCATCGATAGTAGAAATAATCAATTATTTCATGCTTCTACGGCAATTTTCATGTAGTTTATGGCCATTTTCTACTGGCCAGAGTGAGAGCCTATAGCTGGCTGTCACGAACAGGCAGGAAGATTCTATTGGCCAGCATGAGAGCCAACAGCTGACTGACACGAATGTTAACTAGCATGCTAGCATGCAAAAAAAATCGATAGCTGCATTCGTCACAAGTGGGAAAAATTTAAATCTGCATGGCACTTTACTCCAATTGGCTCATTCGCTTGCTTAAACTCAATGTTGATTCTGATTCTGCAGAACTGGGTTGGGTGTGAAAAAGTATTTGTTGTTAACATTCTTTTTTTTTCATTCAGTTTTTCCAGTTATGAGTCCTTTTTTAAGGCTGATCGTTTTGGGTTCATTTTGTTTAGTTCTTTTTTCGTAACAGATTTAATGCTTAGTATAGTGCTTAGAAAAAATTTGCAGGCAAGGAAGGGCAAAAATATTTTAAGTCAAGTGATAACGATTGCTGTATGAGTCGTACAATTTTTGAATCAAGCACAGGCAATGCCGGGCCATGCTGCTAGTTATTATTTTGTCTAAAAATACCTCCAAGAAAAACACAAGCTTTCTCTTATGTTTTATTATTTCCATCTTCCTTTACTTTTCCTACTTCTTGCTTAGAATAATTTCATTCGGGTTCCTTACATTCACTTACATGCAAATATCCCTGGGAAAGGTATGAATCTATCTCCTCCCTAACTATGGGTTAAATAGTAGGGCTTGTATCTGGAAAAACCATTGTTATTTGCAAAAATATTGTTAATGCAATATTCCCTTGCCAAAAAAAGAAGTATTCTTACAATCCCAAATATGTTTCGGCCTTAAATAACTCACAAAGGGTTGGTAAGCCATAAAAAACAAAACAAATCAATTGATCAACAATCTTGCTTCGCATTTCATGAGTGTAAGTGAAATTCCTAGAAATTCTTGGCCTGTGAAAATAATGTTTGAAATGTCAGTATATAAATAAAATTTGGCTTCAGATTTGGTGCAGTATTGGCCAGCAGACATATTTTGAATGTCAACAACCGAGAGAAATGATTTGGGAGATTCATACAGAAAGGTCAGGCATGTCGTTATTGTAAAAATTGAATGTTCCCTGCCAAAGCAAAAGTAACTGACAAATATATTTCCTGTTTGCTCCATCTTTTTTTCTTTTTTTTTTTTCTTGACAAAATGATATCAGATCAAAGCCGATTTTTCTTTTTCTTTAATGTTTTTCATTTTTAAAACTTAAGCAACATTGACATCTTTATGGTCCCAAGTATATTGGAGATTTCAGATGATAGCATTAAGCCATTAAGGACAACCTGCTTTTGTGAATTTTGATCTCAAATCAAATCATTGTCTTGTGTAATACAAAAAAAAAACATATTCTGTCAGTAGCACTTACATAAGTTCTTGACCACACACAGTTCTTTTCTACTAGCATTTGTCAAGGCTTTTCTGTAGCAAAATCATTTCCAGTAGATTTCTATAGTAAAATTATTAGTAATACATTTACAGTACACATATGATAGACCTATACTTGTCTTCATTCCTACTGACAATCCTTTCCTTCTTGATTTTTAATGTATTTCAAAAATAAAAATAATAAACTTGCATTATACATATAATTGCACTGTGTTTATTGTCTTGGGTATGATGATAAACTACATCTGGCAACAAGGCCTCTGATCATGAAGTTTTGAGGAGTGTGGAACCATCTCTTAATTGCTGTTGTTCCCAGGTCCACCCTGACTGGGGTGGTAGCACCTGTTAGGGTCTTAGCTATATGCAATTAGTTAACCACCAAACTGGAGCCAAAACACTATGAAAGTATAAAATACATTTTTATAGTAAAAATATTACCAGCAATACATTTTTGAAAAAAAAAAATTAATAAAAAAATAAATAAAAAAATTAATAAAAAAAAAAATAAAAAAATAAATAAATATTACCAGCAATACATCTTTGTAAAAGAAATTATTAATGCTCCCAAGAAAATTAAATTTTGGCATTAAATGACCCATAAGGTGTTGATATGCCACTAAACAAACAAAGTACTCTGTTGTCAGTAATGCATGCATTCATCACTTTTTTTTTTTTTATTGGATTTCATTATGTTTCTATAGTAAAACCATTAACAGTACTTTTATCTTGTACATATAATAGCCATCTATCAGTAATGTTTGTATAAATATCTGACCATTGATAATTATTTTTCAATGAACAATATACAGATTGAATGATAAAATTGTAAGTAAAATATTTCAAAACTCAATAGTTAATCATCAGATGTTTTTCTTTTTCAAGAAATATTTAGTTTGATCTGGCAGAAAATTACAAAATCTGAGAGTAGCACTAAAGTCAGTGGTTAGTGATTAGAAAAAAACTGAAACCTTGCTTACATATTTTGGGTTCAAATGCAGCTGATACTAAAATACAGCAGATTGTCCGATTCATTTATTTTTACAATAATAAAATATTTTTTTATAATGTTAGAATTTGTTGTCATTGTGTCAGATTTTTAAAAAATATGTTTTTTAGACTTATTGACCATTTGTGGGTTATTTAAAGCTGAAACATATTTTTTATTGTAAGAATAATTAATATTTAGTTCTTTCCAAGCGAATAGTGCATTAACAATTTATTTTTTTTTTAGGTATAGTGTCAGATAAGTTTTTTATCTACTTTTTGCACATACTTGTATGATATGAAGTTTATGTTGTAGTCTGTGGACTTGGCTATTGCTTACCTGTTTTTGTTTGTCATAAATGGGCTGCTTCTGGTTTCAACAGAATGTTCATGTGTTGAGGTTGTAGTCTAATTTTCTTTTATCTTTTTCAAAAGTTAATTTTTCCATTTATCTTAGTTCTTTGGCAGAAAAGCAAAAAAAAAAAATGAACTAGAACATCACCACATGAATATTCTGTTGAAATTGAAAGTGAATCATTTACAACAAACAATAAAATATGTAAACAACAACCAAATCCATAGACTTCAAAACAAACTACACATCCTATGTGTAACAGTACATAGGACTTAAGATGACAAGACCTTACAGAAAATTTATCTGATAAAAGAATTATAGTGTACACTTTGTAATTGAAATAGACACGCCATTTTTATTTATTAAACACTAAGCTGTGTGTATTACATTTATAAGCACATTAGAGAATCGGTGTAAAGAAAATGTATTCTCTGACAGGGATCAAGCTGGGGTCCCAGATCAAAGGTGGTTTCCCTTAAAAACAAGTTCAGCCCCTGTTGGAGAACACATTTTTCTTGACTAAGTTTTCTTGGGTGCACAAGCCTATACACAGCTGTAATGCACACTGTTCAATGAATAAAAATGGGTTGTCTATTTCCAATAACCTTTAAAGTAATATATATATATATATATATATATATATATATATATATATATATATATACATACACACAGGTCTTATCAAAAATGGTAATGGACCTAAAGTGTGCTGAGTGAAGCCACTTGACACAGATTGACCTTGAAATTTGTTGTACATACACACTAAGTTAGATTGCTGCTCACTGCCATTGTTTATAGAATTTCTTAGAAGGAAAGTCTGTAGAGTGTAGTCACCTCACTATACCACAGAGATTCCATCAGTGACCATGGCCTGTACAGCAGTTTTTGGCAAGGCATAACACTCCACAGATCTGACAACCACCACATTCCCCAAATCTCACCATTTGCAACTTTTTCATCTTCAAAGATCAAATCCCACTTGAAAGGAACAAGATTTCAAGATGTTGAGGAAATCCAAGAGAATGTGATGAGGTAGCTGTTTGTTGTCTCAAAAGAGAAGTTCCAGAGATGCTTCCATCAATGGAAGTGATACTGGATAATGTGTGTGGCTTCAAAAGGAGATTAAATGCCAAATTGATATGTATTGTATATCTTTCTGTTTATAGTACTATTCCCAAAACTTTTTAATCAAACTTTGTGTGTGTGTATATATATATATATATATATATATATATATATATATATATATACAATGTTTCATTAAATAATATAGACAAGTGTTGTCTATTTATTTTATGTAAAATTTTTTCGTATCTTCTGATAAGTTTTATAACATTATCATTAACCTAAAAAGAAATTCACAATATTTATCCATTATTTTTAATAAAATCTAAGCTTTATTTACTCAAGCCATTATCAAAGATGTAAATACAAACATATCAAACAATATACGGACACGACAGTGATGATATAGTCTGTCATTGTTTTGTTTACATAGTGGATCACTAAGCAACGATGAACACGCATATAAGACGCTAGAAGCGAAAAATCGCATCGCATCTCATGACATCACACATGACTACACAAGAGTGAATTGGAGAATGAAATAAGGAAAGCCGTTGGTATAACCAATGGCTTCTGTTACCAATTATTGAAATTATAGACATTTAAGAATATT
Source organism: Acanthosepion pharaonis (assembly GCA_903632075.3). NCBI lineage: Eukaryota > Metazoa > Mollusca > Cephalopoda > Sepiida > Sepiidae > Acanthosepion > Acanthosepion pharaonis. The sequence goes on along the minus strand of CAHIKZ030005594.1, from coordinate 325,096 downwards.
TGTAGAGATTCCATAGTTGATTTTGTTTAGGTTGGGTTTTAACTGTTTGATGTATAATGCTTCAATATATATATATATATATATATATATATATATATAAAAAGAAAGAACAGTAAGATATATAATGTCTTTAATTTAATTACAAAATTAAATTCGTAGCTTTTAGCTTCCATTTTTGAAACATGGTTAGAACTATGTAGCGAAAAAAACCATATTTTAAATAAATCAATTTATTTTATTTTATTATATATATATATATATATATATATATATATATATATATATATACCTATATATAGGCATGGTGGTGTAATGGTTAGCAAGCTTGTCTCGCTAGAACAATTACAGCTGAGTAGTGAGTTCAATCCTCACTGGGTGCTCCATACTTCCGGCCTTGTGCCATATCTGAGCAGCGCTTAGAAAATCACTATACATGTATGTATGTATGTATATATATATATATATATATATATACACACACACATATCTGAAGACGGTCAGAGGATAAAACATTGCATGTATAACAACCAAGATGAACATCTGAATAGCAGAGCAAATAATAACAATTACTAGTTTCAGCTGCCCTTCTTCAGGTGTCTGTTGCTATATTCAATAGCCTTCTCAGAATCTTGGACCAAACCCTTTATTCATTCGACAGAGGTAGATTGTTCTCATTTAGCTTTCAGTGTTTAGGGGAGATAACTCTTAACAGTTAATACACAACCACTCTAATTCACTTTTGTATTATATTGTACACTTCTTTTGCTGAAGAAGAGTATTTTGACTTTTCACTACTACCAGATCCAGGGATTGAACTCGGTGATTAAAATGTATCTAGTGTAGATGTGTGTGCATTGCTTAGTCTAGAACAAGGCTACAGTGGTGAAACACATATGATAAAAATTTGATACACTAGCTAATAGACTTTGAGACTAACTTGCTGATCATTGGTTCAAGCTAGGTGCCCTACATTGTATGGGTAATATATATAATGAATGTGTTTGCTTGTTTAGTGAAAGTTTTTTTTCTGGAAAAAGTCCCGAAACAACATCTGGATTCCAGCTGATAAGTGTGAACAAGTAGCAAGTGTTATCTGCTCCCCGTCCTCAGCTATGCAAAAACTAATATATAAAGACTTAATGATAAAAAAAATCAACTTGATATATATATATATATATATAAAAATAAATATTAGTAGTACATCTTGGACAACTTTTCAGGCTTAGCTTATTTGCAATTGAAGTGTGTTTCATTGCAGCTTAATCATTTAACTATTGGGCTATCCCTAATGTGTGCCATTAGAAATCTTATCTTAATTATTTGTTAATTATTGAGTTATTATTATTAATTAGGTTAGGGATTTTTATGTTAGAGTGATGGATTTCAAAGGGTGAAATGACCTTTAATATCCTGTTCCTGAAACAAATAGCAACTAAATTTAGCAGTTTGTAATTTCAGATTGAAATTGATTTTTTTTTTTTTCTCTCTCCCTACTGAGGTTTTAAACTGTCTTTCTGTCTAAAAATTGTTATAGAGCTGGGATCCATTAAGATTAAAATAGAAGTCAGTTGTTTTTAAGGGTTCATCTTATATTACAGATTATTTTCCCTATTTAGGGAAAAGAGAAAAACAAAATTTTTACAGTTGTCATGTGTGCGACAAAAGAAATAAGATAAAGAGAAGTAAAGGGAATGTCAGAAGACCAACTAAGTTTTATAATAAATAAAAAAACGGTTTTAATTCTACTGATTTAGTCAGTGGCTAAAAAGGAAAAAAAAACAAAGCCTTAGTGGCATGAAGTTAAAAGTTTATTTCAGTTGGTTGGTTAGTTGCTGAGTTTTTGTGGTATAGTTTACTTGTCAGGTCATCAAATAGTAGTAAATGAACTGTTCTGAAGCAGATTTCTACAACAACTAACTTTGCCAGCCAACTCATTTAATTTTGGTGCCAATAAGAATAAGATATGGAGGAAAAGAAGAAAGAAATTCTGGTATTTTTATTTTTCATATTTGACATGATTAACCAATGCAACTTTAAACAAATGTTAGTATAATTTATAGTTATGGTCAAATCACGCTGAAACACCGGTTCTCGTACGATCACCGAAGTTAAGCAGCATAGAGCCAGGTCAGTACTTAGATGGGGGACCGCTTGGGAACACCTGGTACTGTAAGCCTCCAAAGTCCAACCCTTACCTCACAGTCGGTGGGGAGGGTGTAAACGGTAGTGTCAGAGCTATGCCGCCCGGAACTTCGTTCCTGGTAGGGCCACCCATGGCGGACAGGTCTGACACACACGCCGGCTAACAAGGGCTCTGGTGAAAATCCAAGGAGCGTCTGCATCGGTAACCAGCGGCTTCTGGTCGTTCCTGTCTCTGCGTCTGTGGGAACCTCGCGACAAGCAAGAACGTTATCTGAGTAGGCCTGGGTACCCTACTTCTGTAATTTATCCCAAGAATCTTCTTCTCATAACAGGAAGAAGCTGGCTCAATCTGCCCAGGGTGAATGCCGCATCAGTACAGTACAACCAACAAATACCTGGATAAAAGACCTCCACTTGTAAGGTCATCCAGCCATATCAAAGAGTTCTTTGAAGTTTTGTATAGACCTCCATGTTATTTTTTTTTAAACTGTGAAATTTATGTCAGCTGGCTTAGAGATTGAGAAGACTTCCTAAAAAATGTGCTTCCTGAAAGGAACCAAACCTGCATTTTCCTTTTTCCATAAAAGAAACTACTTTCAAGCCAAATGTGCATTTACCAATTAGGCTACGAGAAGTTATGACAAAGCAAGGCTTACTTATCTTATTTAAGTAATGCAAATTTCTAATTTGGACCTTTCAATTCAAAGTCTATATCTGCTTTATTTCTGTTATCATCATCAAAGCTTGTTGCCAAGTATTGATACTCATCAACATTTTCTTCTGTGTGAAATAAGTCCTATGTTGGATCTGAAGAGATATCTGCAGACACTACATGGTAGGGTTGGAGGGTTTAGGGAATAGAGAGCTCTGACTTTTCTTTGTCTCTCTTCTATTTGTCTTCTGGTGTTTTCAAAGGATGTTGTTTTTTTCATGGACTGCTCTTCTCTAATTGGTTCTTTAGATATGAGAAGAAGAAAAGTCTTTGAGCATGAAAGCCTTGGCTGCAAATTGTTTGAGGTGTTCCATGAGTCACCACTCCATAGCACACATTTCAGCTGACACTATCCGTTATTTATTTTTGTACCTGTAACATAAACAAAATAATTTCTTAAGTAACCAAGGGATTTTTTTTTTTCAATCTGACATTATTTATTAATTGGATTAAAAAAATAATTGCTTAAAAAATGACATATGATTGGATAAAGAACAAATAAGAAACATTTACCAATCTAACATGTTTCACTTTTATTAAAGCTTCATCAGAGAATGAGATATAGAGGAAAAGAAGAAAGAAATTCTGGTATTTTTATTTTTTCATATTTGACATGCAACTTTAAACAAATGTTAGAATAATTTATGGCATTCTGAATTCTAACAAGTTGAATGCATGTGAAGCATGATTAACCAATGAAAATAAGACAACAGAAAAGTAAAAATACCAGAATTTCTTTCTTCTTTTTCTCCATATCTTATTCTCTGATGAAGCTTTAATAAAAGTGAAACATGTTAGATCGGTAAATGTTTCCTATTTATTCTTTATCTCATCATCCTGTTGGATTCCAATCCATATATATATATATATATGTATATGTATGTAAACTATGGTATAGTTTAGTGGGATCAGCATGGTGAGTTCATATTTTGGCCAATATTGTTACATTCAATATCACATAAATACAAGTCGGAAAAGTATGAATCCATTTTTTGCTATCACAGATTGATCTCTCTATTCTTGATTGGCCACCAGTCTAGGAAAAGGATAACTCTGAAATTATACTCAGTTTGACATGGAGTTTGCAACTCCACCTTGTAAAAAGCTTATTTGGTATAGAAACCTAGTAATACTTATGAGGCTATGACCCTTTGTCCCAAAGAGCTGCTAAAGATGAGGAGGAGAAGGAGAGTATTGAAGAAACAACAAAAAGAAGCATTCTTGTAGTAAACAATGGATTAACTTCTTCATTCTGTAATGTTGAAATAGAACTATGGATTTACTTATGTTCAATGGTAACTAATATAATTGGAGAGGGGCGTTTCTTTAAGATGAAATATCTAAAGAATGTATACAGACTAACAATGGTATAAGAACTACTAAACAAATTACTTATGGTAATTGAAAACTAAAGAACTTATAATTTACTGATGTTTTGGAGACATTTTTTCACGATAAATTCCAAAAAGCAAAAATTTGAACTTTTAATTGTTTTCAGTCTTGTAAAAATAAGTTTAATGTTTCATGTTGTTTTTTTTGAAAAATATTACTGGGGTGAGGAACTCTCACTGTATCTGTACCACTGGGACCTTCAAAATAGAAATCTGGCACTTGTCTAAATATTGTGATTATAGTAGAAACAATATAAAGAATGAGTGCAGGAGTTTGAACAGTTTATTGGTAACTAGAAAATAATTTTGAAAATTATCTAATAAGATCTGTGTACTTGTAAAATCAGTGAAAATGGTGATCTAATTATTTTATACATATTTAGGTCAGGTTAGACTTAGGCTCATTACTGGTAACATCTCTCTGTGAAAGTAATCTTAACTCTTCAACCCCCCTCTTCTGATTTCTTGATTCCTGACTATCTTCCTCTCTTTTGGAAGGACTCCAATGTCCACATGCATGGCCTTGGTGTTTTTGTTCGCAAACATCTTCCACTGGCTAGGGAACTCTCTTGAATCTTCTGATCATTCTTATGTCTCTCTGTGTCTCTCTACTTAACTCAGTCAACTATCTTTTCTTTCTCTACCATTCCATGTATGCTAGATAGTATTTCTGATAATATAGACAAGGCACCCCTCCCCCTGGCTGAAAGCTGGCATTGATGCTTTCATTCCGACAAAGAAATACTAAGTTAAACCACATTCGTCTTCTTGGTTCTCACCTGCATGCTCAGCCATTATAGCATACGGGAATTACTTCTTCCGGCTGTACCAGAATAACACATCTGATTATAACAGATGTCTCTTTGTCTTTGCTCGTAATGTGTGCAAGCATGTCCTCACTGAAGTGAAGTTACTATTTGCTGATAGAATGAAACAACATATAGCATCTTGCAAGTTTGGTTCTAGAGATTATTGGCGGCTCTGTAAGAGTGTGCTGAACAGCAGCAAATCCTCAATCCCTCCTCTATTCAATCAATTTAAAGTCCTGACATCTACAGCAGATAAAGTTGAATGCTTTGCTTGGAAATTCTCTTTCAACTCAACACTTGATTCATTTGGAGTACACACACCTGATTTCCCCTATAGAACTGAGGCTGTACTGAGCGATATGTGCATAATCCTGTCACTGGTCTCGGATATCATTTTTAAATTAGATTCCAATAAGCAAGTAAAGGTGACGGGATCCCAGCCGTCATCCTAAAGAAATGTACTCCTGTGCTGGCTCCAGTTCTCTCTAAACTCTACAACTATTGCCTTGCTGTTTCCTACTTTCCAGCTTGTGGGAAGTCCTCCTTTGTAGTTTCTGTTTTTAAGAACTCTGGAGAACATTCTGACCCTCCAACTATTGCCCCATTAATCTCCTACTGCTTTTCATCAAAGTATTTGAGGCTTTAATCTATGCTGTAGTAGTTAAGCATCTTAACCTCTTACGACCTACTCTCTGACAAACAATATAGCTTCTATTTTGCCAGGTCTACCACTGACATGCCATCACTGAATATATATATCAAGCTCCTGATAATGATGTACCATTACTGAATACGTATATCAAGCTATTGATAATAATGGGTGAAGCTTGAGCTGTGGCTCAAAGGCAATTTGATAGGGTTTGGCATGCTGGTCTTCTACATAAGTTTCAGGGCTACAGTATTACATAATTGTTGTTTGATTTAATCCAATCACAATCAAATTGTGAAATGAGGGTCGTTCTGAACAGGCTCATTTCCAGAACCTTTCATACAAACATGGTTATTCCCCAGAGCTCTATCTTGGGTCTTACACTGTTTCTGATCTTCATCAATGATCTTCCTAATGTAATCAGTTCCCAAGTAGGCATTTATGCAGATGACACTACCATTTACTCCTGTCTCAATAGAAAATCTGTCAGAGCTGACAAAGTTAATCTGGCCACTGCTCTTGAAAAGGACCTATGAATCCATCTTTGTTTCCCCAGATACAAGTAAATAGCAGAGCAGATTGGACTCTATAGCTATGATTGGAATGACAACCCTGAATTCAAAACCATATGTGGCCCTGGTAGGGGAACATCGTTGAATTGTAACTAAAGTCTGCTCAGCATAGTTCCAGTATAAACCATATTTTAGTTCTTTAGTTGTTAAAGGAACACAAATCAGCTGTCACATATTAACAAGTAATGCTGCATTCATTGGTTTTATTACAGACACACAGACAGTCAGGCAGGCATTAAAATATACAGGAAGCAGCAGTGGAAAAATTGTTTGGATATTTTTGGTTTATTTTAAATTATTGTTTATTGAATTTCATTGTATCTGATTTTCAAAACCTCATAAAGATAAAAAAATAAAAGAATTTATGTAAGATATGAGAAAAACAAATGCACATGCTTATTTATTGATGTATATTTGCCTCCTCAGAAGTTGCACTGAACAAAAGCATGAAACTGCCTTGTTTATAATTTATATACATTTTCATAATTTCAATTAAAAGATGCAAATATAATTTATAAATTTATGAATCATTCATACAAAAAACAAATAGATGATGTCTGTAGGAAGCGACAAAAGCTTGTAAAAAAATTAAAAAGACCTTATGCAACTGGAATTTATAAACGGGGATCATATTATTCATATACAGGTTCGGGGTTGATGTATCTTATTTATATTGTTTGTGACGAAGTATTCTTGCCATTTAAATCATTAACCTCTATATTTGTTTTTTGTATGAATGATTCATGAATTTTCATAATTTATATATATTTTATAATTTATATATTTCTATTTTCTGTAAAAATGATTTTTGCAGAAACAAATATGAAATATTTTAATAATTTTTTTAATCAAAACTTAATGTTTTGAACATGATTTTACTTGCACATTAAGGATATAAGGTCGGTTTTAAAAAAATAATATGACTATATGTAAAAGTAAAGAGGCAGTAGTAATTCTGTTGACACCAATTTAGTAAATTTAATATACTTCCCTTTCTCTCTCATTTTTGTCTGAATCATCTCCAGTTGCCTCATTTCTGGCATCTCATTTTTGTGTCTCTTCCATACCATTTGCTAAACAGCTCATCAAAGATTTTTAGAAAAAATAAAATGTGAAAAAAAAAAAATTCTATAAACTCAATTAGCAACTGTCAAGAATATTTATTTGTTGACAGAGAAGGCAGCCCTTTTGTTTTTGTTAAAATTGAAACAACATTTCCCTTTTCTCAAATTTTAGTCACATGACCAAGATTTATTCTGTAGATTTTGGAAGTTTTAATAAATCAATTTTCAATTGCTGTACTTTTTAAAACACAGAAAAACTATTGTAAGAAGAGAAATTAAAAACAAATATAATTATTAATTTAGAAAAAGCATAGTCAATATTCAGTTTGTTTAATGGCATATCAACTACTTATCAGTCATTTAATGCCAAAATTTAATTTTCTTGGGAGCTTTTGTAATTTCATTTGTAAATATGTATTTCTTATAATTTTTTTTTTCAAAATGTATTGTTGTTATTTTTACTATAAAAATGTATTTTTATATTTTCATAGTATTTTGGCCCCAGTTTGGGGGTTAACTATTTTCCCATAGCTGGGACCCTAACAGGTGCTACCACCCCTGGTTAAGGTGCACCTGGGAACAACAGTAATTAAGAGATGGTTCAATGTTCCTCAAAACATCCTGATCAGAGGCCTTGCTGGCAGATATAGTTTGCCATACCCAGGATGGTATTCAATTGTTAAACTGTAAGAAAGATTTTTAATTTTACAAGAATGATCACCAATCTCCTGAAGGAAGAAAAAAAATATATATATGCAGTTGGTATAATGAATAGCAGCTTGTAATGAGAAATTGGATAGTTTAGTTTTAATTACAGTCATGTTCATTACATGCACTTACATGCAAATACTTGGGAAAGATATGAATCCATCTTTTATCCCTTCAGATATGGATTAAATAGTAAGGTTACTCTTTAGCCTTAGTTAGCAACAGATATAGGAGAAGTACAACTCTGAATTCAGTCAGGTATGGGGCTAGCAATTTCATCCTGTAAAAACCTACTTGCTACTTGCCAGCAATGTCTATTGTTGAGTATGTCTATTAATATATATATATATATATATATATATATATATATATATATATATATATATATATATATATATACACACATGATGAGGAAGAACTGAAAAGTTCTCAGTCCAACCTAGAAGCATTTCTGAGAAAAAATATGATGTTTGGTCATTTGGTTAAATTTTGAGAAATGGAGAAGGAGGCCAAGAGCTTTTCAGCACCTCATACACACACACACACACTATATATATATATATATATATAAGCAAGGTCTTTTTCTTCAAAAGGAGAAATATTCCAACAGTTCTTTGTAAACTGGAACAACCTACCCCATCCCTCATGGGTTCTACCTGTGAGTGAGTTGCCGGGGCTTTCATGTGGGAAGTCACAAAGGAAACAGTTACTGAGCATAAAAACACATTAGATATTTATAGAGGTAGAGATATTAACTATTTATGGAAAGAGTGACTAATACAAAACACATTTTTACACAAGGAGTTTTTTTTACTGTAAATTTATGGCTGTAATACTTTGTTTTCTTTTAGTTTTTGTATTTTGGAAACCAATTCCCAAATGTCAAAGATAAAATAAGTTGGAAGATCAGATTCTTGATAATAAAAGAAATCTTCCCCTCTTTCTTTAACTTTACATATCTCTTTCTTTGTCTGTTTTCTCTCTTATTTTTTTCTGTTTTTCTCTTCAGTAAATTCTTTATATGAAACCCTCCTTGATAACAAAACTGAACAATTTTCTCTTTCTTTATTTCCTCCTTTCTTTCAGCATTTGTCTTTCTTTCCTATCATGGATTTTCTTTCTTTCTTATTAAATTCTCTCTCTTTCTCTCCAGAAATGCGGATGGATTTTCTTCTTGATACTAAAAGGAAAATTATGTCATTAAAATACTTGCTCATCTGCTCCAATTCCTAAAAAGACCCCTCCAACATTTGGCAGGGGACAATTTTGACTATGCATCTCACTTAATTCCCTCTTGGCAGGAAGCAAAAAACAATTAATGTCTTGTTCCAAGTGTAGCACCTTCAAGAGGATATAGTCTAAATCCCTGTTGCTTGAGGCAACTCAAAATGAAGCACCAAGGGAACTCAATAATATCTATAACTACCTGCATGTATACATGAAGGTTAGTGAGGGCATAAAACATTGTGTCATATTCCACCATAGTGGTAATATGTGTAAATACCATCCATAATGCCTGGATCTGACAATTATATTTTTATTGCAAAGGACAAATAGATTAAAGTTGATAATGTGAAAAGTTTATGAAGAATCAAAATTGTGTCACTTGTATAATTTCAAGTTTATTCATTCCATCCACTATTATATGCAAAATTCCAAGAACTATTTTTTTTTTTTTTTTTTTTTTTTTTTAATATAGACTGAATACACATGTGAAAACCAGTTTCTTGCTGGAAACATTTCTATATATCTGACTAGCAGCATGGCCCGGCATTGCCCGTGCTTGATTAAAAAATCGTATGACTCATACAGCAATCGCTATCACTTGACTTAAAATATTTTTGCCCTTCCTTGTCTTTAAAGGAGTGCCCTTTGCCATGCTGATGTTGCTACATGCCTTACTTCTTGCCTATCTCATATTGTGAACTTTTTCTAAGCTCTATACTAAAGATTAAATCTGTTACGAAAAAAGAACTAAACAAAATGAATACAAAACGATCAGCTTTAAAAAAGGACTCGTAACTGGAAAAACCGAATGAAAAAAGAATGTTAACAATAAATACTTTTTCACACCCAACCCAGTTCTGCGGAATCAGAATCAACGTTGAGTTTAAGCAAGTGAATGAGCCAATTGGAGTAAATTGTCAGCTCATTTCCATACAGTCATATCAAAAGAAAGTTCAAAGAGAAAAAAATGAAAACTATAAATTCCCAAGAACAAAGCTTAAGATAATGACCTAGACATTTATGATTAAAGAAATGGATTTAGTTTTATGCAGATTTAAATTTTTCCCACTTGTGACGAATGCAGCTATCGATTTTTTTTTTTTTTTTTTTTTGCATGCTAGCATGCTAGTTAACATTTGTGTCAGTCAGCTGTTGGCTCTCATGCTGGCCAATAGAATCTTCCTGCCTATTCATGGCAAATTAGTAACACCTATCAATATTAGTAAAATTACTAGAGTATATTTCAAGGCAAGCAGAATTTTTGTCAAGAAAGTGCTCAGCAGGTAACTAGAATGATAATAGTCAATAAATTAAAGAGATTCAGTTTTTTTTTTTTTTTTTTTTTTTTTAAGTAATGATCACCCAATACAAGACCTAAGAGCCACTCAAAATAGAAGGTTACTGTGTGGAGTTGTATTAGCGCAAGAAAGGACAAGCATTAGGAGTATAGAGTAGCTTTTAGAAGGAACTGGAAACCCAATCTTAAACAAAACCCAATCCTAAGCAGGAAACAAGAGATAAACCTCTACTTCTGTTCAAAAGACCCAGGAGGAGTTTGAACATTATGATAGGTGAACCTGTCTACTCCTATTGGGGGAAGAGAGAAAGAAAATAATTAGTGAATAAAATTTCTGAGTTCAGGTGCAGATGTTAGGAGTACAGAGCTGAAGCAGACTTTAGAAGAAACCAGAAACTCTGTCTTAAGAAACAAAGGATAACAAAAAAAATATTAAAAAAAACAACTTTAAACAGGTTTTATTACTATTCTGTCCATCTGGATATGATAAGTGGTCTAATTTGGACAACTGGAAGTGAAAAGTGAACCACTTTGGCTCTTGGTTATCCAGATTTGTATAGAACTGGAGTTGTTTTACATTCAAATTTGGTAGTTGTAGTAGTGATATGGTGAAGGCAAAATGAGACGTCTTTTTCATAATCCAGATGTAACTAAATCCATTTCTTTAATCATAAATGTCTAGGTCATTATCTTAAGCTTTGTTCTTGGGAATTTATAGTTTTCGTTTTTTTCTCTTTGAACTTTCTTTTGATATGACTGTATGGAAATGAGCTGACAAATGTTAACATCTGCCACTGCTAACTCCTGAGGGCATTGGCATCGTCTTTGTTTTGTATATATGCAAAGGATGCTGAAATTGTGGAAATAGTTTTCACAGAAACTTCATCCAAAATAAAATAAATGCCAATTCCTCTGGGCCTAAGTGGTTCTGCTAGGAGCTTCTTTAATATTTCATTTTGTTAAGCAAAAGGATATTGAAATGATTTCTTCCTCTTCTTCTTTTCCTAAATTACTCAAAATAAATAAAATAAAAAAGCAGTTTATTCTCCTCACTACTCCAGCACTCTCCTCAGTATTCTAACTGATTTTTAATAATGCTTTTATCTTGATGGCTTCAAGTCTTCCTTGGATTTCCAGTTCTTTCATTTTCTTTACAAGGATCTTCAGGACTGATCCAAATGTGTAGGCAATGGGGAACACAGCTGTTACCTTCATATTCCACAGATTTTATTTTTGTTCTTTTGTAAAGTGCAGATATTTTCCCAGCTTTTTACTTTCTCATTTTTTTAACTTTTCTCCTTTGTCATCATATAATAATAATAATAATAATAACAATGACAACAACTGCTACTACTACTATTATTACTACTATTTCCCTACTTAAATTCTTCTTTGCTTCAATTTTTCTTTATTTTCTATTTTTCTCACTTCAGTTATTTTTTTTCTCCTTTCTGTTCTTCTTCCATCAATTCCTCTTAAATTATTTCTTGCTTTTTCAATTTTTCTTTACTTTTTCTTTTTTATACATTTCCAACTTCCATTCATTCTATTTTTTTTCTTTCATTTCTTTTATTTTCTACTTTTTCTTTCAATTCTTCTTTCTATTTTCCTTCCTTCAATTCTTATTTTTCTACTTTTTTCCATTCATTTCCTCTTTGTTTTTATTTTTCTTTCTTCTTAAAAAAACCAGAGGTACTGGAGTGATGGTAGCCTATCAACACTATTCTTGGAATTTTGCTGATAAATTGGATTTGTTTTTAGTTATTCCCAGGTGATGACTATTAAGAAATTGCTTAAATTGTTTGGAAGGACTTTGAATAAGTTTTGCTGTCATATTGCTTTCTAGACTATATCTTTCTGTCTGAATTTCTGGGATGAGGAATTGTCATTATTTACACTATTTACATCATACAATAACAAAGATGAGGACAATAGTCCACATGTAAATAATATTGACTATTTCTGTAAAGGCTTGAAAATTCTGGCAGACATCCAAAGTTCTCTGCTGACACCTATAATTAAGGAGCACTCCATATTTGGCCAATATTCCATATGAATTGCTACTCATGGTAAAAATAACAGCAGCTTTTTTGTGATATTTTGTGGTGCTTATATGCTTCAAAAGACAAGACAAAAAATTAAAAAGATTTAAATATTATACTTTTCTTAATTTCTATAAAAAAACAAAATCATGGTAAAACTTCTTTTCACAGGTTCCCTGCCTTAGAAAATATTTCTGGTGAGATGCCTGTGTACTAAAAGAATTTAGTCAGCATTTATTATCATGAAATTATTTTCTGTGCAGGCAGATATAAATTTTATTTGGAGTAGCTAAAGTGAATTGATCACGTTTGGTATAAGTAGCTTGATTCAGTAGGAATATGGCTGACTTGATTTCATTACTTTTGTTGCTTTTCATAACTTCACTGTTTCAACAGAGCCATTCTTTTGCCTTTTGCAATTTTGAGATGAATCACTATCATCTCAAGAGCTGATTGGATTATTGATCTCATTCTTACCTTTTTATTTAATTTCTCCAACAGGTAATGGGATGTAGTTGATCATCTTTGAATAGAGCGCTAATTGCCATGCTCTCTGAGATTCAATCCAGACATAACCATATATTTTTATTTTTGGCATTCATTGGCTGAATAACCAGTGCTTCTTTTGGTGGAAATTTATAAAATCTTTCTATTAAAACAATTTTTCAGGAAAATAGGTTTCACAAGTCTGCTAGCTGTTATTGCTCTTACTAGTATTGATGGGAGTTTCCTTTCTAACCTTTTGTTTAAAGTAGTATGGAATATCAGCATATTGATCATGTCATTATTTTCTCTTCCAGTTACATGTGCTTTTCATCTTAGTTGTTGCTGCTGTTGAAAATCTCCAAGTGATGTGGTTTCTGTTATTTGGTATAGTTCTTTGAGATTCTGAAGTGCCAATCCATGAGGTTTGAAGAAAGATGATCCTCTTTAAGACCTACAGGGTTTATTCACTTGAAGCCATTTTTAATCATTTATCTGAGAAAGTGGTTATACAGTTTAAATATTTCTGAACAAGTTAAATATCATGCATGATGTCCAATATGAAAGTCTTGATCTGACAAGGCTATTTAAGAACATAACTCAAGTTCTTAGATTAATGTTTTGGTTTTGTAGCTTTTTGCAGTGTTGAACAAAACTATCTATTATATTCTAGCCCATTCTGTATTCAATTTCCTCATCTTCTATACTTAATTTCTTATAGGTTACCATATACCAAGGTATTTGAAGTGTTTAGTATTTATTAATTCCACATCCTGAATTTCTATGATGGCTTCAGGATATGTTCAATCACTGCTTTCATTCCACTTCCAGATCAATCTGTTTTATAAATTAACAATTATGACTGAGTAGTGACTTTGATCCTCACCGAGTGCCCCATTCTTCATTTAGAAAATCACCATAACAGCTTAGGTATAAATTGGTGTATCTATTTCTAGTACAGAAAACTTGATGTGTAAATTTCAATTAAGTCTGTTTACATTCATTTTATATTAAAGAAAAGGCATGAACTTACTACTTTCATTTTGTTCTAGTGACATATATCTTGACAAAAATGACATGTTACAAAAGTTAAGGAGACATAAGTTGTTACTTGGGTAAGATATGCTCAGTAACCCCTTGTCTTAGTGACTTTACCAACTTACTTGGTGAAAAGATTAAAAAAAAATGTCATTCACCCATGACTAAAATTCCTGTTAACTTTGGTCTAAAATTCTCACTGTATAATGTTCAATCTGTACAATTAATGTTCATCACTGAATTAAGTGCATTGACAAAGAAAGTGATTATGTTGAAATTGAAACTTTCTTAACCTACACCCCCTCCTCCTTTTCTCTTTATTGTATTTCTTTCTTCACTTTTCTCTTCTTCAATGAATATTTGCCTGTGACTCTTGCTTCAATTCAGTGAATCTTAAATGGCAGGCACTTGCTTTTCCCAGGGAAAGAATTTCAAATCAAGAAAGAAGGAATTTTAGCCATTGAGGAATTGAGGAGAAATTTCAGTATAATGGTGAAACAATTTTTAGATGACAATTCAAAATGAGACAGGAATTGAGGAAACCTGGGATTATAAAGAAAGGAATGTGACCTGGGACTCTGAAAGTCAAGATTCTAACCAATCAAGTAATGTGATCAGTAAAAGTTAACATTAGACTTAGCTAGGGTTTGAGATGATTTAATAATACTACCTGCTCTTAACATTTTTTTTACACTTTAGGGAGATGTTTGATTCAATGAATGAATCATAGTTTGATCATTTAAAAAAAAAAAGCTAAAATTTTGAGAGAGGAAAAATATATTAATACATTTGTTAAGATAAATTTTATTCGATTCTGGCCAAGTGGGAAAATTATAACCAAAAAATATTTTGTTCTCTTTTTGCATTTTTTTTAATTATAATTGTCTTGTCTTCACTTGCCTGTCTTGATAGAGTTCAACGGTGTCTGTGTGTCCTTGTGGGTAATGAATTATTTTCCACAATACAACCCCTTTCCCTACAGAGGTAATGTTGCAAGTCTCTTGCTATTTTATTACTATTTCCATGGCAAATGTTCTGACAAGATTCATTCCTTAGTTCTATTACTTCTGATCTTTACAGCTGAGATCCACCATACACTGATACAAATCATTCCCATTCCTTTCATATTGCATTAGTAAGAAGGAAGTTCCATTCAGAGAGCTTCTTCCCGAGAGCTATTACTTTGTGGAACAGATTCTCAAGAGGATAATTCCCAGACAACTGCAACATCTTAACCACTTCATTTAGGGTAAGCTGTTTTCCTACATATCCTCATAAATTGCACATATTATCTCTTCCTATTTCATTCATACAACACCCTCATTCAATAACCCTCTTCCTTGAGTGGTTTTTGGGCCTTGTCTTGGATAAACAATTATTTAAAAAAAAAAAACAGTAAGATGTAAGATCATTGAAAAACTAAAATTTTTCTTTAATGTTCACTCAATACAAGACCCAAGAGCCACTAAAGGTAGAAGGTTACTGTGTGGATTTATATTAGCATAGGAAAGGACAAGGATTAGGAATATAGAGCTGAAGTAGACTTTAGAAGGGACTGGAAACAAAAGATAAACTTCTACTCCTGCTCAAAACATCAGGGAAGAGTGTGACCCTATTTAATCCTATTGGTGGGGGAGAGAAAATAAGATGAAATAAATAGTGAATAAAATTTTAGAGTTAAGGTGCAGATGTTTCCTAACATTTCCTACAGAACTGAAGCATACTTTAGAAGGAGTCAGAAAATCAACCCTAAACAGGAAATAAGTGATAAACCTCTACTCCTGTTCAAAAGGCCAGGGAAGATTGTGAACCGGACAATAGGTGAACCTATCTATTCCTATTTGAATTCCTATTAAGATTGCTATGAAGAGAACATAAATTAGGTTTTAAGAGTTTTTTTTTTTAACTCGGTGATAAATTTCTTGAAAACCCGACCAAAAATCTATGCTTATAACCTGTGAATGTACACAGTTACAGAAGAATAGAGCCATTCAGACGGCAACATTATGGCAATCATTTTATCTATGATGCCATCTCCATTCTTGCTGCTGCTGCTGCTGCTACCACCTCAACTGTTTCACTATAATCTTATAATCTCTACTGTCACAGCTATAATGGTAACTATGATAAGATTGTATTGCAGTCAGCTTACTCTAAGTACATTTCTCTCCAAGCTGAGACCTTGGAGGCTCAGTTGCCGAGTTTGTGTAGGTGTGATATTTACTGCCTTATGCAATGCAAAAGATATGCACACTGATAAGGGCAACTGCTGCACATAAAATTCTTTGTAGTGTATGCCTTTATCTGTGATTTCATTGCACTTACCAAACACACACACACACACACACAAAAAATGCTGCACAGATATACACATACATATACATGTACATATCTCAGCAAGGTCATTTGGCTTTGTCAGTTTTATACAGGTCCTGAAATTATTGTCAATTAAATTTCAATTGCATTATATACAATACAGCATTTAATTACAGGTAAAACATAAAGTGTTAGAGAATTAAGAAATGCAAACTGATTTTATATTTTTTAAATTTTAAACTACAATATAAGAAGTGGGTTGTGAATACATTTACACACACACAAATCTGTTAAGAAATGCATTCATATCTTGAATATTTGAACTGTTATATAATGCTATCTATGATTTTGTTATATTTACCATAAAATATTGTTATATTAGACTATTTATACTTCATTCTGATTAAAATTTTGTTGAAATTAGCAATGAATGCTGAACTTCAACATTTGAACGCTTATATATGCCATCCATTGTTATATATTAAATTATTCATGCTTTATTTTGATAAATAAAATTTATTAAATGTTCATTGCAATATTCAACATTTGAATCCTTACATAATTCAGTCTGCCATCAATGTTTTTTGTTTGCTTTACCATTAGGAATTTTTATACTAGACTATTCATGTTTTATTTTGATAAATAAAATTAAATTTATTAACATATTCATTGCTACCTTTGACATTACAAATGAATAAATACATAAAATAGTTCCTATATTCCGGTCATACTTTAAACTTGACATTAAAATGCGATATATTCAATGAAAAAGTATTTAATTACCAATCATAAGAACTATATCTTCATTTATCACTTTCAATAGGTATAACATTATACATAATCCAGTCTCAATGTTTTTATTAGCTGTAACATTATAAATTGTTATAATAGACAATTCATGTTTTATTTTGGTAAATAATATGAAATTTATTAACATGCTCATTGCTATCTTGGACATTTGAACCCTTACATAATGCCAATTGTCATCAAATTTCTTTTGTTAGATTTACCATTAAAAAAATTTTTTTATCAGACTATTTGTTATATTTTGGTAAATGAAATTAAATTTATTAAACTATAAAGAATGATGCTAATGTTTTGTTTATCCTTGACACTGGCTTTGTTTTTCTCTATTGTACCATGTGACGTAGTTATGTATCAGAAATAATACGCAATGTGTGTTGTGTAGCAGTAAACATGTTAAACTGCCTCTTTCATTAAATTTATTATTGTTGCCAATGAAATAAGAGTTATCTTTCTCAAAGTGATGATTGTTTCAGATTGTTTTTTCAACAAACCATTCATATATGAATACACCAGAAACTCCAGGGAATGACCGCAACAGTTGAGTAGGGATAACTTTTATTTCAGAGACAACAATGTGACAGTTTTCTTTTGTTTTGATGTTCATCCTGTGCAAGGCCCAAGAGCCACTCGAAGTAGAGGGTTACAGAATAAAAGAAAGTTTCTAGGGATATGTGGAGAAGATAATGATTAACCATAGACTTGAACAAGTTAAGATTATAGTGATTGGAGAAACATCCTCTTGAGAGTCGGTTCCACAAAGCAGTGATTTGTGGGAAGAAGCTGTTCTAGTGGAATGTGAAGGGGACGAGGGTGGTTTGCTATAATGTTTGCAGTAAGGTGGGTCTTAGTCATGGAGGTTAGAACTGGTGTCCCTAAGGAATGTAGTTCGTCCAAACACTTTCAATGGAGATAGTGATATAACAGTGTGAGGCTTGCAGGCCTCATGCTGCTGTATCACTATGCTGCATCTCTGCATCCCTGTGGGTGATGAATTATTTTTTACCCTACAACCCCTTCTCAATTTTCCAATATTCTATTGAAAAGGGGTTGTAGGGTGAAAAATAATTCATTACCCACAAGGATGTGGGGATGGTTTTGGATTCTATTGAGACTGGAAAGTGAAAACTGGGCAGTTCCTGCACATATATCTTTATAAAAAATTGCATTTAACAAGTTGATTTTTATATGTAGATGATCTGGAAATAAAATCTTATCTCTCATGAGACCTGATGGCTAACTGGGAAGGCAGAGGGTTTTGAAAAGTTAAGAAATAAGAGAACTAAATATAATGGAGATTTGCGAGATATGTTAGATTGAGACGAGATGTAGTTGTAGCTTGTAAAAGTAATTGTTTTGTAGATTTTTTGAAAAATAGGGGTGATGTTTGTTTTACTTTCATTGTGGAAGGTGCACATGCATTTTTGATTATACCTAGTAAAAGTGATATATAAAAATATAGTTCTTATGGTTGGTAATTAAGTACAGTTTTATTGAATTTATTACATTTTAGTGCCAAGTTTAAGGTATGACTTAAATTCAGTAATTAATTTATGTACCTATTCATTTTTAAAGTAAATATAATTAAAATTGAAGGCCATAATAGACATTTGGGATTTTGTGTAAATTTATGAAGGGATAAAATGTGTCTTTCCTGTCAATTCGTTGGATGAATAGAAACAGAACACTGTGGTAAAGTTGGTTTGGTTGAACATTGGGATTGAGGACCATCTATTATTGGATGAAGGCTGGCTATTGAGAGGTTCTGGGTTGCCATTTGATGGACACTCACTGTCAATTGAAAGGGATACCAGTTGATGGTTATTTGTTAGTCATATAGAGGAAATTCTGGGCCACCAATTTGGTGAATGCTCATTGCTAATTGAGATGTAGTTCCTCCTACGCCACCCATTCATATTGCCAGTCATGTGTAGATGAGCAAAGAGTTGGTAAGTGGAAGAACTGATCAATGAGATTGACAGAGCAAAAGTTGTCTCAAGTGTTACCTGTCTATCCACCCAGGTAGTCAGGTGAAGTCCTGAATAAAATGTCTAAATATAATATAAAATCGCATTCTGATTTCTCAGTGTGATGTTTGTTTTTCATCTCTATTACCTTGTGACTGACTATTTTATTAATATCCCAAGCCATACCAGGCATTCAGTGCTTATTATATAATATATATTGTTCGATTTGGATGATCTGTGAATATTTAACCCACTTCCTATTGAACTGTGTAAATCCTATTGATTGATTGGTTGCTGTCTGTTGTGGAGTACTCATTTTTTTTTTTTGTTATTACTTACAGTGGCCAGTCAGAGATTTCTAGTGATGGCTATTTACTTAATCTCTCAAATAAAGCTATGCATTGAATAACTTGGCTTGAGTTTCTGCCTAACACAATTAACTGACACGGACCCCCACTAAATCCTGCCCTAAGTGGCAGAGCGGACAAGTTATTGATTGGAAAAATAAGTTTTTTTTCTTTGTTCTTACTGAAAGAGTTGCAAGATTATAAATAAAATAAGGAAAAGCAATGTATTTTGTGTTCTGTCAGTTATCCTGGAAAGATTTAAGTTGTCTCCCTTAGTTTCACTCGGTGATTTTATATGTGGATGTTTCCTTTTTGGTATGGGTTTCAACATTTAAGATGTTATTTCTAGATAACTGATATCCATCTTGACATGTAGGTAAATGCTGAAGACTTGTGAGTATGATGTATAAATGTTTTAGACATTTAAACATATATGCAAACCTGGAAACGAGGCACTGTCATGCTATAATCTTGGGAAGTAAATGAAGTCGGATATATTTGTTGAAGATATTCTTTTCTTTATTTTTTTCAAGTGTTATGCAAAGGGGTGCTGAAAAGTGCAAGGACTTGTTCACTTCCCAAAATTTGAGCAAAAAACCAAATAACAAATTTAAAAAAAGACTTCTTGATTGGGCCTGGAACTTTTCAAAACCATTTCATACTATTCTACAAATGTCTTCATTTTTTTTTTTTTTTTTTTCAAACATTTCACACCAAGCAAGGTGATAAAGCCACTAAGGTATAAGGGGCTACTGAAAGTGAAAAGACCCAAGAAAAATCAATATTAAAGAGACAGGACTATAAAAGAACAGGAATCAAGACAGATGAGGATGATTGACATTGCATTTAAATGTTTAAAGATCACAGTTAACTGGAAAGCAAGAAGCCGGAAGAGAGTTCCACAAGTGAGAAGTGCAACAGAAGGAACTGTTAGCATAAATCTTATGGTTACATCTAGCAGTTTCAATGATAAAATGATGAAATCTAGCAGCCAATTTAGTACTGCACTTAAATTCATAAAGTTGAGGTACCAAAGAGGAAAGATTATTAGAATAGTTACCATGAAAATATTTATAGAAAATGTACAAGGAAGCTACATTATGATAGTGGGTAAATACTAAAGTTGAGATGCCAGGTCAAGACCAGTAACATTACATTAAAGTGATTTTAAAGTATTTTATACTCATGGATAGCATGAAATGTGAAGTCATACTTTTTCCAAAGGCATTAGTACAAAGTCAATGCATGTAGCCTTAATTGATCCTCAAGATTAGTTTTGTTTTCCATACCACTTCATAACTCTAGGACTATACTACTTGTATCTAAAAAGGCCGTGTTTTTTAGATATTTTAAGCTCAAAAAGTTAGTGATCTCTAGGTAAGATATTAATTGAAGCTTTCACTTCATGTATTAGGGAGAGGAGATAGAAAATATTTCTAGGGAACAAATAAATGATGCTTTGCCCCTCTCACTACCCTGGCTGGATTAGGGAGAGAAGGAGGTAGAAAATATTGGAAGGGATACTACCTGTGTATATGTGGAATCATCATATATACACATTACAGAAGAATTTTATATACTAAAATATTATTATACTAGTAGTTGATATAATCTGTGATATGACAAGTTGCATTTATTAAACCAAATCACTCTAATGATTACATATACAGTGGCTTAACAAATACTAAAAGCATAGAAAGTATATTCTGTAATCCCCAGCGTAACATGTAGCATGTTAACAGATATATTGAATATAATATGAACTCACAAAGTTGTTCATTTAATATTTATCTACTACTAGAACCTTCAGAGGTGTGTCTTTTTTTATATACTAATGTTCGCCCAATACAAGGCCCGAGAGCCAGTCAAAGTTGGGTGTTACTGTATGGTGTTGTATGAATGTAAAAAAAGCAAGAAGTGAAGTTCATGAGGTTATGCAGGAAAGACAATGGTTAACCCTAGACTTGAAATGGTCAAGATTGTAGTGAAAACATCTTGCCAGGAGTCTGTTCCATAAAGCAGCAATTCTTGGGAAAAAGCTGTCTAAATGGAACTTACTTTTTACTAATGGAATATGAAGGGAATGGGGATAAATCATCCTTGTATACATGGCATGGCAGGTCCCAGTTGTAAAGATCAAGGCCGGTGCGACCAAGGACTATATATCCCAGAAGACATGCCATAGAAATAGTGATAGAATAGCAAGAGGCTCATGATGTTTCATCTGTGGAAAGGGGTTGCAGGGTGGAAAATAATTCATCACCCACAAAGCTATGTAGACCTTACTATATCATGACAGGCAAGTGAGGACTAGGCAGATCCAGCTCAGATATGGCAACAATACTCCATTTTTGGTCTGATCTCGCTCTTGTGAAGATAGAGTATAACAGAAGAAGTCATATACTTACTGGAGTGGTACAATGAAATGATCATTTTTTCCAGCATCTTTAGCAGTAGATCATATGGCAGAGTGTATAGCAGTCCTTCTCACAAAAGAATTTCTAATAGCCAGCTCTTGGTGAGTGTTGGCATTGATGCAAGAAAGTAAATATTGTTGGCTGAGATGAGTAAGAATTGCTATTGTAACATGAACATTTAAAAGTGAAATTTGATAATTTAATGAACACATTTTGTAATTTTTTTCTAATATTTTTTTTAACTTAAATTATGAAAGTTTCAGCTCTTTAAATGTTATGCACATGCAAGAAGAAAGAAATTGTCAGTGGTCAGAAATTAATGCATGCATTATTGATAGAATTTGGGATATTACATGTATAATGTAATATCCCATTACTAACAATTTTACTATAAATTTGCAATTACAGTAAATGCTGAAAAGTTCTCGGCCCAATATTAAATCAAATGATCAAACATCAGAATTTATTTCAGATTCTCTTCGTCAAGATGAGATATTCAGATCTATAATGTAAATGCATTGAAAATCAGGCAGAAAGTGTTCATCAGTAACCAGAAATTAAGGTAAGCATTAGTAACAGAAATAAGATTATTATATTTATAATATAAATAC
>CAHIKZ030005594.1:242500-297500 GCA_903632075.3 Acanthosepion pharaonis | reverse complement strand
TGATCTTGACTTGTTTCTCTTGTTTTGAAAAGAGCCCCTCTTACCAAATGTACCACCCAGTCATTTTCCACAAAGTATCAGTTCCATTAAGCATCATCCAAAGAAAGACAAAGACAACCAACTTCATAGCAGTTTTCATATATTTAAAAAATTAAAGAGTATCATGCAACTGGCACTATTTTGGAGAGCTTGATGTCTGATAAATGTCAGAAGTGTTATATGTTAATGAGAATTATAATAATCTAAATGAAAAGTAAATTTTTGTTTTCTGAAATTCTGTTCTTTTATTGTTCTTTCTCCTCACTAAATTTTTCTCATTCTCTTTCACTCCCAGTAACCCCTTGCATCCTAGTGGCATTTTCACCTTACTTAGGATGAAATGATTAAAAAAAAAAAAAGGCTAATATTCAATTATACAATCTTACATTTTTAAGTCTAAGTTTAAATGTTATCTATCATCCATATCCTCATAATCATCACTTCCTACTTCCACCTCTCATGTCCATGCAACAATCCCATTTGGTAACCCTCTACCTTGACTGACTCCTGGGCCTTTTATTGATTGAACATTTAGTATTAAAAAAATGATGATAGTTTGAATGTTCTTTCAAAATTTTTACCTGACTTCTGATTTGTGACCAAATCCCATGATAGAATCCCTTATAACTTCAACTTTAAGTTTATTGGACAGAATCAAGAGTCTATGCTTTGTAAAACGTTGAATAATAATTGGCAAACAAAAAAAAGAAAGAACGTGAAATCTTATGCAGATTATAAACTGCAATAAAAGTCGGTCACATCAGAAGAATTCAAACACCATTCTGGCTGGTATAAAAAGCTCAATCAATAGTGACTTTTTTTTTCTTTTTCCTGGAGAAGTTAAGAATTAGTCTTGGAAAGGTTATCATGTGAATATAAGTGATTCTCGTTTTAGCAATTTTCCTGGTTTATGACAGTCTGTCTTAATGTTCTACAAAAATATTAAAACTAAAAAAAAATACCAAAGTTCTTAATCTGATAAATAATGACTTGACTCGTAGACCTCCTCAAAGTAAAATGGAAAAAGAACAAATTAAACTTAAGGATAAAAATAAAAAATGTATTTATAATAGTAGCTATCAGCAGTGTGTGGCTGGGATTATAATTTTCTAAATTGTTACTGACTAAGAGACCATTAAAATAAAATGAGTCTTGACCGAGACAATCTCAAGGTTAAATAGTTTCTATAAGTAATAAAGAAATTGAATTATAAGTAAAAGGGTTGGCAAAAATTAACAATATCAGATAATGCATAAGGTTCTTCCCTGTGTGCTAAGATGTTTTTCTATCATACTTTCACATATTCTCATGGAAATAAACACTGCTAACAAATTTATATTAATGGCAAATTCTGTTTGCATGTCTTATTCAGAGGTAAGTTTCAATTTTCTTATAAGTATTTCTATTCTAAAAGTACTCCACCTAGATTGAACCCAGAGCATATGTGACAATAAATCTCCCACATGACTAGCTTAGAACACACACAAAGCCAAGTGGGTCCTAAATGATTTTATCTACATCTGAAGTATGTTGTGTTTTTATGACCAGCAGTAAAGTCTACAATGTAGGATCTTCAAATCTGCTACCTATTTGATCAAAAGGGAATAAAATAAAAGATAAATAATAGTTATTATCTTAAACACTTTCATTATCTATCTATCTATCTGGATTTTTTTTTTCAGGCTTTACTTCTCTATTGCTTATAATAGCTGGTATTTCCAAACAATCCTCCATTTAAATACTGAGCAAGCTCAACTGTGATAAATTCAAAATTCAGTGATTAAACAAGAACTGGTGATTTTAAGTATGATTTAACCATAAACTAATATATATATATATATATATATATATATATATGATTATTTATTTAAAATATGATTCAACTTCATGACATAAGAGGTCTCTTGTTTCAAAACAAGAGCCGAAAACTTCAATATAATTATTTGAATTAAATTGAGTTAAAGTAAGCTCTGTTCCATCTTCAAGTGAAATTTTTTTTGGAATAACGTATTTCTGAAATTTACGTGTTTTAATAATTGAAATCAAAATTTCCATGGTAACAGCTAGGGCGAATTGTTTAAATTGGGTAGGCGTGTGTTGGGTGTTAATAAGTATCAGTATAGAGTTACTTTCATAGATGTCAAGTCAGGGTAATGTGGGGCTGTCTTTTCCTATTTCCTATATATTTTCATATATATATATATATATATATATATATATATATATATTGTACATTTAAATATATTTTATTGAAAAATATGGACATTTTATCGACATTTGATCTTTTTCCAAATTGGCTGCTGTATTTGTAATATATGAAATAGCGTATATAAAAAAGGCAAAAAAAAAAAAAACATTATCATGCATATCAGATGCATGTTATCATGACATGTGTTGGATTAGACTTCCCGTGTTTTGGATTTATTCCACCCAATTTAAAATATAATGCCACATTAAATGTACTACTTATGATTATTTTCTTCACCTTATTTTACTTATGTACTTATTATTTATAATTATCATAAATTCACTTCCTACACGCTCCTGATGATGACTCACATGAGTCGAAAGCTCGGACAAGGCAGTTATATTGATTTATGTGATTTTATACATCTGTAGCAGCCAGTTTTGTGAAATATCATTCACAATTTAGAATGCATATATATATATATTTACATACACACACACAGTCTGACAAAAAAATATACACACACTTCAGGTAAGGAAAAACTTGTGTAGCTATTGTAATACTAAATTTATTCAGATATTCCAAGAGTAATACTTTTAGTAACTTTTGGACTCTACAATCACAAAAGATGGGATGCTCAAAATTTTGGTCTTTAGCTTCCACAAATTTATTAGTATGGTGTCATATTACTTGAGCAATGTTGACCAAGGTGTCCAATGGGATTATTGTACATACATTTACAATTTCTTGTCCAAGGGCCACCAATTTTTGTCCCCCATAGTAAACAGTATTATCACAATTTGATAAAAATATGAAAGACAAGTTTTACCTTTCCTGAAATGTTCATACAGATTTTTGGTAGACTCTGTATATATACATATATTTTAGAATACTAGTTCTTGTTTAATCTCCAAAAGAACTATTATATGAATTTGTGTATATATATATATATATATATATATATATATATATATATATATATATATGGTTTAACTTAACTGGGAGAGGGGATTTGAATAAAACATTTGGGGTTATGTGCAGAGAGTGTTAAGTTTGTACCTAATTTTGCTGTTTTAGTAAACCTTTAATAATTTTGGACTTTTCTGCATTGACATTGTCATTCAGTTATAGCAAATGGAAAAAATTTGAGTCTTAGATATTAAATTTAGCTGCATGTTAATGGCATTTTAATTTAATATTAAATCTTGAAATTTTCACTTAACAGACTGATTGACAGATTCTTCACTTGGTTACTTAAGCAAAGTGTGTTGCCAATATAAATTTAGTGAACTGCTTTTACTAATGTTCCAGCTATATTTTTACACTTAGACAATGTCAAGATTGTGCTCCTTGGAAAATTTCAATAGATTTCTTCTTCTTTATATACTGTGTTCCCTCAGGAAGTAGGTGATCATGGCTCTTCACAACTTGTCCTTTGTAGCTTTTAATAAATTTTGTCATATTTCTCCTAAACCCTTTTCTGCCATCCATTTACTCATGCTCACTAAGTATATTATACATTGTTTTTCTCTGTCCCTCTCGCATTCAATGTGTCTTGTGAGTATCAGATTTTCCAAGCCTTCTTTCATTATGTTCCCTATAAATTTCAACTATTTCTTCTTGATGTTAAGTATAAGTTTCCTTTTTGTTTCCATTTTCTTTAAAACTTTGTTGTTGCTCACATAATCGATGCATAGTATTCTTAGCATCCTTCTGTAGAACAATATTTCTGTTGCTTCAAGTCTCTTCTTCATCTATGAGATTGTCCAGCACTCATTGCCATACAGGAGGACTGATATCATGTAACTGTTTAGTACTCTTTTAAGTGTACTCTTTTTTTTTTTTTTTTTTTTTTTTGGCAACTTGTTGGCTACAGATAGACCTGAGACAAAGGGCTATGAACAAAAAAAACATGTGAAACTGTAGAAGTAACTCCATCTTATATGCCTAGAATAACAAGAAAGATGTATAGCAAAATATATCTGAGTTATTCTTTTGACTGAGAGGTAGACACTTATTTTTTTAACTACTAAATGATATAAGGGTAAATACTAATAAAGTGCCATTGGAGAGATATCTTTGTGGAGAGATATATTTATATATTTCTTTATAGGAATTGTTTCTCACATCTTTTGTTTGTCTGTTAAAATAAATAAGGTGGTTTTATCTTTCTCCTGTTAATCTTAACTTGGCCTCCCACTGATCAGAAGTCACAAGGAAGAGGCATTCTCCAGCATCACCATTCCAGCCAATGATTTATCTTGTAACAGTGCCATCGTGTAATGCAGTTATTTTTAAGAACCAAACTGCTGTTAGAAATAGCACTTTCTTTGACATAGATTATGAATGCAAGAGAAAAGGTCTTCTTGCTGAGCAAGCATGTCTATCTGTTATTTAGTCCCCTGCTAGTATCATGTGACTTTTTATATGAAACAAGTCTGCAACAACATATGGGCCCCATTTGGGAGGGCAAAGTAAATTCCTGTCCATTACACTTGGATTCATTTCAACAGAGACATCTATTTTCTTAGAATTAAAATCTTTTTTGTCTCCTGTTCTTGATTGGTTGACCCTCTAACGTATCTTAGTTTCTTGTATGATTCTCATGAGACCCTAATACAGAAAACAATGCTGTTTGTTTGATTACTAAAGCTTTGAGGCTTGCTGAGAATAAATACTTCTTGCTTATCGCAAAATGGTTTTTTCATCATGTGGGCATGTTAGATAAGATATACTGAAGTAAACAGTATTTGAGAATAGAGCTCAGTGATTAGAATAAAGTTGTCTGGAAAGTGCTTCCTTTTAAAAGAATATGTCAAGTTCTTGGCTTTATATGTAAATGGTAAGTTGAAATTGCTAATATCCATGGTAAAAATGAATCTTTTGTCCAACATATAAATTTTATTACAATATATTCTTTTAATTGTTCTATTTTATCATTAGTTATTGTTCTTAGAATGTGTAAGTGGTATAATAGTTACTGGCTTTGAATAAGGGACTATTGGGCTAAGTTTAGTAAGTTTTACTTTATAAAAGTCCAAAAACACAGGTGTTGTGATACCAGTACCAGCAAAATGAAACTAAAGCATTTACTTTAAGTGAAAGTTTTTATCTTAATAAGGAAAGAAAAATTGTATACTAAGGTCTTTATTCTGAATTTTTTCTACATCTCATCTTGATTATCATAGATGTTATTATAGGCACAACACTTCGGCCAAGTACCATCTTCAGGTGTCCATTGTTTTGTTTGTTTTTTTTTTCTGTTTTTTGTTCTGTCACAAATTTTATTATAGTATATTGTTATAAGTGTTCTATTTTATTATTAGTTATTGTTGTTTATTGCTTATTGTGTCTAATTTGTTAGTTAAAGTTTATCATAGGTTTATATGTATTGAAAAAACAGGATATAATAAAATTTGTTATGGGGAGTGGTTCCATTTCAGGCATCTAGTTGGGGTCTTGGAACATATATCCTCATGGATAAGAGTGTGGTACTGTATTTTATTACTAATTTTAATCCATCTTATTATTAAAACAACAATCAGGGTTGACATAACCTTTGACCACTAAAGCAAACACTTTAAAAATGGATAAAAATGATAGTTGAACTCCTATCACATACTACTGGAGTTTTTCTTTCATAGATAACTTCTTAATCTTTTTAACATGGAAATGTTAATGTTTCTGACAAGAAGCAACAATAATATTTAATAATAGTTGTTAACTATGTTGACTCTTGTGGTTTTACCTAGGATTGAACTCACCATCCTTGGCTAACAAATTCCTAAAGATTCCCACCCCTCAGCTTAATGGAGAAGTGTTCTAAGAAACGGCAGTAGTTTGTCACACTTCCTGTCAAAGTGGATTTAACATTTAGGCATTATTTAAGTTTATTGAAATTTCTTCTCAGGGTAAAATATTCTATTGTTTGATGAAGTGCTGTCACTCAGTTTATTGATCAAGATCTTGTTTTAACAATAGTGATAAAATAATAATAGTAATAATGAAATGTGTATCCACAAAATATGGTGTGATAAAAGTAATGAAGATGGAGTGAAACTATTTATAAATAATGGTTATAATGAAGAGTGTATGAATCCAGACTGTTAATAAAAATACAATAAGATGGAATGATAGAATAATAATGAAAACAAAAGAATCAAATGACAATTACAAAAAGACTTCAAAGCTGGAATTAATTCCAAATATTTCAAGATTCTCTTATTTTCTGTCATATTTTTGTATTTCTTTTTTCAGAAAATGAGTCCTGTAGCCTTGGTTGGCAACCAATCAAATGTATAAAGAAATGGCAACCTACTGTGGGAAAATCTTTTGCCTAGTCAGTCATGAATTGAAAGAGACATGATTGCTCAAGTGTGTATAGTGTATGGCATTTAACTGTGTCAGAAAATTCTTTGCTTCCATTCAGATAATTTTGTTAAATCTGGGCTAAGCTGATTGACCAAAACCCCTTTTAGACCCTAAAGAGGCACTGGTAAATGTTATCATTTGTAAATTACTTCCTCCAGTGACTTTTTCCTGTATACATAGAAGCTTGTTCACATTTAATTGAACAATGACTCTAATATGACATTGTCTGTTATGTGTATTCTACAGGCCTAAATTTAGCAAGAGAACCTTTCTCAGAAGGGATCAAGTGGCTTGCCTATTTGTTAATCTAAAGAAAGATATCAAAAGACAAAATATTAGTTCTTTCTTGTTCATATTTTAAGAGGATAAATATATTGAAAAATAATAACCCCATCAATATGGTGTGTATTTTAATAGCACCAGATCCTAACACCCACTAACTTACAGGGATCTTTGACTGAAGAAAACACTAAGGAGTGAATCTAGAGTAGAACACCTCAAATAGGTAGTCAACTGCATCATGTTTAAAGGGGAGGTGGCAGGAAGTGAAGATTATGGGGATAAGGAGGATAGATATTGATTAACCCTTAACTTGAAGAGGTTAAGATTATAACATTCAGGAAAGCATCCACAGAGGAGTCTTTTTTCTCAAAATAGCAAGTCTTTGGGGAAATGTTGTCTGGGTGAAACTTTCTCCTTACATTTGGAACAAAGAGGAAATGAGAGTGATTTGACTCCATGAAAGTAGCATGGCATATTCTAGATGTAAAGGTCTGAACTGGTGAGAGTAAAGAATGAAGCTAACCTGAACATTTGTCATGAAAATAGACTTGTGATATAATTGTGAAGAAGCAGCTGCAAAGGGAAGAATAAGTTATCCCTCAGAAGACTGTGTAATTAATTTTTAACTCTATCTAGGCTGGAAAATGAAGATTAAGCAGCTCCAACCCAGATATGTCAGCAATAGTTCATTTTTGGTCTAATCAGATTAATATAAAGATAAAGCATAGCAGGAGCCAGATACTGTAGGAAATTCTTGTCAACTAGGTTTTTTTTTATATTATCTGAATGTCCAAATTCCAAACAATCTCTATCTATAAAAGGCAGGATGTGTGTATGTGTGTGTGTGTGTAACAAATGCACGACCGCAATTTTTGACGGATTTGCACCAAAATTTACATGCACATGCTGCAAGTTAGCGGGAAGGCCAAGACCAACTTTGCATTTCTCAACTCCCATCGATAGTGGAAATAATCGATTTTTTTCATGCTTCTATGGCAGTTTTCATGTAGTTTGTGGCCATTTTCTACTGGCCAGAGTGAGAGCGAATGGGCAGGAAGATTCTATTGGTCAGCAGCTGACTGACATAAATGTTAACTAGCATGCTAGCATCCCAAAAAAATCGATAGCTGCATTCGTCACATGTGGGAAGTCCTTTCTTAAAGCTGATCGTTTTGTGTTCAATTTGTTAGAGTTCTTTTTTCATAACAGATTTAATGTTTAGTATAGAGCTTAGAAAAAATTTGCAGTGTGAGATAGGCAAGAAGTAAGGCATGTAGCAACATCAGCACGGCAAAGGGCACTCCTTTAAAGGCAAGGAAGGGCAAAAGTATTTTAAGTCAAGTGATAGCGATTGCTGTATGAATCGAACGATTTTTGAATCAAGCACGGGCCTTGTTGCTAGTAATAAAATAAAAATAAAGAAAACATGCGTATGCCTGTTAAATGAATCCTTTGTATTTATAAACATATGTGAATGAATTTAAGAGTCAAAAAGGAGTAAAAATAATCTTTAGTTGATTTAAAATCTTTTGGTAGTTGGTCCACAGAAAATTTATATATATATATATATATATATACAAAAGATTGTTATGTTTTATATATATATATATATATATATATAGATTATGTTTAATATATATATATATATATATATATATATATATAAAAGATTGTTATGTTTAATATATATATATATATATATATATATATATATATATATTGTTATTTTATATTTATATATATATATATATATATATATATATATATATATAAAAAAGATTGTTATGTTTAATATATATATATATATATATATATATATATATATATATAAAAGATTGTTATGTTTATATATATATATATATATATATATATATATATTGTTATAAAATATATATATATATATATATATATATATATATAAAAATTGTTATGTTTAATATATATATATATAAAATTGTTATGTTTAATATATATATATATATATATATATATTGTTATGTTTAATATATATATATATATATATATATATATATAAGATTGTTATGTTTAATATATATATATATATATATATATATATATATATAAGTTTATGTTTAATATATATATATATATATATATATATATACAAAAAGATTGTTATGTTTAATATATATATATATATATATATATATATATAAAAAAAGATTGTTACTATGTTTTATATATATATATATATATATATATTAAACATAGTATATTTAGGTAGAAGTCTGACATGTTTTATTGACCAGAATGGGCAAGGTTTGCCTGTTAAGCCCTTTCAGATGTCTTTTCTGGTGCTGCATAAGTTGTTTGATGTCAGGTGGAAATTGTAAAGGAACTTTCTAAAATTGAACTTTGAAAGTTTTTTTTTTTTTTTTGACCATCATTGTTCATTTTCAAGGAAAGAAGATAGGAAAGTGGAGCATTTATGTTAATTGATGGAGTTTGAAAGGAAACATCAATTAATCTACTGTGGTGGTTTAGGTTGGTTGTTTTTTATGCTTTATCAACCTTTTGCAGATTATTTGAAACCAGAAAATATTCGTACATTGTAAGAATTTTATGGCGTTAATAATGATTTACTAAGTCCAATAATTAATCCATAGCTGGCAGGGAGAATAGATGAATTCATACCTTTCCCAAGGGTATTTGTGCGTAATTGAATGTAAGAAACCCTACTGGAATTGGAACTTGGCTCTCTGATTTCATACCCCAAGCCATTATCCTTACACCATCCATATATCCAAGTTTGCATTACCTGGTGTTCCCAAGCAGTCACCTATCTAGCTACTAACCAGGCTTGATGTTGCTTAATTTCGATGATTCTATGAGAACCAGTGTTTCAGCATGATATGGCCCATAAACTGCTATGGTGGTGAAATAGATTTTTGCATCACATCATGTAAGGGGGTACTGAAATGTTCTTTGCCAACACCACTTAAAATCTGAACAAATGATCAAGTATCAGATTTTTTTGGTTTTGAATCCCTTTTTAGTTAGGCCAAGAATTTTTATGCTTATCATCCTATATATTTGTGTGTATATGTACATATACATCTATATATGTTTGTGAATATGTGTGTGGGTGTCCCCTGCCATTTTATTCTAGATGTTGATAGAATCTGTCAATTGTCTGATATGAATTCAACGAAGGATTTGGTATGAAAACTACAAAAGGACAGAATAAAAAGATATCACTGAATCATTAAACATTTGCAAAAATTGGAGGAAGTCTCTTTTCTAACAGTGGAGGCAAGAGAGAAAAATATGGTTAATTATGCACATACACTAGCTCAATATATGCATAAATACTTCCTACCAGAAAACACATTATATTTAATAAGTTTTCTCAAGTATGCAGGCTGGTAGATGAAATAAATAAAATGAAGTGTCTACACAAATATGGGTATCCATTAAAAGTAATGCTATAAGTAATAAAAATATGTTGGAGTAAAAAATAAAATCCATTAATTATTTAGAAATTACTTAGTTTACATTCTGGATATGATTCAGACTTTCCCAAAATGGCGTATAAGTGAGTGTGCAAAAGTTAAAGGCAAATATAAGCTTCTTTGATAGTGAGGCTCTTTGTAGCTGAGTTGTTAAAACATGACAGTGTTTTTTCCTGCAAAGAAGGATGCAGGTTTGAATCCTGTTGGAGAGAGCAAATTTTCTTTAACAAGTTTCTTGAGTGCAAATTTCTTTCATAAAGAAGAAAAAAAATTATAGAAAACATATATTTCTTCTTTATAGAAGAAATATATGATTTATTTATGGAAATCATATTTCTTCAAAAAAGAAATGTATTGTTTATTTAGAGAATCATATATAAATATATGGTGTTTGTAAATTAATTCAATTTGACTATCAAACCTTCTGACAAGTGGATATCATAATTGTGAAACTCCATTATGAAAAATAAGTTTAATATTTCATTTTACTTGTTACTATATATATATATATATATATATATATATATATATAATGTCTCACTTTTCACAATGCATACATACTACACTTTCATACTAGGAAGAAGTACTATTAAGTGACACTTTAATTCTAAGAATGGTATACAAACAAGCTAATCCTAAGTGCTGATCAATATGTCAAAATAATTTTTGAAATGTACTAGTATAATTCAGATATGCAAAGCAAATGTTAATTTTTTTATTCTAATTTTGCAGTCATAATTTTTACTTACTCCAAAAGTCATGAAATCTTTAAATTTTTAATATACATGTTACCAGAAAATAATCTAGTTGGAATATTATTTAAGAATTTCAGATAAATTTCATTTATATATATATATATATATATATATATATATGGAAAAACAGTACTTAAATTTCACTGCTGTCTGTGACTAAAAGTTTGATGTCGACTTAAAAGGTGATTAATGTTACTAATGCACGATCTTTAGGCAGTAAAAAAAAAATATAATTCTCATTTAAAAAAAATTATCAGTATTATATTGCTTTTTTTCCACTGGGGTCATTGCACCACAGTAATATTAACCATCTTTATTTTATGTCCATGTGAAACTTTTGGTTGTGGACAGCAGTGAAATTTAAGTACTGTTTTTCGATATTTATGTTTTCTCTGTTTTTTGTATATATTTTTTATATACCTTTTTTTTTTTTTTTTTTTATTACTTAAACGTTTTTAGTGGATACCCATGTTTGAGGATTGGTTTGTTTTGTTTTACGGCATATCAACCTCAATGGGTCATTTAATGCCGACAACTTTTTTTTTTTTCTTGTAATATTTTTTGCTTTGTCAAAAATCCATTTTTGTCAATATTTTTTCCACAAAAATGTATAGCTGGTAATATTATTTTTTCAAAAACGTATACTAGTAATATTTTTTTTTTTTTCAAAAACGTATAGATGGTAATATTATTTTTTCAAAAACATAGCTAGCAACATTATTTTTTCAAAAACATATTATCAGAGGCCTTGCTGTTGGACGCAGTTTATCGTCATACCCAGGATGTGGATGTAGTCTGTGTGTTAACTATTTGCCCATAGCTGGGACCCTAACAGGTGCTACCACCCTGGGTCAGGGTGGACCTGGAAACACCAGCAATTAAGATGTGATTCCACACTCCTCAAAACCTCCTGATTAGAGGCCTTGCTGTTGGATGCGGATGTAGTTTATCATCATACCCAGGACACCATGTTTGAGGAGATAAATTCCATTTTTATATATATATATATATATTTTACATCAAAAACCAAGAATTACTTCAACATAGATATAGTCTATTTCAAGTCGTTCTGTATCAGTTTTAATAATTAATATTACTAGGATCCACCCAGATTATATACCAACAGATTGATTACCTTTACTATATATATATATATATACAAACACAATTTTTCTTTGGGGTTTTAGCCTGTTTTTGCCTGTTTTTTTACTTTTAATTTCTTCATTACTAAAGATAATCCCAAAACATATCTTAATATAAAATCTGCTTTCTATATTTTAAATATCAGTATTTTTTCTTTCTTATTTACAAGTATATTTTCATTTTTTATAAAGCTTATTTTACATTTTTCAGTGCTGTCTAGATTGTCATGTAAGTTTGTAAAGGGCTTGTCAAATACATGAAAAGCTGATATTAATAAATATATTAATTCTATGAATTATCTTTGTCATGTGAGAAAGTTTCCCCAGGGAAGCTTCTTCAAGCCTTTAATAATGAAAGAAGTAAAAACCTTGGCAATAATTTTGCAGAATAAAAAAAAAATGAAATGAAATATATACATATTTTTTATTTTACTAATTGTTCACCCAATACAAGGTCTATGAGCAATTCAAGGTAGATGGTTACTGATTCAGGTTGCTATATCAAAGAAGAGGAGGTAAGAAGTACAGTTTAAGAGGATATGTAAGAAAGATATTGGTTATATATATATATATATATATATATGTTATGGGACCTTACCCATAATAACATAATGGACTATTCCATACGTAATAAATACTGCGCCTCAAGAGGAAGTAGGGAGTGAAGTCCGTCAGGAGTCTGTCAGTTGAGTCAGAGGCAGTCCGAAACAGTCGCGTTCAGACAATTACTACTAAACCTGATTATTCGTATTAACACTTTCTACTTCTCTGTATATATTTTTGTTTGTAATATATCTGTGTTATTCCACATCCGTGTTCGAGTTCTTCTTTATTGGTTTTACCTTGGACTATCACCATGGTACAAGGAACCGGACCATAACAATATATATATATATATATATATATATAAGACAAAAAGGAAAATTATTTTAGCTGATGACATTTGTCTTGATAAAGTCCATCAGAGGATGAAACATGTTGGCTAAGATAAGTTTTCCTTCTGTATTTTTACAGTTATATTTTTTAGTTATATGTATGCGTAAAAATAAGCATATATATATTCTGTTTATACATTATTTTTATAGTTATTTTTAGTCCCTTTCATAATATATGTATATGCTTATTTTTTATGCGTGCATATCCATGAACTTTCTAGGACACATAATGGGGAAAGAAGGCTTTGAAAATTTAATACAGGACAGATGAAAGGCAAGATGGACAGAGGAAGACAACATAACCGACCTAGTGAATTTGTGTAAAGGGATGACAGAAAAGGGTTTAGGGGAGATAACACAATGACAAAATTTATTAAGAGCTACACAGAACAAGAAATTGTAGAAACCCATGGTCACCAATATAATGAAAGGACATGGAACATAGAAGAAGAATAAGATCTCCTTCCTAACTTATTATTGCTCAAGTTTTTCACTGGATAGTTACCTGGTTCTCTTATAGCTGCCTATACATGTAAGTCCTTCTTGATAAGGCTCTAGTGTGGTTAACTAGAAAGTAATCTCAGTCATTAGATTGCAAGAACCTATATATAAGCTATAAAAGGATGGTATCACATTCAAATGAAATAGTTCTTTCATCATTTATTTATATTATAATGTTATTATTATCATCATTATTTGTTATCATAACACAGCAAGAACAGTATATGATAGGGCAGTTTTTGTTAGAGCAATTTTACCCTAACTTGAAGAAGAAAATCATTTCAAGTCCAATGGAACACATGATTTTTGAATCATTTTTAATTAATTATAAACTATCAAAAATAAAAAACCAGTAGTGATAACCAGGTTTATGGCTGATGAAAAAGAGTGCATACAAGTCAAGGATTCTTCCCTGCTTCTATTTTTAATTTTCTTATAAAAAACATTACAGATAACTTCAGGTTTATTTATTACAAATTATAAAGTTTTTTTCTGATATTTTTTAAACTA
Source organism: Acanthosepion pharaonis (assembly GCA_903632075.3). Classification (NCBI taxonomy): domain Eukaryota; kingdom Metazoa; phylum Mollusca; class Cephalopoda; order Sepiida; family Sepiidae; genus Acanthosepion; species Acanthosepion pharaonis. The sequence goes on along the minus strand of CAHIKZ030005594.1, from coordinate 283,304 downwards.
TCAGAAAAAAAAAAACTTTGTAGAGGTATAATTATAAAATATTATATAAGTATAAAAATTATAATTATATCATATTATAAAATTATATTTTAAAATTGTAAAATTATATAATTATATTATGTAATTATAAAATTATAAAATATTATATAATTATAAAAATATTATAAAAGAAAAAACAGAACTTCAGATTTATTTATAACTAATTATAAAGTTTTTTTCTGGTAGTTTTTTCTGATAGTTTTAAAAAAATATAAAAAAAACCCCCCAAAAACTAATTTGTAATGAATAAACCTGAAAGTTATCTCTACTGGTTTTTATAAGAAAATAAAAGGTAGAAGCAAGGAAGAATCCTTGACCTGTAAGCACTTTTCTTTTCACCAGCCATAGTGGCACACCAGTAATATAGGGTGACCAAAAAAAACGGGAACTTTTTAACAAAGTTAAAATAATTGAAACCTTAAAACATGCCATTTAAGAAACAATAATGGAATTTTCATTTTTTAAAAATTACGTCCTGTAGATGGCGTCCTCCTGTACGAATGCATTCTTGAAATCTGCTGTTGAGATTCCTCATTGACTACTGCAACATCTCAGATGGGATACTGTGAATTTCATCTTGAATTCTAAATAGCAAAATGTTTACTTGCTCAAGGTCACTGTCTCGCAGTGTTGCCACTTGTTCATGTCTGGCAATACGCACTTCAAAAATTCCCATTTTTTGGTCACCCTGTATAATAAATTTTCTTTGTACTAGTTGCAGAAGGAGGACATAAAAAAACTTGACAATTTGTCTATTGATAAGTTTGCAAAACCATTGACTGCTCTTACTTTTAGTTTTTATTGTTCAAGAAGTAAAAATAGACAAAAATGGAGATAGAATCATGTTGTCATGTGAGTTGAGTTCACCAAGAACATTAAAGATAAATTGTTCTGAGTACAGTAATATTAGGAATTGTAGCACAGAACCAAATACAATTAACAATTCAATTTCTTCTATACTAATCTTATATTCTGTTTTACCAGAAATTTACATCTGTGCTTCTCTGTTAAGAGCAAACAACACATTATTATTGATTATTGAGGATTTTATAAGCATGAGATGAATTAGTTTGAGAATACTTATTTTTAAAATTTTGTTTACAATTTTACCATAAAATACACATTTGGAGGTATACACAAATATAGACAGTAAAAACTTTACAGGTATGCAAATGTACTGACTGTTGTGGAAATAGGTAAGATTATTCTGTACTAATCTGTAAAGTTGAAAAAGCATTCTTACTTTATAACAGACATGAGAAACAGAGCGTGGTTATTATATCTGAGTCTATTCATAACTATCTATGCATTTAAGACAAAAAGATAAATTTTTCCTCAATGACATAAGCATTTATAAAAATATCTATCTATCTATCTATCTATCTATCTATCTATCTATCTATCTATCTATCTAAAACAAAAAAATAAGGTTTTTACACAATGCAAGTATTTATGAAAAGTATATCTATCTATTTATTTAAAACAAAAAATAAGATTGTTACTCAATGATAGAAACATTTATGAAAAATTTATTTATCAATCTAAAACAAAAATAAGGTTTTTGCTCAATGGTACATTTATGAAATATCTATCTATCTATCTATCTATCTATCTTATATATGTATCTATCTATCTATCTTATATATGTATCTATCTATCTATCTTATATATGTATCTATCTATCTATCTTATATATGTATCTATGTTTCTACCTTATATATGTATATATGTTTCTACCTTATATATGTATATATGTTTCTACCTTATATATGTATATATGTTTCTACCTTAGTCTATTCATATCTGTCTTCACACATTTGTGCACTGGTATCCTCTCTCTTATTCAATATTTCTTTGGAAACAAACTAAAACATTCTCCATGCACCTGATTAATTACCAGAATAAAAAAAAAAGTATTTTGTTATATACCAGCCTTTCTTGATTCTTTCATTCTTGGAAAAAGCATGAAGGCTGGAATCTAACAGTTTTGACAGTTATTGACACGAAAGACACGTCAGGAATATGTTAAAACTTGCAACAGCATAAAATCTTGCAAAAAAATTCATCCTTGGTGCTTGCATAATAAATGCTGTATTCTTTGTGATTTCATAGCGCTCTGTTGGCATTTGCATCATTTTAAAAAGATGCATGGTGCTTAGGCAGGTTCTATGAAAAGAACCCCCAAATTTTGCTGCTTTTATTGTCACAATCCAAAAGAGAAAGATGTTATCTTTAACTGGGGACAGCTCTTCTAGTCAGATATTAAGAAAAGTTTAAATGATATCTTCAGTTAGATGGCAGAAAGTTTGGGAGTGATCTTTGTAAAAGGAACTTGTATTTAACATTATCTGACATATATATATATATATATATATATATATATATATATTAATGGTAAATATACACATATATATGCAATCATATATCTAAAATATATAAATATATATGCATACATACACACATATATATATATATATATATATATTAATGGTAAATATACACATATATATGCAATCATATATCTAAAATATATATAAATATATATATATATATATATATATATATATATATATATATATATATATATATATAAATAATTCAAGAGGACAGAATCCAGGTAGAACTCAATGTCCAGGACAGAGTAAGGATATAATAAAAAGGCTTTAACACTAATATTTTTATTATATTTTATTATATATATATATATATCTATACAAGATATAAGAAACAAGTAAAACACCCACTGTAAAATGGAAATTATTAAAAAACAAAAACTTGTAAGTCTTTAAATGACCCATGTCCTTTGTACCTACACAAAAAGTTATATATTATTAAGTTTCTAAAAAATAAAGATTTATTAAATCAAAGTAAAGGAATAACTGTTTTTTGTAGACACTGCATTATATTTACTTTAAATTAATTTTAATTAATTAAAAAAAAATTCATAATTATATATCTATTATTTGATCACAAATAAGGAAGTAAGAAAATGCATAATTAAATTCCTAAATTTTAAATCTTAATTTTAACAATACCATATCTAGTATACTAATAAATATAATAATTATAGTATTTTAGATCTTTAAGTAAGAATATAAAAGTATAAATTATGACTTAATCATATTTGAAGCCCCTTTAAGAAATTCCCAATGTATTTTATAAAAAATAAATAAAAGATGCCAATGTATTGTAGTTTATCTTATGTATGCTCCTAAATAAACAAAAACAGACAGAATGATACCTTCTCATATAAGGAAGCTAGTATTGACAGGCAGAAATTACAAACTCACGCCTAACCCTTAACCTATATATACACTTTGCCATCTTAAATTAAACTTGTATCCTGATTTGTCAAAAAAAGGCAACACCTCTTTAAAATTTTGTAATCCCTTTCCCCTTCAATTTAAACTATATAATACTATTTAACTTAAAAAAAACAAAAAACAATTCAACATTGCTTGAGAATGGAACAAAAACTTTAATTTTAATTTAAAGTTTAGTTCTTAGTTCCAAAACATGGTAATCTCTGTGTCGCGGTTGAATTCATATTTTTAAATAATAATAATAATAATAATAATAATATATATATATATATATATATATATATATATATATATAGTTAAGTAATAAAAAACTTGGTAATCCGTATGGGTAGTCCCAAGGAGGATGAAATTCTGAGAGCTCAATATAAATTCAGAGCTAATAATTTAAAAGGAAAAACAGACCACTTTAAGGCTCCATTGTAATAGTTTATTTCACCAGACATCACTTTCAAAAGGTGGACGTTTCACCTTTTGAAAGTGATGTCTGATGATCCAGGTACTTTAAAAGGTCTCTGGTGAAATAAACTATTACAATGGAGCCTTAAAAATGGTCTGTTTTTTTAAATTATATATATATATATATATATATATATATATATATATATATATATATATATATAAACATTAAACATTATTTTGTGGATACTTATGTTTTTATAAAAGTGTAAATTATGTCTAACAGTTTGTTTATAAAACAGAGCATCTACTCAAACATGAGTATCGAAAAGTAATGTTTACAGTATTCGGAAATAATGTTAGATAAGAAATCTATTGATTTCTTGTGTGTGTGTTTGTAAAATAATTTCCAGATATAACTACAATATGAAAAAGGATAATATGAATAAAGATAAAAAGAAACTTTATCTTAGTCGAGACATTTTGTCTTCTGTTAACCTGATAAATATTTATGAGCGCCTCTTAAATTTAAAGATTTTTAAAGCATTTTCACTTTTGTTTATAAATACTTGTTATAAAATAAAATTCTCACATTTCCCTGGATAAAGTCCATCAGAGGACAAAACATAAGTTTTCCTTTTGTCTTTATTCATAGATACATATTTCATTAGAGGATGAAATGTATTGACTAAGAAAAGTTTTAACTTTTTTTTATTCATATTGTCTTTTTGCAGATATATTTTCAGATAGAGCTGAATTTTTACACACACACACACACACACACACACACACACACACACATATATATATATATATATATATACTTTAAAAATCAGGAGGTCAGTTGAATCCACTACCTCGGTTTCAACCTTACAGTATCCTTGGGCAATTTTTATTAAATGACCTCTTAATGCTTTAGTTTTTTTAAAAAAACTAATGAATGCTATATTATTAAAAAAAATAAAAATAAACAAACGATGTAATAGAAAGGGAGGAGGAGGATGTGAAGAAGTAAGAAGTAGGAATAATAATAATAATATAATGTATCAGTGGGGGTTTAATTAAAATATATTTTTTTTTTATCCAGCCTCATATGTGCTTAAGAGAAATTTCCTAATATGTAAGCAAGGAATCAAAACTTTGGTTTTTTAGTTCAGATGGTTTTTTGGATCTGGAAATGTCATAATACTAATTTTTCCTGTTGGCAAAGGTTGCAGATATTGTTGTGGTTGTTATAAGGCTCTGCCTTTTTAAAAAAAAAATTCAGGCTTATGATCCAGATCCCTGTTGTTTTTTAAAAATTATTTTTTTTTTTATTATGTTTTAAATTAAACATAATGCAGTGTCTAAAAAAATCAGTTATTTCTTTTTTTTTGATTTAATAAATCTTTATTTTTTAGAAACTTAATAATATACAACTTTTCATGTAGGCACAAAGGACATGGGTCATTTAAAGACCTACAAGTTCATATTTTTTTAAATAATTTCCATTTTACAGTGGGTGTTTTATTCATTTCTTTTAAATGCCAAAAGTATTTGAATAGGGACATTTGCTTATGATACTCATTATTTTTGAAGGAAGACAGCTGTTGGCTCCATCTTAATTTAAAATCATTTTTAGTGCTACCAATATAAAATTTTTTAATATTAGGATTCTCAATAGATGAAATAGTACATTGGTAAACTATAGATTTTTTTAGACATTTATTATTCAATGGACAATTTATAGGATTCCTACAGTTACATAATTTTCTTTTACTATTGTTTATTCTTATTTCTGGATCACTATTTTTTTTTTAATTTTAAGTATTTATTTAAAGTTTTATTACTGTGTTTTTTTTATATATTTTTTCTAAATTATCAGTACAATTATAACCTAATTTTAGGGTATTTTTATTAAAAATTTTGCTAAGTGGATTATTTCTTGGAAAATGTTTTCAGTTAAAGCAAGAAATTTATGCCCTAACTTACTACTAACCATTTGATTGAATGAGGGGGTGTAGCAAATGATTTTTCTATTTTTATTTCTTTGGTTATTTTTATTATTATTTTTCTATTTAATGTCAGGGCATTTATAGCCACTATTTTTTAAAGCTTTATTATAAATACTGTGTATCAAGCCCTGGTTTTGAAAATAAATGCTAAAGAACTGTGGATTATAAATCTGACTGTTCTTTCTTTTTATTTTGATATATATATATATATATATTAAGTAAAATTAAATGTTCACTTTGGATATCACACATAAATCAAAGAGAAAATATTGACATAATCATGATACTGACATTTCACACTACTTCAAATAAAAGGTTTGGAATGAAGCCCCCATCAATATTGGAAAGATTATAACAGGGACTAAACTTGAGAAACTTATTTTCTTGAAAAAATGTTTGAAGAGAAAGATTTTATAAGGATATGGCTAATATTACCATTACCATTATCTTGTTTCTACTTTGAGTCTGCTTTTATAACTGTGGGTACAGTATGGCTCCAAATTTGGTTCTAAATCCCATGACACTGATTATTGTGTATTGAACCAAAACAGATTATTTGTGTACTGTACCTGCTACTCTCTGTCAATGTTATTCCAAGTAATGCATACATCATTGCATCATAGAACTAATAAGATTTTCTGTTGATACAAGTTCTTTCTCTAATTAGAGTTTATTAGAATGACTAATCTTGTAAAGAATTAGCATGCATATAATGTGAAGCAGTGCATTATATACTCAAAAGCTTTAATTATAATCTCATCAAAGGGTCCTAGATCTGGGGAAGACTCATCCAAACTTAGCATGATTAGAAAGACTCTCTTGATTACATTTGAGTCAGTGTGAATCAAAAACAGACTGGATACACAGTGATTTGTACATAGATATAAATGGTTGATGAAGTAGGGTAAAAGCAAAACTGACATTCACAACTCAAATGGGAAGTGGGTGTGACAATCCTAAAAATAATAACTAAATATTTAGAACAGTGGTTCTCAACAGCCATGCTGCAGCACACTAGTGTGATATGAAATATTTTCACAGCATACAGATATATATATATGTGTGTGTGTGTGAAAGTAGTAATGGTATAGTATTAGTATTTGAATAAATTAATAAGTATTAAACTTTTTATCCCACATTAACTAAAAAGGCTTTATCAGTTTTATTGCAATTTCCTACTTCTTATTGAGGCAAATTAGGCTTCTCGGCCCTAAATAACATAAAAAATAAGAAGAAAGAAAAACTATGCTCAACTGAAGAAGAAATGATGGTCTGCTTATTGCACATTTGACCAGGCACAGGTTTTGCACTAAATAATGTTCACAAATAATTGAATAGAAACATTGAAATAAAGTTCATATTTGTGTGTGTATCTTTTTTAAAACCATGGTTTTATTTCATAACATTTAATTTAAAAATTTTGCTAAGGGTTCTGTGATATTTTCATTTGCTCCTATGTGTGCTATTGCTTAAAAATGTTGGAAAACACTGATTTACAGTAATTAGTAATTAGTAATTTCACATTTCTAAAACTGGCAGCCATATTTGTGTTGTTTGTGTTTGGGGGTGATCCCAGCATACAACACCAATGGAAAGTGCCTGTAAACTATACTATGAGTTGACCCAAGATTTGTGAGTGAAATTGAGTCATCCTGAAATGATTTTCTGTGGTGAGCAGCATCATTCCCCCAATGAGGGGGCCTGTGTATGCTGACTCTGTCTGTTTTATTCCTAGAAATGAGACTATAAGTTTGACAGTTACAAAAAGAAAAGATTAGTGAGAGGTTTAGACAGTGTGAATGACTTTAGGAATTTATGTTCTTTGTCATATAACTTATTTATGATATTTATGGAGACACAGTAGAGTAACTGATTGTCTCAGATTGAGGAATTGGAGAGCTAAGTTCAAATTCCAGTCAAATTCATTACGTTCACTTACTTGCTAATATCCTTGGGAAAGGTATGAATCCAACTCCCCCCACACCGAGCTCTGGGTAAATAGTAGGACAGACTGGGTTCTATATCCGTGGGTGGCAACTGCTGTAGGAGAATGAAAACTGAATTCAAAGCTGTATGTCACCCTAGAGAAGCACATACTATGCAGCCAAGTAAAGGATCATTTGTATTGATTGTTAATCTCGACTACAGTCAACTCCTTTTTTTTTTCTTTTTTTTTTATATATATTTCTGTTTAGAAAAAAAAACAAAATTTGGTTCTTTTTATAATTTCTCTATTTATAGAAAATGCTGATTATATGAGCAAATTTACTTTCAGATGAACTTAGTTTAATAAAGTTCATCTCTTTCTCTTTTTCCATTTATATTTTATACTTGAATAAGATATTTTGATGCCCCGGAGGGAGACACAGACAGAGTCCTTAATTATTACTTCACTCAAACTGAAAGATGTGGAAGACAAGAAAAAACAAATTATGAGAGGAAAGATTATCAGTAGGTAAAGAAAAAAACATGACATTTCAACGAGTTGAATTGGCTCATTTTGCTTGTATTGATTGGAGTATATATTTTTGTTTTATATTTTTACCTCTGTTAAATCTGTGACACTGTATGAGGCATCTTTAATCTTTTTTTGCTTATTACAGGCTGATTTTGTGATCTTCCTCCTCTTCAGCTCTTGCTGATGATCTAATTTTGTTATGTCTGGCCTCGAGACATTTGAGATTATTCTCAGCCTTGATTATGTTGATAATTACCCCACAAATTTTATGAATTCACTGTATATAATTGTGTGTGTATGTAATTATCTACAAATACTATGTGGGCATACACACATATTTGCATACCTGTATAAGATAAATGAAGTTATGTCAATATATATAACATTTGATAGATTTATTAATGTATAAAAATTATGTGTGCTATATATATTTGAGTGGGTATATATGTACAAATATTTTAGGCAAATCTATGACAAAGTGGAAAAAGTTTTTTTTGTGATTCATTTTGTCCTTTGACTTCACTGGACTAAAGTGATGCTTACATTAATGCAACTACATATGTGCATGAAGGAGAGAGGATGCTGAGAATTTTAGATTAAAACTTTTGTTTTTTAAAAATATGTCTGTGTGTTATGAAATGGATTAAGTCTGACAATTATTTTAATATGTTTTCTGTTTATACATTATTTTTATAGATATATTTTATTTAAGTAAATGCTCTGTTTTTAATTAAACAGTATTAATTACTTTTACCAGCCCAAATGCTCAAGAAATTTTGTAGAAAATATGTGTTTCCTGACAGTAATCAAGACTGTATTCCTATACAGAAACCATTATTTCACCTGACATGCTGTACCATTCAGCTACAGAGAAGTGTCTGGTTAGCAAAGTTCAAATTACTGTTTATAAACATACAGTCTTTGACGATTTTTCTCAATTGATCATTTCTACTCATGAAAAGTATCATAAGTGACAACATAATATGAAATGGATTAAGACTGACAATTATTTTGATATATTTTCTGTTTATACATTATTTTTATAGACAATTTATTTATGTAAAATTTCTTGAACATTTTGGCGCTTAAAAACCACTCAGGATTAACTCTGATCAAAATACACTAAAAACTATTGTATTAAATTAAAAGGAATATATATGTAACCTTCATCTAAATTAATCTGACTTTCTTGGTAGTGTAATGTATTACCTTTTTGTTTTTATTTTTTAAGATTACATGAATAACTGGCTCATATAATCATTCATATTTTTGTTTTGCTGCTAGCACTTGTGAGCAGTACACCTTATAACCTTGTGACCTTCATGTCCTTTGAATAAAATGGTGGAAACTACAATATCTGATGGCATATAAGGACCCACATTCCCACCCTCCCCAAATGGCTCAAAAGATATCTTCCAGGTCTTATATGCAAAACTGAGGTATTTAACCAATAAATTTTAATAGTAAATGTAAATAAAAATGGTTTTATATGTTTGGTATTAGAGTAATTTTTGTTACCAAATTACCATAATGTTTATGTAACACACACACACACACACACACATTATTTAAAATTATTGGGGAAGTGTACTCAATATTGGTGATAAATTTTGTAGATATAGACATTCAACACTACATAGTGACTGTCAGTTTCATACCTCAGTGAAACCACAGTCTTCAGATTTTGTTTACCTCTCTCTCTCTCTCTCTCTCTCTCTCTCTATATATATATATATATATATATATATATATATATATATATATATATATATATATATAGCTTAAAGTGGTCTGTTTTTATTCAAATTTATTTGCTCAGAATTTACATTGAGCTCTCTGGATATCATCCTCCTTGGGTCTACCCATATGGATTACCTAGTTTTGCATAAACTAAATATATATATGTAATATATTATATATATTATTATTTATATATTATATGCGTGGTACTTATTAGAAAGCGCTCAATATCAGAGATAGAGCTAACATATTTGGTTGGTATCCAACCAAATATATATATATATATATATATATATATATATATATATATATATATATATATTATCTATGTCAAAATCACACAGATATATTTTTTTTTAACTATGATGTGCAAATGTGCTTTGATGTTCTTCCAAGCTTTTGAAACCCAATATTTGGTGATTGTGATAAAAGTAGCATAATAAATAACCAGTAAAACTTATTTGTGTTTATATTGAATCACATTTTACAAATTCTTTGTCATTAATATTGATTAAATTCATCTCTTATTTCCATTACCAAAGCGAGGAGTATCTCAAAACCTGACTTAAAAATGAAGTCTGATCAGGGAAAAGATCTTTTGATTTTAAATTTGCTTTGTAAATTAACTAACCTTGCACCTTGAAGAAATGCTTCAGTCAGTTGGTTACAAACTCTTCCTTATAGCCATGATACTAAAATTGCCAGTGTTGAGCAAACATAGTACTTCTTAGCAAACCAACTTGTCATAAGAAGCTGGAGGTTGTCTTAAATAGCTCACAAGATGACTGCTTCACTATATTGAATGATTCCAATGTATGCATAAAATCAGCAAGGAGGGGAAAATATCATCCTACGAGGGCAAATATGACATGTGATCTTTTGTATGGTGGGTAACAACAAATGAATCAAGGTTAGATGGGTCATTCAGAAACTGTTTCATTCTTGTGGCTATTCTTGAGATTCACAGGGTGTGCTCTTTCCTCTCTTAATGCAAGGAACATAGTGCTTAGAAACCTATCCTCTTACCCCCTGGAGGATAGGTTCCTAAGCACCAGACTTTGCCTAATTATCATAATTGACTTATAGTTCTGAAGGGTCAGAGGCCAAATATTCATGTTTGTTATAAAGTTGTTAGACAAGTAAGTAATAAATTGTTCAATAGTAGAAATATTTTAAAGTGTTTTTTTTTTTTTTAAGGTTAGAAAAGTTGACTGACTGACTCGATGTTCAACACTGCTAATGACAAATTTAGAAACAACAGCAATAAAAACAAAAACAGTAAGAAGCTGAATGAAGTTGGCTAGGCTGTACATCTCAATACACTAGATGTAAGTCTATCTCTGTAGATTAAATAAAAAGTTCAGTTTAGAATTCCCTGTAGGTTAGCCAGATCAATATACACCTGATTTAGGCCAGAGGGCACAACAGCTGAAATGTTGTGGAAACGACAAAGATAAGGACAATAGTCTGAATGTAAGTAGTATAAATAAGGATAATTCCTCATCCCATTAATTCAGAGAGAAATTTAATCTTAAAATTAAGTTTCCCAGCATCTTCAGTGTTTTCTCCTACTGTTTAATTATTGCCAATGTTTGTTTATATTTTGGTTCCTTTCCCCTACATACATATATATATATATATATATATATATATATATATATATGGTGGACTCTCCCAATGTATTTGACGTCTGGGGGTCAAACAGCTCAGTTCCTAGGAACTAACAGCCAGACACCAGCACATATGATTTGATTATAGTTGTGAAGGCTTTGTGCAGAACCAACTACACTTTTTGAAGGGCTGAATACAGAGACCTGGTGTACTACGTGCCACAAGGTCTCCAAATAGCCCTCCGCAGGTTTTGAATTCAGAGTTGTCCTTCTCCTAGACCAGTTGCCATCCAAGGCTATAGAACCCAGTCTGTCCTGCTATTTTACCCATAACCGAAGGGAGAAGAGCATTAATACTTTTCCCAAGCACATAAGTGAATATAATATATTTGACTGGAATTCAAACTTGGCTCTCCGATTCTGCAATCCAAGCCACTATCCACTACGCCTCATATCTATCTATCTATATATATATATATATATATATAAGGACTAGTAAAATTTAAAATAAATATTCTTGTGTATATATATATATATATATATAAGAATATTTATTTTAAATTTTACTAGTCGTTTATATATATATATAAACGACTAGGAAAATTTTATGAATTTTTTATTTAGTTTTTCTAGTGTTCTTACATCTTTTTGTTTAGTGGAAGTGAGATAATACAAAAACTGTGCATATTGTCCATTGTCAAAAGATCTTTTGTCTACTTCCTTAGTCATTTTCAAGGGGTTTCATATCTTGACTGTGTGATATCTTAGAATTCAAAAACACACAAATATTAAATGTCGCACAGTCAAAATATGAAAAGAACTAACAACGCCAAAAACAAAACCTCTTGAAAATGGCTAAGGAAGTTGCCAAAAGATCTTGGACATTGGACGATATGGACAGTTTTTGTACTCCCTTACTTCCACCAAATGGAAAAATGTATAAACGCTGGAAAAACTAAATAAAAAAAATTAATAAAATTTTCCTTGTCTATCATATTTAATGAAAGATGTTTAAAAGAATGGTTGTTTGCTTAAATATAAATTAATATATATATATATATATATATATATATATATATATATATATATATAAATCAATAAAACATAATCTAAAGAAGGCTTTTTGAAGGATGAAATGTATTACATAAGATTTTTTCCATTTGCCTATTCAATTACACACAATTTAGAGGTTTATTTTTAATTTTAGTAGAAGAAATATTCTATGGACTACAAGGTGATCAGATTGTTAATTCATGAAATTATATGTTCATTTAAGGTCATATTGGTGATATTAATTCAAAATCAATTGGTTGTTAAATTATGTAAACCCCTATCAGGTTTTGGGCAACACCCACCTTCCTTGTGGCTTACTCACTCCATCCATGGAATTCTCACTATCCTTCTGTAGAACATTCTTGTTGCCTCTAGTTTCTTCTTTATCTGTGGGGAGATTGCCTAGCATTCACTGCCACACAAGTAGATTGATATCACTTAGTATTAGAAACATAGAAAAGACTGAATCGTTTTGTGATATAGATTCCATCAATAAGAACATTATCATTTTATTCTGATCAGGTCTTTTTGAAGAACTAAATGCATGACGTAGAGGTATTTCCATTTTGTCTGATATAAGTATAATAATGTTGACAGTCAGAACAATGAGCAGATATTTTAAAAGAGTGCTCAGTACACAAATTTTTGAAAAATTAAAGGTGGGGAGCAGATAATATTAAAAAATTGAAGTGTTTACTGGTTACACGACCTGTGTTTCAACCATAAGGTTTCTTCATGTGGTATTGGCAAATTATATTTTATATTATATAATTTGCTAATATTACCTGAAGAAACCTTATTGTTGAAACCCAGATCATATAGCTGGTAAATACTCTAATTTATATATGAAACATGAGACCTCTTATGTCGCGAGTTGGAATCATATTTTTAAATAAATAATTATATATATATATATAAATATGGTGGAGTAATGGATAGTGGCTTGGATTGAGGAATCGCAGAGCCAATTTCGAATTCCAGTCGAATCCATTACATTCACTTACGTGCTAATACCCTTGGGAAAGGTATGAATCCTCTTCCTCTCCCTCCAGCTATGGGTAAAATAGCAGGACAGACTGGGTTCTATAGCCTTGGATGGCAACTGGTCTAGGAGAAGGACAACTCTGAATTCAAAACCTGCGGAGGGTCGTTTGGAAACCTTGTGGCATTCGGTGCATCAGGTCTTTGTATTCGTCCCTTCAAAAAGTGTGGATGGTCCTGCACGAGGCCTTCACCACTATAATCAAATCTCATGTGCTGGTTTCGGGCTGTCGGTTTCCTGAAACTGATCTGCTTGACTCTCATACGTCGAATCTCGACAGGAGAGTCGATTATTTATATATATATATATATATATATATATATATATATATATATATATATATATATATATATATATAAAACATTATATAGTCTAAAGAAGTCCTTTTGAAGGACAAAATGTATTACATAGGACTTTTTCCATTTTGTTATTCAATTACCCACAATTTAAAAAAATAGTTTTAATTTTAGAAGAAGAAATAGTCTGTGGACCAAAAAAGCTTATCAGTTTGTAATCATTAAATTAAATGTTCATTTAAGGTCATATTTGTGATATTAATTCAAAATCAATTTCCTGTTAAATGATGTAAACTGCTATGAGGTTTTGGGCAACACCCTTCTTTTTTAATTATATGACTTATTAAAACTGCAGTAGTTGTCCTTCCATTCTAATTTATTTTTTGTATTTTTATTCTTACAATAATAAATAATTCTAGAATCAATGGTTGTTGATGAGATTGTTAGAAAAATCAATTCTAAAGTTTTAACTTTATTTTTTTTTTTTTTTGTAAGTCTTATTTATCTTTGCTCTCACCTCAAGTTGTACTTGGCCTCAGGTGTTTGTAATTAAAGTTCACCTTGCATCATCTGCTCAGGATTAGACTTCCATCTAATTAACACTCAAAAATCAATTAGTCATGGACATTGAAAAAGCATCATTTCAACTCTCCATCTTTTTTATTTATTCATTTGTTTCAATGATGTATACATTGCTGTAGAGACGACCATAGCTGAACACCTGGTTGATGATGGTTTCTTATGATAAAAAAGAATGCTAGTTTGATCCTGTAATAGAAAATGAGGTACTAATTGTACAGAAAATCAGTAGAGTATATGACATTCTGTGGTTGAAGAAAGAGAAAGAGGGTTTGTGTGTCTTTCCTTTTATGCTGCTTTATAGAACACCACCTAGTGGCTGTTAAGGGAAAACCCCAGACAAACAAGTTGAGATAATCCAACAATCTCTGCTGAGAGGTACATTTTCTTTAATAAGTTTCCTTAGGCTGGTGGAAATTAATTTCACTATTTGGAAAAACAGACACACACACACACACACACACACACACACACACACACACACACACACATATACTTGTATTTTTATTGGTCATTTCAGCTCATGTAATGGCGTTTCCCCTCATGAGGGGTGGTTAATTAATTTGAACCTTTTAAAACCTCTATTCTACAATCTACATTCAACATCACTTGATAAGACACCAGAGGTGTTGAAACAAAATGGCTATTTTTGTAGTGATTTTATAACATATTTATGTTATAATTTTTAAATAAATAATTATATATATATATATATATATATATATATATATATATATATATTCAAAAAATAACATTTATGGGAATAAAAATGTAGGAATTAAAATCCATTAATTATTTAAATTATATATAAATCTGCAAATTTTTCAGGTAAATGTGAATATTCTGACCAATTCATTCGCTTCTTTATTGACATATAACACTAATTTGGCAAGAAATATTTAGCAAAAAAAACTAAAATTATAAATATAACACTTGTAACATTTTTTTTTTTAATTTGAACATTACTTTGATTTGTAATTATAGCTTAATCATTTATAATTATATATATTTCATTCTGATGTCATCATGAAACTAGTGTGTCAAACAAGAGTTTTCTTTATATTTTAATGTTATTTTGATTTGTAGCCATTACTTAATCATCTATAATCATGTATATCCTTTTGGGCCATCAGGGGATGATTGTGTTAAATGGGTACTTAGATCTTTGTCGAGCACAAAATCTCTATCCCAAGCACCTCTAATGCCATTAGATTCCCCTTTGGAGTATAGGATTATATCCTCACCATGTGACGTGTTGCTGCTATGGTTTTTGTATCAAGTAGTTTTATTGTTTTTTTTTTGTTTGTTTTTTTTTCAACCCCATACCTAACCAGTTTTGAATTCAGAGTTGTCCTTCTCCTAGACTGGTTGCCAACCAAAAGTTGAAAACTCAACCTGCCATAGCTATGCAAGGTCAATCGTTATCTTCTGTTTTATTAATTCCTGTTTTTTTTACTATTCTCTCTTCTTAATAATGTTTTCTTTTTCTCATTTTCTCACACTCACTAGCTCCTTGTATCTTAGTGGATGTATTGCCTTGCTTGGGGAGAAATGATTAAAAATAAAATGCAGGGGGAAGAAGAGAGATTCTTGCCTTTCTCATTGTTATTTGTGTGAAAGTGAATGCAACAGCTGGCATTTGAACTTGGCACATAAATTCCCCTTTGTGTACTAATGACTATATATTATGAAATGGACTAAGTCCGACAATTATTTTAATATATTTATTGTTTATACATTATTTTTATAGATACAAATATTTAAGTAATAGCTCTGTTTATAATAAACAGTATTAACATTTACTGGCCTGAATGTTCGAGAAGTTTCATAGAAAATATGTGTTCTCCAACAGGAATTAAACCTGTGTCTTACACAGGACCATCATATAGCCTGACGTGCTATACCATTTAGCTACAGAGGAAGCGTCTGGTTAGCAAGGTCAAATTACTGCTTTTAAACTACAAATTTCCCATGATTTCTCTCAAATGCTCATATCTGCTGGAAGTGTATCTTAAATCAATTTGACTTTGCTAACCAGACGCTTCCACTGTAGCAAAATGGTATAGCATGTCAGGCTATATGACGATTCTGTGAGGATAGTTTCAATTCCTGTTGGGGGATACATATTTTCCAAGAAATTTCTTGGACATTCAGGTTGGTAAATGTTGTTAATACTCTTTATAATAAACAGAGCATTTACTTAAATATTTGTATCTATAAAAATAATCTATAAACAATAAATATATTAAAATAACTGTCAGACTTAGTTCATTTCATAATATATGACATCATTTGTTAAGATATGCTTTGAGCAGACATGATTGTTCAAGAGAAATCATGGGAAATTTGTATTTTAAAAGCAATAATTCGTCCTTGCTAACCAGACACTTCCTCTGTAGCTAAATGGTATAGCATGTCAGGCTATATGACGGTTCTATGTAGGATACAGGTACAATTCCTGTGGGAGGACACCTATTTTCTATTAAATTTCTCGGACATTCAGGCTGGTAAATGTTGTTAACATTGTTTATTATAAACAGAGGATTTACTTAAATATTTGTATCTATAAAAATAATCTATAAACAATAACTGTACTAATAATTAGTATGTTATGCACATATCTCAAGCCATACTCAAACTCAACTGTATAAGAAACAGGGTTATCTTGGGGTGATTTTTTAAAAAATGCACCTTATATGTTATTTTTATTATGCTAATTTGTTTTTTTTTTGTATATGAGATTTTGCTCTGATATCTAAAATATGCAGAGTGAACTGCTTGGCACAGATTGACCTTGAACTCTGTTGTACATAAGCACTAAGTTATAACATTGTTGCTCACTTCTGTTGATTATGACAGTGCTTGGAAGGAAAGTGTGTAGAGTGTGGTCATCTCACCATACCACAGAGATTCCATCAGTGACCATGGCTTGTGCAGTAGTTTTTGGCCAAGCACAATATTCCCCAGGTCTGACAACCATAATATTCCCCAGATATCACCTTTGTGACATTTTCTTCTTCAAAAATCAAATCCCACTTGAAAGGAACAAGATTTCAAGATGTCGAAGAATTCCAAGAGAATGGAATGAAGCACCTGTTTGCTATCCCCCAAAAAGAGTTCCAGGAATGCTTCCATCAATGAAAACGATGCTAGATAAAGTGTGTGGCTTCAGAAGGGATCTACTTTGAAGGAGATTAAATACTGAATTGATATGTGTTGTAGTTTACTTTTTATAGCACCAGTTTCAATACTTTTTTTATCAGACTTCATATTTATTGTGCAGATATAATTAAATATTCGTGAGATTTATATAATATTGTTTAATAATTCAATTTATTTTTCTTTTGAAAGCATTTATTCTAATAATTATGATTTGATTACTATTATACATGTGTGTGTGTGTGTGTGTGTGTACACATGTCCATGCTTGACTCTTTCTTTCTCTCTCATATGTAAGAAAGGAAGTAAATAGTTATCAGAGAATAAAAAGGGGAAGTTGTATGTTAAGTGCTTCTACCACTTGATGATTGCACGTGCTCTCATGTCCTGTTCAGAAAGCAACCCATTCTGTTTGTACACTCTTAATATGCATATCTATCACTCTCTCTCTCTCTCTCTCTATATATATATATATATATATATATATATATATATATATATATATATATATATGGCTGTTTATGTATACATTAAAGTCTAAGCTAATATGATGGCTAACATGCCATTATCTTAAGGACTTCCCATTTGAGGTTCACTCCATTGAGTGTTGATTCAGGAAAAGTCCATGCAGTTTAGATACAATATATATAATATTAGGCAACTGAATGACAAAATGGGGAAAAAAAATTCTTGCATTACATGTTTCATCCCTTGAAAGGACTTCTTCAGACTAATAATGGTTTTATAGTGTTATTTTTAATCTAACATCATATAATTCTGCTTATTCGTTTGTCCGTTAGAATGTACATTATGCCCTGCCAGTACTTCATAAATAATAGACTATTCCATTGTGACTGTGAGAAAAGATGGAAAAGACATATCAGAGCTTGTTTAGTTTCAGTGAAAAAAGAAAGATAGAAGAAGTGATAATACTCTCACATATTTAATGTCTGCATCAGTGAAATGAAAAATTTGTCCATTTTAAATCTTTTCATTTGTACCCTCTTACTTCTTTAAATAATGATCTGCATTCATAATCATGATTATTATTGCAATATTTTGTTTTTAAGCTCAAATATTTATTGATGCAATAGGGGAATTTCCACAGGAATATTATTGTTGTAGAACTCACAAGGTTCTTATTCATTCATTAACTTAGCAATTATGATTCATCACAAAATTGAAATATCAAAACTGAAATTTTCATGGGTACAATTAGTTATTTTTTAGTACTTTAAACATATATTTTAGTGGATACACAAGTTTGAGTAGAGCCCTGATTTTTTTAGACAGTGTAAATTACATCTACCTGTTTGTGCAATTGAATGTCTTAAAGAAAATGTCTCCTTTGGTGGGGTTCAAACCTGTCTTCATTTTTAGACAAAACCACTATCAGAAAACATATTTTCTTTGTTAAGACACTTGAAAGCAAGTGCCAGTAGATATACTTCATATGGTTTAAAAAAATAGATAATCTACCCAAACACATGGGTCCAACAAAATATATGGCTTTCCCAAAAACATAGATGAATCTCTGGCAGCTCCAATTCCCATTGGGAGTTATTACAAGTTGGACTCTCTTTTCCTTCACACTGCTTGTAGTTGCATTATGTGTTATAGTTTCTCTGCATGGAATACATGTAAATATCTATATATAATTTTGTGTATGACTTAACGGCATAAAACTCTCTCTGAGAATAAAACATGTTTCTCATTCTTTTTCTTTCAAGTATTCTATTCCATCTGTGAAATGAGTTGTTACTGCATCATGGATATAATAATGCCCATAATGGGAGAAATGCTAAGGAGAAAATATTAATTTCTTCCAAAGATCATCCATTAAAGTAAGTCTTATTTATATAATGGTGTTGAGGTGGGGATGAAGAAATGCAACAAATGCAGGTTACAATTTTACATTGAGAAATACCAAACATACAGGGACATTAAATTTAAATTTAAATTTTGAAAATATTTGACATCTGATGTATCTAGAGACATTACCTAGCCAACATAATTTAGCTTCCTATTGTTTTTTTTTTTTGTTTTGTCACTGTTTTTAAATATTCCACATTGTTATAGCAGTTACACAGTAAAGGAGATATGTTGTATGATCGTAGACATAAATTTACTGTGGAAGATTTTGAAAATAGTGTATTTTCAGTATATATTAACTTTAATTACTTTCACAATTAATTAAAACTGAATTTTTG
This sequence comes from Acanthosepion pharaonis, assembly GCA_903632075.3. Classification (NCBI taxonomy): domain Eukaryota; kingdom Metazoa; phylum Mollusca; class Cephalopoda; order Sepiida; family Sepiidae; genus Acanthosepion; species Acanthosepion pharaonis. Next base: position 263,405 of record CAHIKZ030005594.1, on the reverse strand, counting down.
AAGTTGACAAAAATAAACTATAGACCTAACCCTAACCCATTACTAGTCTGAAGAATTTCTTTTGAGGGATGAAACATGTAATATAGGTGTTTTTTTCATTTTGTCTTTCAATTATTCACTATTAATGTGTGTGTTTTATATATATATATATATATATATGTTTATAAAACCATAAATTCTATGCTAACATTTTCTTTTCTCCCTTGTGGGACTTGCTTCTGGCTCCATGCTTTCTAGCCAACTTTAATCTTTAAAAATTTAAATGCAATTTCAATCACTATCTACTGTTGTCCTGATTACTCTTTTTTTTCTCACTCATTAGTAATGTTTCTGTCTCTAATTCTTCCACACCCTGTTACTCCTTGTGTTGTAGTGGCTTTACTGCCTTGTATGAGGTGAACTCATATATAAATAATGCATTGGTTGCCCACAGTAAGACAATTTTGACATAAAAAATGCTACTCTGATCAAAGGAGAAAACAATTTGCTACAATAGAAGTGTTTAGAGAGTGCCTTGATCACAAAGTCAACTGCAGTAAATTTGTGCACTGGTTCTTATATTTCACCATTTCTGGCAGATCTTCTATTATCACATTGTGGGATATACCTAGTAACAAAAGTGTTGGACACAAAAAGAAAAAGACACTAAATGAATTTGGCTAGATAAAAAAAAAAAAAAATTTTAAATCCCCAGCACCTTTCATTTGTGTACATATGTAGCAGTACCAACATGAATTTAGTCTGAGAAAGTCCGTAAGGATGAAAAAGTAAACTTTTTCCACTTAACTTTTTCATGCACTTAACCCAATATTGTTCTTGATATATAAAACTCTATATTGTTATCTCTCTCTCTCTCTCTCTCTCTCTATATATATATATATATATATATATATATATATAAAACTACTCGTTTTGAAAAAACCTCGAATTTTTGATTTCTCTTTGCCTTATTAGCCTTACTTTCCCTGATGATCCGTTTAGGTGAAACCTAGGTAGGTTTGTCTGGCTCACTAGGTGTATCTCTCTCTCTCTCTCTCTCTCTCTATATATATATATATATATATATATATATATATATATATATATAATTTCACCCCAAACAAGACAATATTGCTACTAAGATGCAAGGAGTTAATGGGAATGAAAGGGAAAAGAAAACTTTAGTGGGGAGAAAGGACAATAAAAGAACAAAATTCAGGAAGACAAATGATGGCGATTAAAGTTGCATTTAAATTTTTTGAGATTGTAGATGTTAGAAAAGCAAGAAACTGAAAGGGAGAGAAAATATTAGAATAGAACTTATGGTTACATCTAGCTAATTCAAAAGTTATGTGTGAGGACATTTGTTTTTATAATTAAGAAGCAATTGTTAATGTTGTTTTTTTTTTTTTTGTATTGTAATGAATAATTAGGATATATTTAGTTACAATAAAATAATTTAATGAAGTCTTTACCTTTGTTTGTATCAAGATTGTTGCTTATATTATTTTTTTCTAAATTTCTTTAAAGCTATTCTTATTTCTCCATCAATAACATGGTTTGGTTTGCGAAATTATTGTTGATAAGTTTGTTTTATGTTGCTTAATTCTCAATAAAATAACGAGTCTGAAGAGAAAATCACTTTCACGCGGTTAATCATATTTTTGTAACACTTATTTTATACCTGTGAGGACATTCGATTTTATAATTAAGAAGCAACTTTTAATGTTGGTTGTTTCTTTTGTATCACAATGGATAATTAGGATGCATCTGGTTATGATAAAATAATTTAATGAAGTCTTTATTTTTTTTTATATCAAGATGGCTGCTTATGTTAGTTTTTAAAATTTCATATTTTTAATTTATATATATATATATATATATATAAAAGTGAACATTGAAGTCAACACTTAGGGCTACAGGCTGTTTCATGCTAGACACAATCGTCAGGCCTGACAATTCGTGTAGCATGAAACACCCTGTCGCCTCTAAGTGTTGACTTCACTGTTCACTTTTTATATTTACACACACTCTATCTCTGATATTGAGCACTTTATCCCATAAATATAGCACACCTTAAGACTATATTTCTTTATATATATATATATATATATATATATATATATATATATATATATATATATTAGGATTAACCCTTGAAAAGATGGCATGACCTATTACCAGTGGGGAAAATTACAGTTAAGTAATTCATTTGTATATATAAAAAATAATTTTTTTGCCTTGGAAAAGTCCACATTGGACGAAACGCGTCGGCTAATAATACAGTTTTCCTATTGTCTTTTACCTTTATAAATATTATCTTTTTCTGCAGGTTAACTCTGAGAAATTTATATATATATATAAAATTAATTCTTTGCCCAATACTGATGCTGTTTTCTTTTATGAAATTTTTCAGTAACAAGCCTTGCCTACCAGGTGCTATGCATGAAACTTTGTAATCTTTAGTACTTTGTCTTATACTCAAGCCTTAATTTTGTAAGAATTAAGCTCTTTTTCATTTTTGGTTCAGTATAAGTTCCAAAGTTGTTAGTCACTGCAGTGTGAAATAGTATATTGACTAAAGGCACTATTTTCCCAACCAGTTCTTATTCATGATCACCATGTAGGGAAGACATTTTTATGAGTGACTGTATACATCTTCCTAGAAATATTTCTATGATTTACAATATAAATCCTTTGCCTACAGTTGAGTTTTCTTGATAATTGCATTCCTAAAAAAAAAAGATAAAGATACAAATATTAAATGGAACAAATTGTTCATTTGAATGACAACCTAGAAATAGTATGGACATTTTGAACTTTTAATAACATATTAGTGATTGTTGTTTGCTTGACACAAAAAAAATTTGAACCTTTTGAAGTAATTTTGTCTGGATTTTTTTAGATGAAAGTTCTTATAATTCTGCTTGTTCCTCCATTAGTAAGTTAGTTGGCATGTGTCATTACCTCTAATAAATAATTGACCATTCCATTTGAAAGACAGAAGAAAAATATATCTCAGAGTTTGGTTTTAGTGAGAAAAAGAAAGCATACACAATTAGAAGAAAGAAAAAGAAGAAAGAAGATAGAGGAAGCAATAATACTTTCATGCATTTAACATCTACTTCAGTGAAATGGAAAAGCTTGTCAATTTTAAAACATTTTTGTACCCCCTTACTTCTTTAAAGAATGACTTACATTCATACTTATGATTGTTATTGCATTATTTTGTTAAAGTTGTCAAGCTTAAATATTTGACAATGCAATAGAGGAATATCCACTGTGGACACAGTAAGAAAGAATGGTGGGGCAGGAGCTTTAGCAAAGAGAGAAAAACTGCTCTAAGAGCTACAAGAGATAAGAAGTTCCGGAGAGTCATGATTGCCTGTCCTGAAGGGAAGTGACACATAGATTTTATACTTGTGGAACTCACAAGGAGCTTATTTAATTATTAAATTGATGTAATGGAATAACCTGTCACCCCATGAGTGACTACACTATAGGTAGTAACTCCCTATAAGTATCTGTAAGTCAATGGACTACAGAGTCTAGCTGGAATCTGTTGAGTATGACTCAGACTTACGTGAGAACTATCAACCTCCCAATAGTAGCACTCACTACTGGATTGACTTGCAATGACCTTGTGTATAACTGTTACCTTTATTGTTATTGTACTGGTTTGTTACAATAAACCTTTACTTATTTTATCCACCTTGTTTTTCAAGTATATATTCCTATTGTCATGGAATATAACATAAATTAAGAATTATGGTTGATCAGAGAATTAAAAAACTGAAATTTTCACTGATACTGTGAGATATTATTATACACTGATTTATTGAGACTAGTATCCTCATCTTGGTTGTTAGAATCACAAAACTTTGACCTTTGTATCCTTCTGGAAATTTTGAACTGAACAATTGCTTGTTTCTACCACATTTTTTTTTTAAATTGACATGTACTTTAGAATGTAGTTTCAGGTGCTGAATAAACTTCCCCGTCTTCTTTTGTGTCATGTCCCTTCAGGATGTAGGTGATCATGACTCTTCACTTCTTCCTATCCATTGTAGTGCTCAATAAGTTTTAAGGTGTTTTTTTTTATTTAAAGAAATGCAGGGTGGCCCCAAACTTTTGTCCTGTAGTTTGTGTGTGTATATATATATATATATATATATATATATATATATATATAATTTATTTGTTGGATATTGATGGACATTTATTTATATTACAACCAGTGATGGCATCCTGAATTTCCAGGAACTGGTTCTATAAAGGCAGGTAATCTTTATTGGGAACCTATTCTGCTTATTTTCCTTTCAACCTGAAAATGGAAATAAATCACTTTATAGTATAAAAAAGAATGAAACAATTTTGATAATTTAATAGAAAACATTTATTTATTATGATATTTTCAGATTTAAATTCTGTTCTCATCATATTTCTGTGATGTTTTTTAACTCTAGTGTCATCAGCTGTATTATGGTTTCTTAGCCACATTGTAATTGAATTGCTGTAGTCATCAAAGATCCAATGGAAGACTTATCAAATTTATGACTAGAAGATTTGCCACATTTTTTTTCACTAGGTGTGCACACAAGTGTAACATAACTAACATTTTACCTAGACCATCAGCTATTAATATATAACATTATTTTTTAATAATCCAACAACAGGTTCACTAAGCTTTTATAATTTTAAGAATCAGTTTGCAAAAACCACTGAGAACCAGTAGGAGATCAACACTGATTATAATGTTTGAAAGACTTCATGGAAATTGTAAACAGATGAACATTTAAGTTTGTAGTGAAGCTTCATTCAATACAATTTGACTACTGCTCATAAGTGTGGTTTAACCATTTCTTTTGTAGTCAAGTAGTTCAAAGGGGAGACAACTATGGTTGCCTTCAACCACAATATTTTTTATTTTATTAAAGCATTTTACTTAAAGACATTTGTTTTCACTTTTATTTCTTCAAGGTCTTCTGTTGTTCATATTTAGATATTATTTACCTTGTTTTCTTTTTAATATTACTCAGTGTTTTCTAGTCCAGTCTCTTCTAAAAGAGAACAGGACAAAATATCCCTAGACATGAAGAATGGAATAAGGAAAATCCACTCTCACAGATTAAATAAGGGGTTCAGTTCAAAATTCCTTGAGGACTACCTGGATTGAGAAGTCCTGAAGAAAGCCAGAAGGTACAATAGCTGAAACATTGTGATAATAAAAACAAAAATGAGGACCTTAGTTTTAATGGAAATAATAATAATTATTCATCCTAGAAATTGAGACAAAAAATATTTTGACTGTTCTTTGACATTCCTCTGAAGTATCTCACATTTGATAGTTTTTAGAATATTATTTTTCCTTTTCTCAACAAGATCAGTTTCACAAGGTTGCAAGATTAAGGGTCAAAGTTCTTGTTAGGAGAAACTGGAAAAGAAGTCTTAACTTGTTACAGACAAAAAAATTGGAGATACAAGTTCAATAGCTACAAATAGACACAACTTAAGAATTCTATGTATTGCAGATAAAAATCAACCCCCACTGTTTCTTCTCTACTGTAAGATATGTATTGTTGCTTGGTATCATTTCTTCTTTTATATGCCATGTCACTTCAGGGTAATCGTGGTTCTCCATAACTTTCTATCATTTGTAGCTTTAAGCAATATTGGTCTCCTTACTATTCCTTCTAGTCTCTGTTGTTTTACCATTTACACAAGATCATTATGAATGTTACTCACTGTTTTACTTGTTTTTAATATGTCCTGTAAGTGTCAAACTCCCCAATATCTCTATTCTTGTTGTGTTTGAGAAATTTTAGCTTTAAATATCCTTTTTTCTCTCATTTTCCTTAAAATGTCTGGGTAACCCTATTGGTTGTCAAGTAAAGTGTGAAAACTTCTTTACTCATCCTTCTAGAGAGGCTATTTTAATGCCATTTTAAAAAATAATTATTCATTAATATTGAATAGTGATAGATTTCTGAAGCTCATTCTTGCACACGGCCATTTTTCATGGAGTAATCAGGATTGAACTTGCAGTTAATATCTTTTTAGTCCAGTCTGATGACAAATGGTTATCACCATCAAGCATTAGTACAATATTTTTTTACTATTTTATATTTCATTCAAATTTTGTTGCTTTTTTGCCACAAGATCCGAATCACTATAATTCTACAGTTGATGAGTAAGCAGCATGCATCAAAATAGATTGGTAGCCTCTGATAAAACTTGAGACTAAAGATAAACTAGTCAAAGTTTATAATAAAAAGGATTCTTCATCTCAGGAATTCAGACAGATTAAACTGATCAGTAAATGCACTAGTGCATACAAATTAATAAGTATCCATTGGTCTACCTACAGTTTGTGTTGTGCTTCCTAAGAAACTATAGTAACAAGTTACCTTACTGCTTACAGATCTATAAATAATAAATTGCAAATGGTTTATGGTATTTGTAACAAGTAGTAAAAAGTATTTTCTGCTAAAAAATCTTGGCAATTGTCTTTCCAATATTTTATCTATTTCTCTTCAAACTTTTCATGGCATCATAATGTATTTGACTCCTACAGAGTTCTTCATTGCTTTTTCTCTCTAATTGCTGTCAAAGATGATACTCAGTTTTTCATTTGCCCTGCCAATGTTGCTATTGATATCTAGACTCAACCAGCAGTGTTAAGTAATAATGATTACAGATAAAATGCCAACATCTGCAAAATAATGTCAGGTGAGTGAGAGTATGTGACTGTGAGTGAGTGAGAGTATATGTGAGAGTCTAAAAGCAAAAAATCTTTTGTTGTATTTCTATATTACTTGTTATGAATAAAGACAAAGAGAAAATGTTTCCTTACCAACACGTTTCCTCCTCTGATGGACTTTATCAAAGTAAATGTAAACATTTTGAAAACCTAACAATTTTTTTTTTACTTCTGTTTATAAATACTTGTTGCAAAATAAAATCGTTAAGTTTACCTTGATAAAGACCATCAGAAGATGAAACACAATGACAAAAACAAGTTTCTGTTCTGTCTTTATAAATTTTATTTATATCTGAATTTTTATATACTACTTGTTATGTCTAAGATATTTAACCTGTTGCAAAAAGGTATGTCTGTTTGTAGTACCAGTTGTACCCTTTCTTTTTACAATCACAATTGGTGAGACTACCATGAAATGCCATAAACAAAGCACAAGCAACAGATTTGTCGGCCTCTGCTGCCCCTCTGATATTCTTTCGCTCGTGCTCATTTTATTAAGTGGATGAGGCTCATAAATTTGCATAAGCCACAAATTCATCTCGCAAAATCTGAGTTACGAGATCAGGTTGTTCTTAAATTGTAATTTCTGGATTGGCCATGTTTTCTTTCAAGTATCTTGCATGCAAGACACGTATGAGTGCAATTTGCTCCAGGAGGTAAGCTGTTTTCCCTTCTACATAACCAAAAGCAAAATTCTTATTTGATGCTCATGTAGAGGGTGAAGTCTGTACAGGCTGTGATGCGTAAATTGTTGCCATTTTATGTTTTGAATTATTTTTTCATTGTTTTTTTTCTATTTTGTCCACTACACAGTATAGTATGGTCAGTTGGGCACCATCTGTGAGAAAAAGAGCACCATGATGTAATTAACTCCACCAGAAATTTGGAAATGGCATGCTGTAAATCTTGGCATTTGCACCAGAAGCTCCAATACAAATTTTTCAAAGTGTTTGGGTGTCAATCTGAGGACAGTGCAGAGGATTCAGAAAGAGTTGGATGAGTCTAATGGGGATTACAAAGGTACAGCAGCTTGAAAAACTCATTCTGAATGTTCTAGTAAGAAAATAATTTCTGAATTTGTTGGTGAGGGCCTCAGACTCAACATGGAGACCTACATCAAGTGCCTTGGGAAGGTAGTGCTGCCCTGGATCAAGAGGGTGGCTGCTGGAAGACCCTATATCTAGCAACAGGACTCTGCACCATGTCACATATACAGGAGAACCCAGTCATGGTTGTCAGACAATTTTTGCAACCACAACATCCCTTACATTTGGCCACCTAACTCCCCAGATTCAAACCCCTCCCCACTGATTATTATGTGTGGGGCACAGTTGAGTGAGAGATCAACAAAACTCCTTGTAATACGAAAGATGAGCTGAAGACAAGAATTATAGCAGCATTTACCAACTTAAACAAGGAAACTGTCCAGAAGTGTTTCAGATTCTGAAGTTGTCTGGGGGTTGTGGTTGAAGCCATTGGCTATTTTATTGAATACATTTACTACTCTTTAGTATTTCAAGATATTTTTGTGTAATTTTGATAAATATATCTGTTAAAATGTTGTCAGTGTTATTTTCATTTTTGCATAATTTAGATGATAATTTATTCATTGTACCCAGTATTGCATTATAAATGTAGAGATTATATTAAATGCTGTAAAATTATTAATAAATTAAAATCATATAATTTTAAGTATTCTTTATTTGATAAAGATATTAGTCCTGTAAATAGCTATTGTCAGCTAGACTTTAAGCAGAAATTTCCATATCCTACCTCAGTTGTCAGCCTTGGATATGTGCAATGTTCAAGTGGTACAAATACCTAGGACATTTTTATTATTATTAATGAACACATGTTACCTCAGTTGCTTAATAGTCGCTACATTTAAAGATGCATGTGTAAATGTAACAACTATTATAGGACAGAAATAGTACTACTAAGAAAAGAGTACTGAACTGTTATGTAATATCAATCTTCCTTTATGGCAGTGAATGTTAGACAATATCTTCAGATGAAAAGAAAACTAAAGACAACAGATGTGGCTCTACAGAAGGATGCTAGTTATACCATGGATGGAGTGTGCAAGCAATAAGGATTGATTAATTTGTTTTTTTAATCAGTATCACCCTATGCAAGGCAGTAAAGTCACTAAAATACAGGGGGGAGAATTAGGAACATAAACATTAATAATGAGCGGGAAGATGAAAGAGTAATCAAGAGGACAGTAGATAGCAATTGGCATTGATTTAAATGTTTGCAGATTAAAGTTGGCTGAAAAGCATGGAGCTGGAAGGGAGTTCCACAATTGAGAAGTGTGAAAAAAGAAACTGTTAGCATAGAATTTAGTGTTACATCTAGCCAGCTCAACTGTAAATTGATGAGATCTCAATGCCAGTCTAGTACTGCACTTAAATTCAAAAAGTCTAAGTACCATAACAAAGTGCTCATCCAAACAATTACCATGAAAGTATTTATAGAAAAGGCACAGAGAGGTAACCTTATAGCAGTGGTAAGTGATTGAAGCCAAGCTGCAAGATCAGGACCAATAATATTAATGATTCTTCTTTGGATTTTATCAAGGAGCTCAATGTAAATAGCAGAGGCACTGGACCATATGTGGCAGCATTATTCTAAACATGAATGAATTTAAAGCCAAAATATATTTTGGATATTGTCAGAATAATTCTTTTCTTGCAAGTAAATATTGCATTAACAGTTTTTTGAGAATAACAATGACTTTTCCAGATATAAATTCTACTATTTATACCTGGGGGTGGGGGAGACAGACATAACTTTCCAGATATTCATGCATAAGTGGATGTAATGAAACTAACTGGAATTTGAGGTTGGCTCTCCAATTTCTCATTCCATACCATTATCCATTACACCACCTACACATCCACCACATATATATTTACACTTCACAACATGAGAAACACTTTCTGTGTTCATTGGATCCATGACTGCAACTAAACTTCATCAGATAATAATAAAAATGGACAAAAGACAAGTCGAAATGCCTTACCAATGTTTGAAAGTGCTCAGAAACAGCTAATGCAACAGCTGGTGCTATCAAACACTAGTGGCATGTCTGTGCAGTTATCTGAAATTGCTCTCATGGGAATTAGTGCTGTATTACTAATTGAACTGGATTACCATTTGTTGCATTGGTGATAGTCAACCTGTATTTGTGTGTTATTTTCAGTTAAAGAGCTCAAAACCCCCTGAAGTAATAATTGTTCTATGGTAAAGTGGCAGAAATTTAATTCATGACTTTTCAAAAAATGGAGTAAAAAAAATATATTTAAATTCACTTTACCCACAATACATAATCACCATTCACTTAATTTTGTCTGACAAAAGGCGACAAGTGTTAGGCACCCATCGCACATGTACCTTCATATCAAACTGAACTGTACACCACTTCTTTTTTTTATCACTGTTTAGTCTACCTTTTTTTGGCAGCCATCTTGATGCCACTTCTGAAATTAACAAATGCTCAGCAAATTTTACAGGTTCCATTTCTGACATGATCTCTGTTCCTATCAGAAAATTTTGACATTTTTTAAAATTTTAAATTTGAATAACTATGATCAATAAACAGAATTAACAAAAAAGAAAAAATAACAATGATGAAGAACTTCCTTTTTATAGATTTATAGATAGATAAATATATATAAACAGAAAGAGAGAGATTTGGATAAGAAAGATTGAAAATTAAACCTTGAATAGAAGTGGAAAACATCTTTACAGGAGATACTTGGGATAGAAATTTATTGATCAATCGTAACATTCAGACGTAAGTGCATTTTGCTTTTAAATATTTTTAGTGAAAATATAGATACATATTTTCATTTATAAAAATATTCTAATGCAGGTTTTTATTCTCTTTATACAGGAAATTACAACAGGAAATTTAGCATTTCACAGGAAATTAAAAAAAAAAAGATATAATTTCTCTTTTTAAAAGGTACATTTATTTGGCATAAATTTATTTGATCATTTTTTTTACTCTATTTTTTTCTCTGTGGCTGTGATTAAACTCAAAGTATGTGACAAAACAATTCCTTTTTAACTCTCTTGCCGCTGGATTTTGGATATCAGATTCATCTCATATTGGGTTAGCCAAAAAGTTGATTTTATTTTATCATTTGAAAGACGTATTTAGGCTTTAACTAACTTCATTTAATTCTTAATTGTTAGATGAGGATCTACTTTGCTTTTTGATTCAAACATTGAGGATAAAAGAAAATAAACTACATTATTGAAATATTTCATTTTAAAAAAGATAAAAATGTTACTCAGGCATAAAAAGATTTTTTGAACAGTATATACAGGGTGATTGAAAAGTAACTCCCTATTTTATATATAAGTGGCCAGCCAGGAGTCCTGACTTAACACTCTGAGGCATTTTTCTTTGAGGTTGATTAAATGAACAAATGTACTATACTAAACCAAGAATTTGGAAGAACTTGAAGGGTGAATATAAGAAGTTATGTCTTCTATACTACAAGAGTTCCTGGTGAAATCAGTTGACACAATTCCTGGATGGCTCAAGTAGCTGGTAGCAAAATCTGGTGCCTATATTTGATTTTAAATAAAACCTTATGCTAAACATTTTCCTCTCATATCCATTTCTTGTAAAAATTATAGTTAATAAATAAATTATAAGTATTTTAAAATGGGGAGTTATTTTTCAATTTCCCTGTGTGTGTCTATATATATATATATATATATATATTAAGAAATGGACAAGGTCCGACAATTTATTTATTAAAGACATTTTTATGTTTAACGTTGTTATTTTATAGATACAAGTATTTAAGCAAATGCTCTGTTTATGATAAACAGTATTAAATAACATTTACCGCCTGAATGTCCGAGAAATTTTCATAGAAAATATTCGTTCTTTGACAGGATTCAACCTGCATCCTATAATGGAACCGGCATATACGCTGACGTGCCTTACCTCTAGGCTACAAAGAACCGTTCGGTAGACAAGGTTGAATTTACTGCTTATAAACTCCAATCTTCCATGAATCTCGTACATTCATAACTGCTCTGGCGTATCGAATGTAAACAAATGACGTCATATATTAAGAAATGGACAAGGTCCGACAATTCATTTATTAAAGACATTTTTATGTTTAACGTTGTTATTTTATAGATACAAGTATTTAAGCAAATGCTCTGTTTATGATAAACAGTATTAAATAACATTTACCGGCCTATGAAAATTTCTCGGACATTCAGGTTATATATATATATATATATATTTATTAAAGACGTTTTTATGTTTAACGTTGTTATTTTATAGATACAAGTATTTAAGCAAATGCTCTGTTTATAATAAACAGTATTAAACAACATTTACTGGCCTGAATGTCCAAGAAATTTTCACAGAAAATATTCGCCCTCCGACAGGATTCGAACCTGCATCCTATACGGAACCGTCATATACGCTGACGTGCCTTTACCGATTAATAGTTTGTTACTTAGCTGATTGATGTTATCTTCAGTATCCCATCTCCAGAGTTTTTCCACTCATCAGGAAGTATCAGCAACTGACTGCTTATACTTTTCAATTTTTCTTTTTTATAGGCACTTATCATTGGTGCAAATTTGTTTTTTTGTTTTTTTTCATAGTGTATGAGCACACATGCATGAATGTGCCCGTCTGTGTGGATGTGCATGTGTGTAGAATGTCATGATTATTTGTTTTTTTTTTTCATCATTCTTTTTCTTACTTTATGCTCATTCCTTAACCTTTTCTCTCTTTTTTTTTCTTTTTCCTCTTTTCTTTCAATTGTTGCCATTTGACTTCTGTTTTTATATATATTAACATTTCACCCCAAGCAAAGCAATAAAGCCACTAAGATGCAAGGGGGTTACTGAATGTTAGAGAATATGAGAAAAAAATCTATTAAGGAGAGAGAACAATAAAAGAATTAAGAAAACAGTAGACAACAATTGATATTGCATTTAAATGTTTGAAGATCAAAGTTGACTGGAAAGCAAGAAGCTGGAAGAAAGTTCCACAAAAGAGAAGTGAAAGAAAAGAAACTGTTAGCATAGAACTTACATTTACATCTACTCATTTCAACTGTAAAATGATGAAGCCTTGCTACCAATCTATTACTGCACTTAAATTCATAAAGTCTAGGTACCGTAGAGGAAAGTTTATCAGAATAATTACCATGAAAGTATTTATAGAAAAAACACAGGGAAGCTACATTATGGTGGTGGGAAAGTGACTGAAGGTGAGATGCCAGGTCAGGACTAATATCATTGCAGATTCTTTAGATTTTATCAAGAATCTCTAAATATATAGAAGCCGCCCCAGACCAGATGTAACAACAATATTCTAAGCATGGACAAATGGTTGACTTATAAATATGTAAGATAGATTTCGGTGAGAAACATTGTCTCATATGACACATATATATTGAAAGGATTTTTTTTATTTCTTATTACTATAAATGTTATTTTTAGTAGGTACACATATCTGAGTTACTAGCCTTGTTTCTTATTTTTTAAAACAGTGAAATTAATAACAACTGGCCTAGATCAAAAAGTCCTAATAAAGAAAAATTGTGCCTCCAATAAGAATCAAACCTGCATCCTTTAAATTGGTTTCCCTGAAGGAAAAAAATGGAGGTACTAACTAAATTTCATTTACCATACTGATAACTGTTATAACATCTGCATATTCACAAATTTCTTTAGCAATTTTAAATTTGAAGTTAATTCTAGAAGTAATGATATTAAGGTTACATTGTTTTTTTGGTTTTTTTTACTACAAGGTAATTTACCAATGTTATACATTAATAGTCATGTATAAATTTAAAAGACAATAGGAAAACTATATTATTAGCCATGTTTCGTCCAATGTGGACTTTTTTCAAGGCAAAAGTGAAATTAATTTATTAAAACAAAGTAACTATTAACAACAAAACAAAATGTCCTTCGCAACTAGAAGAATTTAGAAAATGCTATTGTACTCATATTGTCAACTGGAAATTATGTCAAGTACTATCATGTGTGGAAATATTGTTTTTATTGTGTTGACAGATTCAACCATTTTCTTTTGATTTTTTGATACAGTTGTGTACATTTGCTTGGGAGAGTAGTAATTCTATTAGGAAAGGTGATATATGGAAAAAGCCTGGATAATATTCAATGCCAGCACTCTTGAGGATTTTCCTTCTGAGTGAGTTATTTTCTTTTTTTATGAGTGTAGCATTTTTAAAATCAAAATTGTGGTTGAATTTATTTCTATGTATGACTAGTGCATTAATAAGGTTGATTTTTGTGAGGTCTCTTTTGTGCTTATAGATGAATTTTTTTAATTTATGCTAGTTTCTCTAATATATTGGGAGGAACAGTTTTGGTAATTTTTTTTATAAATGCTTGCTTCAGAAATATTATTACTATTAGTGTTTGATTATCTGAGTACACCCATAATGGTTTTGAAAGTGTTTGTGACTATTTTAAGATTATTTAGATGGGATAAGTTGTTCTTGATAGTGGATGTGATGGAGTTGGTCAGTAGTATTATGCATCTGTTTTCATGCAATTTATTATTGAGAATTATGTTATTTTTGTTTCAGTTGTATATTTTGTATGCCTTCCTTCTTGTGTTGTGGATGAAATGATATGGATATTGTAGGTTTTTGAATGTGTTTTCTATGTATGTTTCTTTAGGTAAATATTGTGGGCTGCAGATTCTTAATGCTCTCAGATAGAAACCTATAATAATTCCAGATTTAATTTTAGAAGAGTGGTTTGAGTAGAAAATGATCAAATCATTTTTGTTTGTAGTCTTTCTATAAACATCAAAATTGAGTTTGTTATTATTTCTGTGTAATATGATATCTAGGAAGAGAAGGGTATAGTTGGTTTCAGTTTCAAAAGTGAAGTCCATTGTATGTTCAATTTTATTAAGTTGGTAGAGAAAATCTGTTAATAGTCATATAAAAACATTTATGATGCCCCACTTTAAAGTTGTCTATTTTCTCTTTTCAGCTGTTGTTTATGCCTTGCTTTACTTGTTACGAGGAATAAAAATATTTGAAGTTGATTCCAACTCAGATTGATAAAAAGACAAATCTAGATAAAAATGATAAATAAATACATTAGGCTCACTTCAAATGCAATGCCTCCTATTTTCTCTTCATATTACTTTGGTAAAGAGTAAGTTCCACTTGTCGAATTTCTTTCCCAGAATTGTTACTTTGTGGAACAAACTCTCAAGTGGATGTTTCACTGACCATTATAATCTTAACCTCTTCAAGTGTAGGATCAACCAATATCTATCTTATATATTATGAAACCTCCTTCCCCAACCCTTACACTCTTACAACAATCTAACTCAATAATTCTCTACCTTGAGTGGGTCTTGGACGAACTAAAGTAAACAAGAACGAAAAAGATAATCTCACCAAAAAATACATTTGTGTTGATATCTCTTTTTCAACAAGTTCAGAAAACTTGTTTCTTCCATTAAAATATTTCTATGACTTTAAAAAAAAAAAAATCAACCTTTTTGTTATTAACCATGGATCTCTTAAGATTAATTTTTTTTTTTTTTTAGTTTTGTCATTGATGAATCTAAATAAAAGGATATGGCAGCCTGCCAGTTTAGGTCCCCTGGGTGTGGAATGAAAGAACAATGTAATTAATGACTTTTCTTTTACAACTTTAGCCAGATATTTATTTCTCTTTAAAGAGAAAAGTGAAGTTATTTTAATGCTTTTTTTTCTCTCCCTTTAAGCCTCCCTTAAGAACTGGTTAAGGCTAGAGAAAATCTTGCAATGACGTTAGTAATAATGGAATTGTCAGTTCAAAGTGATTGATAGTGGTCCTGCATTGAGCAGAAATTAGTTTCTTTCTGGCTAAAACTAAAGTTGATGGCCTCATGGGTATTTTATAAATGCAAATGTTTATATTTCCATTCAATGTTTACTTGCTTTCTTTGTGTATATGTATCTCACTCACACTCACCATACTCTGTTTTTCACTTTTATTTTTCAATGGTGGATGTTATAAAACCAGGAACATAGTCTTTTACAACATTTTAATGGCTTCACTCTGTGCAACTCTCTTTATGCATGGGAATAGTTTAGTAATAGGGTATTAAACTACAAGATACTGTCATGGGTGCTATTCTCTGGGATATTGGCTGATTTCGATACACCCATTTTATTCAGTAGGAGTAAATGTTTGACCTTTAATCTGAAGCATTAGAATGATAGATTTGAATTTCCATTTTGTCATTGACAACTGTATTTGCTCAGAAGAAATCAGTCATGAACTTTATGATCTACTATGCATGAGAACGTTACAATAAATCCACAAAGAACATACTGCCATACTATTGGGGAACTATATACATTTGTAACATTATCTAAGTATGAATAGGTAGTGTGACAGTTATCAGCACAGAAAATGGAATCAACAAACTTTCAAATTTTGGCCTTGTCTGATAAATAATTATATTGGTCATTCCACTACATGCCCATCTAGACAACTCATGTTATACCTATCTGACCATAGCTCAATTAGGACTCATTTAAACAGACACAGAAACTTACCAAACTCTATCTGCAACATACTAGTAGAAAATACAAGTATAATAGCCTCATTCACATTTAAAAATAGATTAAAAATAATAGAAGCACTAATAATAAAAACAAAAAAGCCTACACTCAGTAACATTAACTATGAACACAGCCACAACATGCTGGCCGTGTTTAGAAAATAAAAACATTCCTATAACTTCAGAAACATACCTAAAAAAAATTCACACATTCAGTTAAAAATAAAAATCATTGTTGATAATGGCTAAAAGAATAGCCAAAAATGCTTGGATATGCAGAACTTTTGGATAGTTTTTACACACTTTGTGTCCAGAAAAGAAAACACTTGAATGAACACAAGAAAAATTAAATAAAAAAACTTAATCACAGTGTCTTTAACAAAACTTATATAAGTTTTAGAAAATTGAGAGATGAGCCAATCATGCTGCCTTGGTTTCACTTTTAGTATTGTCAGGCAATCCAGGCCAAATAATTTCTTTATGCTTTATTATTTATAAATAAATGCAAAACATGAAGCATAATAGAAGGGGTGAAGAAAAGCAAGGGTATTGAAATTGTATGGGGGGGGGGGTTATAGGAAATGTACATACTTTCATCCTGGTTCATACAAACTCAAGAGGAACTTTTTTTGTGTGTATGCATCATGTCATTATTTCTGATCTCTCATTCAGAAGGTTTTTCTGGTCTGGAAATGTTATTATTGTTAGCTTTTCTTCCTGACAAAGATTACAGGTATCACTATGGTTGCAGTAAGGTTTCCCTTTTTTTAATATTTCCTATTTTTTAATATATATATATATATATATATATATATATATATATATATATATTTTTAAGCATTCAACCCCAAGCAAGGTGGGAAGCCACTAGCATGCAAAGGGTTTCAAAGTAGGAGCGAGAACAAAGTGGAGTGATAGAGGAAAGGATAAGAGACGGTTAGGTGATAGATCAGGGCATCTGGAGGCGTTGATTGACGTTACATTTGAATAGTTGGAGATTATAGTTATCAGGAAAACAAGAAATGGGGAGGGAGTTCAACAGGCGAGAAGTGCGAGACATGAAGCTATTGGAGTAGAAGAGATCCATATTCAATCTACATTTGATCTTCAACTTGTGTGTGTGTGTGTATATATATATATATATATATATATATTCAGGCAGTTGAAACCACTCTACATGATGAGTGATACTCCTTGAGCACTTAATGCCAACCTGTGTATGACAATTTTACTTGATAAGTGAAGGAAGGGAACATCAAACTTTTTAGTCAATGAACTACTTGGCCAACATTTACAATAATTTTAATTATATATAATTATTAATTTCATTATTTAATTATGTGCAGGGTATGAGAGATAGTCACCAGAAAAACTTGCTTTTCCCTATTTTTGTGACTAGAACATACCAAGAGTAAGTTGGATGGAAGTTTTGTGTAAAAATAAAAGTATTTATTTAATAAATTAATGGAAATTTTACAAGTGCTTTATAATTCATTTTTTCCTCTTCAGTGCTTCTCTTTGCTTATTCTAGAATAAGAAGCCTTATCAGACTGACCAATCAGAATAGAAGCTTAGGTCTTATGATCTCCTGTCATTGGCTTTTAAGCATTCACATAATGCCATTTATTATTAATAAATGTACAGATTAAAAGTGACAGCAGTCCAATGTAATAATTAGTAAATTTCTCACAAGTTTTAATAGAATGATATTTACAGGTATAGTTCTATGGTCATAGCTTAGGAAATTGCAATTATTTATCTTTGGACCTCTTGACATCATCAGTGCCGACATTTTTTTTCTTTGGTTGACATGTGCTGCCAGGAATAAAAAAAAAGAATTCCTAAGATACTAAATAGCATTATTGGAATTGATTGATTTGTTTTACAACTTAAATCCTTTATGGGTTATTTAAAGCTGAAACATATTTTTGAATTGTATAAGAATAATTCTTTTAATATTGTATTAACAATTTCTAGGCTAAATATAAATTATATAACAATAATTTTTTTCAGATATAACTTGCATAAAGATAAATTGTAATATAAGTTTTTCCTAAAAATAGATTGTAGGACTTTTTCAAGTATAAACCGTACAGTAATAGACAGTAAACTTATTCTATTTTAGAAGCCAATCTCTTTTACATAGTACTAAATCTTACTTGATTTGGTATTTTTGAACAGTTCCTTTAGGTTATCAGCTCTGTAGTACTTGACTAATGTTGGAATTCACTATAGATTACCAATACATGCATAATTGTATCTGGTTCCTGACACGGTATGCATAACAGGTTTTTTTTTTGTTTTTGAGGAGGTGTTGGTGGCTAGCATACACATGACCTATATGGAGTCTAGCTAAGACTAACTTCTCTCTTCTTAGCTCTCTGTAGAACATTGTTGGAAAGTAAATATTAATGACAGCAATATAAGGAGAACAAAATGAAGATAAAGTGCAAATTTCAAAAAGGGAGATGTTATTTACACTATTTACATTGTTCAGACTGTTGTCCTCATAATTATTGTCACATTCACAACAATAAAGATGTTATCTAATTAAAGTTTTTTTAGTGTTTAACAGGTAAAGTAGCCAAAATGATGCTGAAGGTGTTAAGTCTTTTGTTTGTAACTTTATAAATAATTATAAGTCCTCTCATGCAACAAGGCATATTAGGCAATGTTTCATTTTGAACAACATAGTATTTAGAGATTTATTCATTGTTTCTATAGCAACTAAGTTTTTATGGGTCTGACATTCAGACTTCTTCATTTCCCAATCAGGATTGGAACCAGTTACGACCCTGAATACTGGCCTGACATTCAACCTCTCCTATTTCCTAATCAGGATTGGAGCAGCTATGGCAACTGCCAAGCTGTAAGATTCTTTTTCAGAGTAACCTTCTCTTTGTTGGACTGTTTTACAACTGCCCTGCTGTTTATCCATAGCTCAAGGGAGAAATGGATTCATGCCTCTCCCAAGAACATTAGTGTGATGTTTAACAAAACTTGAACTTGCTTTACTGTTTCTGTTTGACATGCTAAACCACCATGCACATCTAAGTGACTGTTTAGAGGCTTACAAATATTAAATTAGTTTTAGACCCTTTTAAAGATCAAATATAATTTATTTGATACTGTAATAAGATAAATCATTTCTCCCATAAGATTTAGAAGTTAGACCCTACAGCAATACCAAGTTGAGTCTCCTCCCACTTGTTTATCATGTTTTGCTGACTAGGTTATCAAATTGACCTAAAAGGCTATAAACTACTTTCTTGAAGATGTTCACTTAAGTCCTTCTTATGCATAACTGATCAAGCAAATCTTGGGGTTTAAAAGCTCTTGATAACATTTCTGTAGAGTTTACTGCCCAGTCAAAAATGGCTTATGTACATAGAAAGATTACCAAACTAAATTCAAGGATGAGTTTATGAAACATAATATTTCAATAGGAAGTTTGATTTTTATCTGCTAGTAGAGTTTCTTGGCATTCTTCTTCTATATGCTGTGCCCTTCAGGATGTTGGCAATCATGACTCTCCACAACTTCCTATCCTTTGTAGCTCTTAGCAATAAGATACCTCACACTCCCTGTTTTGCCATTTGTTACGAGGATGCATTTCTATAATAAGAGATTCCACTGAGTTCTACTTGTTATTACAAAAAAGTTTTCATTCATGAAGTAGTTGTAAAATAGAGAAATTAGAAATAGAATGTTTGGAAGATTCTAGATCATTCTAGTATATTCAAGAAAAATCTAGATGATTCAAGAAACATCTAGAAATATGCAAATTAGGTGTTAGCCCCTATAAAAATGGGATTTTGGAAAAGGGTTGTCAGTTGATGAAGGGGAATTTCTGCTGTTATCAACTCCGGCTTTTGATTCAAGGATTATTATATCCAGCCGAAAGAATCTCTATAAAAAGTTGCCGACCAACAAAAACCCAAAAGAGAATTTCATGGAACAAATTTGGTAAATAGAATTTTGACTAATTTTCATTGACCAAACTAAAAATTAATATTTATTTACACACCTTGGTGGATTTCCAAAAATAGCACTTAGATTACTTCACTAGCCCTAAAGTGATAAAGATATTTGACTCCCTTTCCTTCTCCCTCGAAACACTTCGCCAGTAACTCTGTGTTTTCTGTTTTGTAGGCCACAATTGTTTATCCTGTATATATTTTATGTTCTGTTTTAGTAAATTAAATATTTGTTTGTGATTTAGCTCTGTGTTGTGGTAAATCTTTTTTTTTTCCTTTGTTACAATTATCAACACGTAACACCATCCATTTACACTAGTTTAATAATCTTTTGTAAGTGGGTTATTTGCTGTTTCCTTCTGTCCCTTTTGTTTTCAGTATGTTCAGTGAGTGTTAAATTTTCGAAGCCTTTTTTCTTCATTATGTGCCTTAGAAATTTCAACTGGCTTTTTCTGATTATAAGTATTCTTTTTTATTCTGTTTTCCTTAAAACTTCCTTATTGTTCACATGTTCAATCCATGTTATTTTCAGCATCCTCCTGTAGAAGTTTCTTCATCTGTGAGAAAATTGTCTAGTATTCACTGCCATAT